>OX457046.1:14395749-14422696 GCA_949752735.1 Lumbricus terrestris
TACCTCTAAGTCCCATATCATCATCTTCTTCCTCTTCCTCCTCATACTCATCTTCGTGCGAAGAAAAATTTGTGGAAATGGAAGAAATTTTGGGACTTAGAAACTTTTCATGTCAGAATTAGAAACTTTGAATTCATACGTCTAAGACCATATTCTTCTCATCTTCATCCTTCACATTCTCCTCATATCTGTTCTCTTCTTCAACTTCCTTATTCTCCTCATACATCACGTGCGAAGAAAATTTTGTCAACAAGTAAGAAATTTTCGATCTTAGAAATTTTTTCGTGACAGAAAATGATTGAACATAGAATATTTGTGAAGAAAATTTTATGAACATGGAGAAAATTTTGGAACTTCGAAACTTTCGGTGTCAGAAAATGTATGGACTTAGAAACTTTGCGAAGAAAAATGATGATTCTTACTCTTCAATTATTTTTTTTTATTTTTATTTTTATTTTTGATACTTCAAGAAGTAAGTAACTGAACAATTGCTAAGTCGTAGAGTTGAAACGTGCAAGAATTAAGAGTTATAGTTGAAGAATTGAACAAATGAGAGCCAAACGCTTGAATTTGCAATTGAAGAGTTCTGTGCATCAAGTAAGTAAGTAAGTATGCAGCTAAGTATATGTGGAATAGCAGAATTGTTATGTTGTGGGAATGAAACATGTAAGAAGTAAGAGTTGAAGTATTGAAGAAATGGGAAATGAGAAATAATTGTACATGTAAAGCTGATTGGTTGTAAAACTTATACTAGTGAGTAAGCAAGTGTGTGCAGAATTGTAGCCGCATGCGATTTAGAAGTTGAAACATGTCCAAAGTATGAATTGAAGGAATGAAGATTTGAGAATAAGAGTAGGAATATACGTGTGTAAAGCTGTTGGTGTGCACAACATATGCAAGTAAGTAAGTAAGTAGCTGAGAAATTGTAGAATGATGAGCTTGAGATGTTGAAAATCGTAAGAATCAAGAGATGAAGGCTCGAAGAGATGAGAAATATGCGCACGCTTGTACAATTGAAAAGCAAATGAATTGCAAAAATTTTGTGAGTAAGTAAGTAAGTATGCATGGAATTTCAGAATTTGCATGTTTGAGATGTTGAAAGATGCAAGTATTAAGAACTGTCGGTTTGAAGAAATGAGAAATATGATAATGCATGTGCATGTGTAAAGTTGTTGAATTGATGAACTTTTGTGAATAAGTAAGTAAGTTGGTGTGAAATTGTAGAAATTACATGGTTGAGAATTTGAAAGATGCACGTATTAAGAATTGGAGGATTGAAGAAATGGAAATATGACCATGTACGTGCACATGTAAAGCTGATGAAGTGCTGAAATTTTGTGAATAAGTAAGTAAGTTGGTATGAAATTGTAGAAATTACATGGTTGAGAATTTGAAAGATGCACGTATTAAGAATTGGAGGATTGAAGAAATGGAAATATGACCATGTACGTGCACATGTAAAGCTGATGAAGTGCTGAAATTTTGTGAATAAGTAAGTAAGTTGGTATGAAATTGTAGAAATTACATGGTTGAGAATTTGAAAGATGCAAGTATTAAGAATTGGAGGAATGAAGAAATGAGAAATATGACCATGTATGCGCACGTGTAAAGCTGTTGAATTGTTGAAACTTTGTGAATAAGTATGTAAGTTGGTATGAAATTGTCGAATTTGTATGGTTGAGAATTTGAAAGATACAAGTATTAAGAATTGGAGGGTTGAAGAAATGGAAATATGACCATGTATGTGCGCGTGTAAAGCTGATGAATTGCTGAAATTTTGTGAATAAGTAAGTAAGTTGGTATGGAATTGTAGAAATTACATGGTTGAGAATTTGAAAGATGCAAGTATTAAGAAATGGAGGAATGAAGAAATGAGAAATATGACCATGTATGCGCACGTGTAAAGCTGACGAATTGCTGACATTTTGTGAATAAGTAAGTAAGTTGGCATGGAATTGTGGAATTTGCATGGTTGAGAATTTGAAAGACGCAAGTATTAAGAACTGACGGTTTGAAGAAATGAGAAATATGACCATGTATGAGCGTGTGTAAAGCTGATGAAGTGCTCACATTTTGTGAATAAGTAAGTAAGTTGGTATGAAATTGTGGAATTTGCATGGTTGAGAATTTGAAAGACGCAAGTATTAAGAACTGACGGTTTGAAGAAATGAGAAATATGACCATGTATGTGCATGTGTAAATCTGATGAATTGCTGAAATTTTGTGAATAAGTAAGTAAGTTGGTATGGAATTGTAGAAATTGCATGCGTGAGATTTTGGAAGATGCAAGTATTAAGAACTGAATGAATGAAGAAATTGGAAATATGTGCTTGCATGCACATGTGTAAATCTGTTGAAGTGTTATCATTTGGTGAGTAAGTAAGTGTGCATGTATGGATTTGTAGAAATTGCAACTACTTACAATAAATCTCTTTTGAAAAATTTAAGAATTTTCACTTAAGATAAATTTTTATGTATGTGATCCAATGCGTGCATATATACAACTACTTAAATTAAAGGACTTTTGAAAAATCGATTGCATGTGCAAGATTTTTCATGTATGTGAACCAAAACATATGGTTATGCAACTACTTACAATAAAGCTGTTTTGGAAAATTTAAGAATTTTCACTTATGATAACTTTTTCATGTATGTGATCCAATGCGTGCATATATACAACTACTTAAATTAAAGGACTTTTGAAAAATCGATTGCATGTGCAAGATTTTTCATGTATGTGAACCAAAACATATGGTTATGCAACTACTTACAATAAAGCTGTTTTGGAAAATTTAAGAATTTTCACTTATGATAACTTTTTTATGCAAGTGAGCCAAAACATGTGGTTATGCAACTAATTACAATAAAGCTCTTTTGAAAAATTTAAGAATTTTCACTTAAGATAAATTTTTTATGCAAGTGAGCCAAAACATGTGGTTATGCAACTACTTACAATAAATCTCTTTTGAAAAATTTAAGAATTTTCACTTAAGATAAATTTTTATGTATGTGATCCAATGCGTGCATATATACAACTACTTAAATTAAAGGACTTTTGAAAAATCGATTGCATGTGCAAGATTTTTCATGTATGTGAACCAAAACATATGGTTATGCAACTACTTACAATAAAGCTGTTTTGGAAAATTTAAGAATTTTCACTTATGATAACTTTTTCATGTATGTGATCCAATGCGTGCATATATACAACTACTTAAATTAAAGGACTTTTGAAAAATCGATTGCATGTGCAAGATTTTTCATGTATGTGAACCAAAACATATGGTTATGCAACTACTTACAATAAAGCTGTTTTGGAAAATTTAAGAATTTTCACTTATGATAACTTTTTTATGCAAGTGAGCCAAAACATGTGGTTATGCAACTACTTACAATAAAGCTCTTTTGAAAAATTTAAGAATTTTCACTTAAGATAAATTTTTTATGCAAGTGAGCCAAAACATGTGGTTATGCAACTACTTACAATAAAGCTTTTTTGGAAAATTTAAGAATTTTCACTATGCGCCGCCTTGCGGCGAAAGTTTATATTCTACAGAGGGCGCCACGTCCATGCGACGCCTTGCGATGAAAGTTCAAATCCTGCTTGAATAAGGGCCGGGTGTACTCCACCTCGACGCCTGCCGGTAGATCCAATTTATTAATACCACATGTGGCCAACGGTTGCGACTGCCAGCGCCAGCCACAGCATAATGCATAGGCTTCCCATAACTGCAAACATACGGACACATAGAAAGAAACAAACACAAACTCTGATTGACAGCTTGGCGCATGCGCCCGAATTCGTTGTCAAGATTTTGATTGGTTATGGGTTCGATGCGGGGCGGCCGCCGCACATGGGTTAGTCCATGTTAGCCAGGAGCTGCCGCCGCAGCACATGGGTTAGTCCATGTTAGCCCTGGGGCTGCCGCCGCCCACAGCCTTGGATTCTGATTGGTTGGGGGGCTAGACCCGCGCTGCATGCCACCCCACCCTTTGGGCAAATACATTTTGGTAAGGGGGTCAGAATTGATTGACAGGTCAAGTGACAATTTTGCGCATTGCCAATGGTAGTGATGGGCGTGGCTCTGCTACTAAGCCAGTGACGTCATAGATCTATTTTTAGGTGGAGTAGAACCGAGGAGGAGGGGTGTGGAGTAGAACCGGCACTCATTTGTGGGGGGAGGTGGAGTACACTCGGCCCTTATTCAACTACTGGCGCAATACTCAGCTGTTGAGTAGCACAGAGCCAAGGCTGAACTGCGTAGGGTCGGGGCGAGGGCTCCCCAGCTTGAGCCAGCAAGTTTGCTTAAGAGGTTGTTACGAGTACCCACCTTGGCTGCTGTTTTCTTCATGTGCTCGTGATATGACAATGACCTGTCTAGGGTCACACCTAGGTACACCGGGTGCGGCTCATTTCTGATGCGCTGCCCATTGAGGTAGATTCTCAGCTCACGATTGACCTGCGCATTGTAGAGATGAAAGGCGCAGGAGACTGTCTTGGTTACACTTGGTTGGAGTCGCCACAACTTGAAGTACATCGCCATCTGTTCAATATCTGCGTTCAGCACCTCTTCCACCTCTTCCAGAGTTTTTCGTTGCGCCCCCAGGGCGATGTCATCAGCATACGCAAATTTCCGAGACTGCGTTTTTGGGAGGTCGTTGATGTAGATGTTGAAAAGGCACGGTGACAAGACCGAGCCCTGTGGAAGTCCATTGAGTTGGATTCTCCATGAGCTGACCCTGTCGCCCAGGTGCACTCGGAAACGTCTGTTCCTGAGGAAGACCGCTATCATCTCAGTGAACCACGTTGGGAATGCCTTTGAAATTTTCAACAGCAGCCCCGTGTGCCAAACTGTGTTGAATGCTGCTGTGAGGTCCAGAAAAACGACTCCAGTCTTGAGGTTGTTCTGAAAGCCGTTTTCGATGTGCGTTGTGAGGGCGAGAATTTGATCGCAGGTGCTGCGGCCCACCTGAAGCCAGCTTGATCCACCACAATGTGGTCTTCCAGGATGGGGCTAATCCTGTGCAGTGAAGAGCACAATCGCTGTAAGTGTTTACTTTTTACGATCATCATCTGTAAGTAGAATATGTTCGTCTTGCTGATCGCCACTTGCACACGTCTAACGTGACATATTAATCAAACAGCTCTGTCCTTTGCGCAAATCCCCTGAAGGTTATGCGAGTATATTTAATGACATTGGTCGCACGTGCGTTAAGACGTGGTGAAGAGTCGGAGATCGTTCTCTAAAAGAAATGTCTCCACTCTGAGATCGTGATTGACATTATCAGCTGCGCTACCAACATTCTCGCCGTTAATGAATTCAGTTTGGCCAGGGCTGTTTTTAAGGAATTGTTAGAACGGCACAACTCCTTTCCTTTCCCATCATCCATGGTAAATTACTTCCAATCGATGGACAATGACCTTTTTTGATAGTTTTAACTGTGGAGCAGTGTTTCTACAACTGCACATTAATTTTTGTGTACAACTGCACGTTAAGAAAGCCCTGAGTTGGGCTGCTCGATAGTAGGTCTATATTCATTCATTGATCCATTCATTCATTTTGAGAACTTATTTAGCACCTCTTTAAGAAACCTACTCTGCGCTAGTCTATTTGATGTCAAGTGCCATTACGAACGAAAATATAGCATAAGTTAGTGAACAATAAAGTGACATAAAGCAGGTCCACTGTTTTCGTCACTTTGTCAATTGGAGCCAAATTTTTAATAATTTATAGTAACCAGCTAAAGATATCTAATAGGCTATAGGCTACGCACTGTGAAGTCACTCAATTTTAGCAAGATGACGATCAAGTTACCATAGTAAATAAGGAATCTGTCCGATTAATATTTTACAGAAGCGATGAAGTTCAACTGTCTAAAAATGAAAATGGTTAAGGTGTTAATGACACAAAAAATGTCTATACACTTCATTAGCACTAAAGCCATATTCACATTTACTCTTATATACAGTGAGTGCAGAGAAAAAGTAGGAGTTGAATTGACAATAATATTAAGAAACATGCCGTTGAAGAAAGGAGAATTGTGCGGGTTTCATTGAGAAAAGCCATTGACCCCCAAGTATCCGGATTGGAACCTGGTCATAGGCGCCGAGTTGACCCGAAGAGTGTGGGTGCCCAAAGAAATGTGAAAGAAACCCGCGCGTGAGCGCGAAAAATTTTTTTTTAGCCTTTTTTATAGGAGATGTAAATGTAAATGTAATCGCAAATTTATATAGCGGCTGTGTTATGGCTTCGACCCTGAGGGTGAGATCCTTCACCACCGCTACTCCACGTTTATATTGCGACCGAGCCACCCGCAGTAAAGATCCGAGAAATTAATCTCTGACCGACCGGGAATCGAACCCGGGCCGCCGGCGCGGCGAGCGGGCTACCAACCCACTCGGCCACCGAGTGAGTGAAATGACCTCTGTTCATAGGCGGAGACTTGTTCATGGTTTTAGGGTACGAACTCGCGGTCATAGGACGATCGCCGAGCGGGGAAGGGCCGAAGGGGCTTGGGGAGTGGATGCATGTGCTCCTAACCATTTTCGAATTTTTTTTCTTGCCACACTGCAATGGCAGCATCTTAGGCTGTTATTTTAACGAAATTGTCGTGGTTTGAGACTTGAAAAGTATCCTTTCCGTTGTCTAAAAAATTTCCGCACAACATGAAATAGTGACATTTTGAGCTGTTATCTCATCAAAATGTCCCATTATTTCATTTTTAAAGATATGATTTAATATCTCAATAAATGTTCTTCCCAATTGCTTAAAAAATTTATAACATGTAGGCCTACTTTTCTTGGAATCCACACAGAAGAAAAGCACAATCTTCGTTAGCATGGGCATCTTGGAGCACTCTCCCCTAATTAGGTCAACACTCAACAGACTCAAATTTTGCACAAGAAATCAAAAATTTCTGTCTTCATTAGCCACTATTAATTTTAGTGAGCCAATATTAACAGCGGCGCCCCCAGGATTTTTTTCTTGTACGCACAGCCAAGGGCGGAAATTTTTTTCGATGGGTGGCAACATGGAAAAATGTTCGTCAGGGTCGCCGAAAAAACTGATGACCTTTTTTTATTCATCAGCCTCGAATTTCCCAGAAACATACCTTTTCCATCCGCCGAAAAAACTGATGTCTTTTTTTAGTCATCAGCCATTATCTTTTTAGCCTTTCAGCGCTGTACGCACTTGCGTACGCCTGCGGGCGCCGCTGAATATTAACATTGTAGAAGACAGTTTTTCAAATAGTTTTCGCAAACAATTTAGTCAAGGCTGATTTGTTAATTAACGCAGACAAAACAGTATCCATCTTTTGTGATGCTGTAAGGTGACTTTCGCGCAGTGATGATCATTATATAACCCAGCATGTAGGCCTACAATAAAAAGAAAGAGTCATTCAAGTCGTCGCCTTCGTCCGTAATAAAAAAATGATTGAAGCGGATCAAATGAGCGAGATTTTGAGATTTTCCTCGTATTCGTATGGAGTTCAGACTACCGGACGGAGTAAAACTGGAGTAATATTAAGGTAGACTAACTGAGATAAAAGAAAATATGTAAAAGGACTCAGTGATTTTTATAGATAAGCAATGCCTACAGAGAAATAAAATCATAAAAAGCACATCTTGTTGGCTGATTTATGGTGGTGCCCAGCATAGGGCGGGCCTCGCATGGCCAATTTCTGGTGGTGCTGAGCACTCACGGGCCTCGCAGAGTCGGCGCCCATGAACCTGGTGGATTATCTATGACAACTTGACAAGACTGTTGAGGGGAATTCGAACCCAGATAAATACACTGATGACTCTCACGAGTTGCCTTGGACAGCCATGAAGCTGGTAGATGCAAGAAACCCTGGTCCGATTAATTTAGGTCATCTATACTTAACTGGAGCATAAAGAGCTCGAAAGAAGAAGGCAGCTCCTGGAGAATATGTCTTCCTTTCGTCTTGGCACATTGGGTCTGAATCTAGGTCATGTATACTCAACTGGAGCATAAAGAGCTCGTAAAAAGAAGGCAACTCCTGGAGAATACGTCTTCCTTTCGTCCTGGCACATTGGGTCTGAATTTGAAATAGGCGCCTGAGGAAGAGGCGATCCATATTGCATTCCCAGTTGTTTGTGCATTCGCAAACCGATGAGTGCGTTTCACTTGACTCCTGAAGTGGGATGAGATTGGGAAGATATATAGGTCTAGCGCCCCGCAGTTTCATTTTGGCCCAGAAGCGAGGTGACTATGCAGGGTCCTGGCCATCCTCAGAGCACGTTTCAATTGGCCCAAGAAGAGTGATTGAAATAGAAGGGCAATTGCTAAGGATGGAAAGGCCTCTAGCACCCATCCGCCGATTTCAATTGGCATATGAACCGAGGCAAAAACAGACAGACCAGGGCCCTCTAGCGAATACGTTTCAATACTACACTTGAATTGGACGATGAAGAAAGTGACAAATCTGAATCTACGAAGAAGATCAAATATAAATATATGATGCAAGCAGTGATGAGACGAAATTGAGCCTATCTAGTATCTAGACATGTTATGTAGACATGTTATCTAGACATTATTATCTAGACATGTTATCTAGACATGTTATCTAGACATGTTATCTAGACATGTTATCTAGACATATTATCTAGACATGTTATCTAGACATATTATCTAGACATATTATTATATTTGTAGATCTTGCTTTTATCACATCAGGGCAATACGCCACATTAGGTCGGCTCTGACTAAGGATATGTCGAAGACTTTAGCTTGCGCCCTTGTCTCCTCTCGTCTTGATTATGCTAATGCGATTTTTGTTGGCATTTCAGACTTTGAGCTACATAGGCTGCAACGCATCCAAAATTCTTTAGCTCGCGTTGTGCTGCGTGTCCCACTACGATCAAGTTCCTCAGTTTTACTTCATCAGATGCATTGGCTTCCTGTCGAATTTAGGATTAAATTTAAATTGGCCTGTTTAACCTACAAATACCTCTCTACCGGAACACCTCCCTACCTTCAGTCACTGCTTACTCCTTATATTCCTCCTCGTTGCCTGCGATCATCAAACATGGGTCTTTTAGTTGAGCCTCGATGCAGAACTGTTATGAGCTCGCATGCATTCCATGCCTCTGCTCCCAAAGAATGGAATCTACTTCCACTCTCTCTTCGTTGCTCAAATTCACTCCCTACCTTCAAAAAACGGCTAAAAACTCACTATTTCTCTTTGGCTTTCAAGCACATGGACCTTTAACTGCATCTTCCTCTGGCGCTAACTATCCGCGCCTCAGATTCACACTTTGGTGTGACCTTGCGCGCGTAATAAATTTATGTAATAATAATAATAATAATAATAATAATAATAATAATAATAATAATAATAATAATAATAATAATAATAATAATAATAATAATGCAGAATGGCTGACAAAGGAATAAAAACAGTGATGTTTGCGAACTATGGATAGGAAGGGGCGGAGGGGAAGACCTAACTGAGAATGGATCGATGACATTAGGGACTGGTGTAAACAGGATCTTCACAGTTTGAAAAAAGCAGCACAAGAGCGGGAACTCTGGAAAAAAGTTACAAACAATGCAGTGGACAGCTACTAGCATTCGGCACATGTATCCTGAGGATAATGATGAATGACCAGATGTTCTGGATGAACTGTAGCATCACTTAAGGTCACGACCGCAGCGTTTTTTGAATGGCACATGTAAGGGATATATATTATATATTATATATATACACATTTACTCTATTGCATACATGCATAAACCTACACACTGACGCATGATATGCAAATGTCGCGGTAGCATCGAAAAGTAGTCATCGGTCAGTGATAGGAGTGATAGAGAGCGCATTCAGTCGACAGAATAGAGAGGCATCAGGAGATGCTGAGGCAGAAAACGAAGCAGATGAGTCGAAAGTAGACAGTGGTGTGGCAGATGCAACAGAGAACTGACTTATTCACTCCGGTCGTCGAATAGAAGAACATTCATATACAGAAGAATATTCACATACCGGTTAGTCAGACTTAAATGCAACGCATTCAGAGGTAAAAACCTTCGCACCTTCTAATTTTTTGGCCACAAAATGAAATAAAAGACAATTTTGCTGTCTGAGTTGAAATCACAATGCGTTATAAATTTGCATTGTCTTCCTGGTATTAGAAATGCGCATAAAATTTAATATAATATTATTTTAAAGTTAACTTTGACGAACAAAATGCATTTGCACTTCTTACTCTACGAAATCATTATTATTCATCAGCGATGTGATTGATCTCGAATAAAATTCATGGTGATTAGCTTTCTCTCTTTCACCGTCGACATTATAAATTGATATAGATTGATATAGATATAGCTGTGTTAAATATTATGTTGGGCCTAAATATAATTTAGAGCTTAAGCTTACAGCTAAACAATTATATCAGTTAGCAAACGAATTTTCATAATTACTCAAATATTTAATAAAAAATAAGTTCCACAATACCGAACTAAAATGTTTCTTTACCAACAACCCCTGAAGTAGGCTCATATCTAATGCAAAACGTAGGCTATACTAGAAATCGCAAAACATCAATTTAAAATTTCTCGCTTTTGTTTAAGTTTCGTATAATTATGAAGTCGACGTATAGACTTTAACGCGTCCGCTAGCATCGTCAGAATGAAAGATAGGCCTACATTCACAGGAACCTGATGTGTCAATAGAAAGATAATCAGAGGAATTTTTACCGCCTCGAGCGATTTTTTCTGGGAGCAGACGCAAATCTACATTTGGATATAATGACTTATCTACGTCAATTGAACATTTGTAGTCAATGCTTTTCAAAGATTCGTTCGGTGATTTTCCGATTTTTAATTTTTTCTCAGGTTTCGATACTAAATGCATGCACATGCTTTTGTCTATATTAAAGGCATTTTACTGTAAGCTTATTATAGGCATTTTATGGCTTCGTTTAAGTTCATTTCAAGTTCGCGATATCAGTGTACAAGCTGCATGTCTGTCAATTTTTACTTGTTAACTAATACAGCCAACCAATAGTTACTACATGGTAAGAGCGGCGACCTGTAATGCAGAGAGTACTGGTTCGATTCCCGTCCGAAGCGGTTACTCTGTATGTACGGGAGTTCGTAGGCCTAAATATATGCTTGTATAGTTCGTTCGTTCGTCTCGGAAGTAGGGTTTTCAGACTAATGATGAAATGGTGTCGTTTCAGACGCCTTTATTCTGTTCTTAATCAATGTTTAAGTCCTGGAGGAATCATATTGCAGGCTGACTGTTCTGTCAGTAGTTGAAATTTATGAAATTTATTTAGCGCCTCTGTGTAGACTCCTTGAAGGGGCGCTATATAAATTACATAGATAGATAGATAGATAGATAGATAGATAGATAGATAGATAGATAGATAGATAGATAGATAGATAGATAGATAGATAGATAGATGTCGTCTAGCTGTAATTTGCGTTCTTGTGAATTGTTTAAATTGCATAAAATTCATGTACACTGTAATCGGTTGCGGTCTGCCAGCAGGAATGTTTCAATAAAGAAAAATTATTAGTATTATTAAAATATGTACCACGTCGTCTAGGCATTACATTTTTTTTCTAAAATTATATTTCCAATAAAATTATATAATATAATCGGAACGATACCCACACTTCGAAGACCGAACAAACCAGTTGGACGAGCAAGAGTCAGACGAGGACAGAGTCTGCTTAAATATAGGTCTATGGTCAGCTATACGACAATCGTTCTTCATCTTAACGAAGATTACAAGCGAGACCGGAAGTCTTTTTTTTTTAAAGCCGGCACCACAACGTGTGCACGAAAAACGCTCCGAGAGAAAATCCGGTGAACACTTTCTCTGAAAGGTTTTCCTTCTCTACTTATACCCTCGGAACCATCCTTCCTAACAATTACATATAAACGGGTGTGTGCTATTGGGTGCACGCGTGAGGTGTCGAAACAGTGGACCATTCCTAATAGGATGACTGAATGAATGAATGAATGAATAAATGAATGAACGGCATCCTTTGCGTCTAAGTGCATTAATCCGAGGCACAGAAGTCTGTCTCAAAGAGGAATAATCGATTTAAATCATTCGGAGCATTGTTTCTCTCGCGCGGATGCTAGGAAGCAACAAAAATCTTTCTTCCGGTCGTTCGAAGTGAACGAAATCCCGAATGTTCTCTCGTAGTGATGAACGGGAACTTATTGCATTCAGGTAACTAGAGATATGCTTTTGAGAAGAACATTAAGGCTTCAACGTCATTACAGAAGGAAATGCATCGTCGTCAATTGTATACGAACTCTACATGTCAACTACTTTGCAATGACGTGGTAAAGGTGCGACTCAGTAGAGATGATGATTTTCGTGTTTTAGCTGCTCCCTATAAATATATATATAGGCCTATATATATATTTATATATATTATATATATATATAAATTATATATACAACTGAATCGAGGTTTCTGAAGCCGTACCACGTGACCACTTAACATCGATCGCCATCATCCCACATCCGTCGCTAAACATACACACAAACACATGCACAGCACATGTACGCTCATACATGCATACTAATATACATATACATAACATACATTCATATGCACACATATGTATGTATGTTATGCATGTATATTCATATTCATATTCATATTCATACTGCTGCGTTACGCGTACGCCTCTGACGAATGGTCACCAAAGCTTTGCATTGTTTGCAACATGTGTATTTGTGGTTGACCTTCAAAATGACGATTTCTACAGAAAGTAGTTTTTGATTTTTAAAGCTATCGCCATCGACTCTACCGGTCGAGAGACAAAGCGATTCTCCGATTGCAGCAAGCAGTGTATATTACACTCAAAGACGGAGACAAAAGCTGACCAAGCAACATATATATATATATATATATATATATATATATATATATATATATATATATATATATATATATATATATATATATATATGAACCACCAGCACCTTGAAACATTGCTGGATGACAATCATCCATTAGCGTCTCAATTTTGACCTTCATAGTTCACTCACAGTTCAACAACCTTTTATGCTCTTCAAGATTACTTTATTGAGTTTATTCATTTGAAGCTTACACGACTCGATGCAATGCGATGTTGAAATCCAAATCCTAATGCACGGAAAGAAATAAGAATGTCGACTGATGCGTTTGTTGACATTTCGTGATTGTTGAATTACTAAGTCTACACTGCTGAAAACGTGATGTCACATAATATCTTTGCTGAAGACGTTTTTTTATCTGCTGGTCTTCCTCCGTTTGACTTGACCTCTGTTCAGGTATCTTTGAGTAACGTTGACGATATGGCTTCATAGGATTCAGTGAGTGGACAACTACTCAATGCAACTACGATGCCAATATTCGACCGATGGAAATGCGTCAGAATGACACCATCACTAAGCTTATGTGAAGCTCTGCGATGCAGGTGTAGTTAGCATCAACGATACGAAAAGTCGACAGCGAAAATAAAAATAATGTAATTAGTGACAATTACAACTCTAAATATTATTAGGCCTAACTGTAATTAACTGCGACTAATACAAAAATGACACTTTCTAAAATCATCATTATTTTCGATACCAAAGAATAAAAATAAAACGTGGTCTATCAGCAACTATATGAGAACGCAAAAATGTGCCACAGCGGATGGCATTCGTTCGATCCGGATTTTGGATTTGTTAAAATTTAATAATCAAGTATAGTAGCGTGTTGTTTTATTACATATAACTGCTGTGTAAACTTTTCTACAACTGCTGTGTAAACTTTTCTACAACAATTGCGACCAAAGGGGCGAGCGTAAATTCGAAAAATGGTAGTCGTATACTAGTAGAAGAAATCTTGTAGTCAAAATGTCCCTAAAGAGATTTTGACTACAATGAGCGACAGCCACTCGGGCAACAGCATTAGATGACCGCTCTCTAAGATAATGAAAACCTTAGAGTGTCTTCAATAGACTAAAGATCGGACTCAAATCAATTTTAAAGCATTTGAAAATTACATCTTCAGAATGCAGTGTCTGTGCTAGGAATGGGATGGCATAGAAAGACTTTCCTGTTTAACTTTTTATATTTGCATATTCATTTTCCTTGCATTAGAAAATTGGTTTTACAGATTATATCGTATACGGCTAACCACAAATGAATAAAAGATTTTAAGGCATTTGCATTTCTTGTTCTCTTAAGTCAATAAACGGTCATATGTCATTTAATTTGGTTCAACTTTTATTCATGCTACTTGTTGATATAACAGTGATTGCATTTTTTACAATGAACACAATCATGCTGCTATGGGCTGTCATATGCATGGGGAGGAAATCTCACAGGACAAGGACAAATATATATATATATATATATATATATATAGACCACGGGATCGGCAATTTTTAGGGATTCTGACTGGCCAGCAAGGCCGTTTTGGGACTATTTACCCGTCTCAACTATGAGATAATAAATTAACTAGTGGTCCTAAGCACACGAGTCTCCGTAAACCTACAGAGCTCCAGGTAAAGTCCACATCGAAATGAGTCCCCTGGTAGGTGAGAAATTGCAGCGAGACCTGGTACTCTGGTACCTCGCCATCAACTTGTACGTGGTGGTCTCCTGGTTAGACACGCGGAAGATCGCCGCCACAAACTTTTTAAAGTTACCCATGGTTGAATGGCTTTAGCATGGGCGGAGACCTGGGCGGAGACTAGGGGGACGGAAAGACGCGAGATTTTTTGACGGACGAATGGCTGAGTGTCGCCGAAAAATTTCCATCTTTTGTCTTTTTGCCGGCCGAAATTTCTGATGACCCTTTTTAAGTCATCCGGCGAAATCTCAACGAGATTTTCTATTTTCGCCGCCAAAAAGTTGATGACTTTTTTGTCGTGACGCTCAACGATTGGGAGGAGGGGGTGCAAATGCATGGGCCGTCCCCCAGCACCTCCATTGGGGAGCAATAATAAGTAGGCGCGGCGCGTTACCTGCCCTAGTTAGTAGGGCGCCTTTAATTATGGCCTCTAGTTATTCCGACTTGGACCAGTCCTAGACGCGTATCCCTAAGATTATTTGTTTGTATGCGCACCTGTTATAGCGCCTCTTCCAGCCCTCAACCGCTACTCAGAGGCGCTCCCGACTACAGCGCGGACACTGCATCGGAGTTTCACGCCGAAGCGCTGAGCAATTGCGAGTGAAGGACTTGCCCAAGGTCCCACACGGCGACTTGAGGTGGATTCGAACCTCGAACCTTCCGGCATCAAGGCGACGATGCCACCACTACACCACCGCGCCCCACGATGTGTGGCACAAGTAACAGTTCAGTTACGTCGGTGTCCTCCGGTAAATGACTCCTCACACCTAACTGCCGCCCTTGACTGATCACTCGAATTTTGTTCAGCACGATTAGCCAATGCTATAGCAACGTGATTGACACCTCATACATTCCCTGGGTACAATTCCTAATAATTGTGCATAATAATTGTTGCCGTGCATGGTCATTGACCATTGACAAATAGCACGCTAAAACTTGTCAGTAGCCTATAGAGCAAGAAACAACCTCATGATTAAAATGGCACGACAGCGCCTCAGGATCAACGATGTTGCATTATTCAGTCCAAGCCCGTCACGCGTTCAAATATTTTGATCAAATAGCCGTTGGAATAAATCCAGATGCGACTATATACCCATAATTCTGCGCCGTCTACAGCAAAAGACCTCCCGAGGTTCGCCTATGATGCGGCGTCGATTATACAAAGTTGAACATTACGCAATTATTATTTTCTTGAAATTAGACGGCGTTGTTGCGTGCTCTACTGACACGGGGATTTTTGTATAGTTCACAGAGATCTCTTCTCCGCTGTCATCCTCAACTGCTCTTACCTTAATGCATTCCTTCCTTACATCTCGCATTGACTATTGCTCTTCGCTCTACTTCGGCCTCCCATCCAGCAGATGACTTGTCTGGACCGGGTATCGCACTCTGCGGCGCGCATCATTGGACAAATCCCCAAATATGATCACGGCTCCATCTATAAGCTAGAGGCTCTTATCTGGTCCACATTCGCCAGCATATTGAGTTCACAGCTGCAGCTCTGGTATGGCGATGTCGTCAGCGCCTCGCCCCCAATTTACCTACTATAACTAAGCTGCCTCACATTGGGTGTCCACGATGTTGTCCCCTACGTTTTGTCGAAAAATGAGTCCTCCTAGTTCTCTTTGCTCGTGCTGCAACCACAAAGAATCGAGCCTTTGCTGTGCGCGGCCCAGTCGTTTGGAATGACTTTTTCTTTAGAGCTCCGCCTATACCCTGGGACTCTAAAAGAATCCTTCCTGAATAAACTTGAAATAGTTTTTTAATGTGCTGGAGTCGTGTGCGCATCTGCGTAGTTTCCGTGAAGGAGCGCTAAGTGTCCGAATGAATCAAAATCCTTTGAACCTGCATCTTGTAACCGTTGTCATGCGGAAGCGCGTCTGATCAATTAGACAATCGCACTTAACACTACAGTGTCTGTAAGGACCGCAAACTGTAATGACATGTATCTCCCATTGTTGCTATTCTTCGTTGGCATTATTCCAATTTTTTGATGTTCCAATTAACAACTGTTGTCAATATTGTTATTGCTATGAAATAACTATTTTGCAGGTACCTTCCGAACAATATGCAGGCAGACACAACTCCATTTGTAAGTGACCTTGAAACATCACCAGAAGTGATTGGAAACTCCACTAATGTCTCAGTTTTGAATCCGAAGGTCAAGGTCGTAAGTGACGCCGTTCTAGTCTACTTCGCCTTCGTCATCCTGATAGGTGTCATCGGATGTGTTGCCAATGGCCTTGTCCTCAGCGTTCTCCTTTCTCCAAAACTACGGTCCCAGATTAACAACCTACTCATCATCAACCAGGTTGCCATGGATCTCTACTCTTGCATTCTCCTCATTGTATCGTATGTCTTGCGACTTCCGCGACTGCGCCTGACCGACAGATGGGGTTTGTATTTGTGTAAGTTCATGCTGAGCGACGTGTTGACCTTCGTCGGTTTGACTGGATCCATCGCCAGCGTTGGAACCATCACAGCAGAGAGGTATTTCAAGGTCGTACACCCGATTGCCCACCGCAAGAGCTTTCGCAATTGGATGATCTATGCGGCGATTCCTCTGACCTGGATCAACGGAGCCCTGACCAATATAGCTGGAATCTGGACCTCTGGAACAGTCAATGGTGCGTGCTACAGTTTCTCTTTCTGGCCGACTGAAGAGTTGGCAACAACCTTTGCTATCATCATCCTGATCTGGGAATATTGTCTGCCTCTGTTGCTGTTTATCTACTGTTATTGGCACATCCTGGCAGTGATCAGAGGCCAAGCGAAAGTGTTTCACGGTCATCCAGACAACGAGACTGTGGCTCAGCAGGCAACAGCCAACAAGACCCAGATGAACGTCATATCCACAATGATCGGAATCTGCATGGCATTTTTCATATGCTGGACTCCGAATCAGATCTGGTACATGATGGCCACTATGGGGTACTTATCAGATACAAAGGTACATGTCTATTTTATAACGCTATTTCTGATATTTCTCAATACGCTTCTGAATCCGTTCATATACGCCGTAAAGCACGAAGCTGTTAAGAAGGGACTTCGTCAGATGTTGTGGAGAAAGTCGAATCCAATCAGTGTTGCATCTGTCACAACAAACACTTGAAGAAGTAAGAAAAGCAATGAGAACATCGTTTGGCAAAGAATTGACTTGAAAATGGATAGATATAATAATCATACTACAGGTAATAATTATATGGGTTTAATATCGAACTGGCGCAACGCAGTGGGATAACAATTCATAGCAGCAACGGATGAAGGCAAGTTATTACATGCGAGAGTCGAGTCCCACTGTCGGCGGCCATGACATATGCGCTCATCACGTTTTACGAACATCATCTGGTGAATGGAAATTTTGAGAGGACCTTTGAGAGGGTAATAATAGCGGGAAGCGATTCGACGGCTGTGCGCTCTTCGTGTCAGAGTCCCTGACCCTCTCCTCCCATGGCTAGTGGACTGATATTATATATATATGTATATATATATATAATATATAAATGTATTTAGGCAAACGAATCAGTTAAACTATACCCTGCAGAGAATAGCATGTCATTTTTAAAATTATGTTTCGTCATCAAATTTCTACTTGCTCTTAAAGTCATCTTCAAAATTTAATAGGCTGTAAAGTCAAAAGGTAACAGTTTTTGATAGCACAGTCATAAGATAAACTTGATATTGGGCTAAGTAAAATGGATATCGGATTAACAAACTTCTTCTTAGGTAATCTTTATTTTCTGTTACATTGAATGGTATCTGTATGATAATGAACTAATAGATAAAACAAGCATATTTTCAATTGAACTAATTATATAGATTAGCAGGCGTTTGAGCGATGTAGATCAAAGAGGAAGAAACTATTGGTAACGTTCCAAACCTGCAAAGTGGTGTAGTCTTGCTGGCTGCTGGCAAACTTTGAAGACAGCGATCAGTCCCATGCGCTGTATAGTATTAAGTCATTATAATTACTTTAACTCTACATTTTGTATCCAGTTACAATTATAAGCACTCGTATTGTTCGTGAATGTGACTGCTACTGTTCTTTTTTCATCCAGTTACACTTCTTTTCAGTAGATCGCAGCGACTTTACAAATCATTTTAGTTTTAGTTTGTTGGCGGAGGACCAAAATGAAGAACATATATGTAGGCTATTTGTTTCAGCAATGTGACAACACCCGAAGTCAGGGTCGTGAACTTATTCGTTTGTTATATTAAACTATATATAGCGGAATTATACCCGGCGTTGCACGGAAAATTTAGGTTTTTCGTTGCCCACCACGCCTGACGCCGCTCCCATTCCGACCTTCTCACCCCGCCTTCTTCCCAACCCGGTCCCACCCTGGGGTGCACAGCGATGCACGTGAAATTTAGATTTTTCTCCCTGACCCAGGGCGGTTGGAAACTGGGTTCCCCACCATAGATTTCCGTCCCAACCTACTGTTCGCACTCTAACAGTGCCAGTCTCAAGCCTGGACGAAGGAGGAGGGCGACACTATTCATCTTTGACATGACAGTGTTGTTGTTAAACAGCAAAAAAGCTGCTGTAGATGATAATTGCAGGTTACTTGTGCGTTGAAGCCAAGCGACCAAGTATACTGGACAACCGAAGCGCACAATCGTTGCAGCCAAAGCATTAACGTTTTTCGACCACCTTCTATTATTGGAGCATTTAGATCTACTCCTTTCAGAGCATAGGCGCAAGCATCCTATGCGACCCACGGGACGCGTCCCACAACTTCTGAGAGGCTTTGGACGATCAATCCCGGCTTTGTCACCGACTGCTGCAAACAGCCGTTTCAATATAGATTGGCGTAGGCCCAATTAAGAACGTCGCTTCTCAGCATTAAGGCTGAATCAAGAGCGTTTTAATCCTGCTTGTAGGCCTACATCTCACCCCGACAGTGCTGGCATCTCACAGATTGCACGTGAAATTGTTGCTAAATGTGAAACATGGAAACTGATCTTTGGTGATATGTTTCCATCTGTGGGTGGACTACGGCAGTCGAGAACGACTGGTTATTGCACTCGTGTGTCGTGACAGTGTGGCACATAGAGCCACAGGGTTTTCAGTGCGCGAGGTCCAACGAGAAAACGTGATTATAACACGTCAATACAAGCAATCCGGTTACAACTGAAAGAATTCACATGAACAGAAAGAAATATCAGAAGACACAAAATACTCTTATCTACTAACTGAACAGACAGCATGCAATAGGCCTACACGGATTTTCTAATACACGGCGGCAATAGCAGCCTACAATGCACGGCGACAATTATAGCAGCATACAAATAGCCTACGGGGCTCGAACTCGGGTCCGCTGATCTCTATGCCAATAATTATGTCACCCAATGCGCTAACGGTCCCCGTTGTTGAATCTACATGCAGCGTACTTATTGATACACGCACTCCGGCACAATGCCGTGCGATTCTGAAATCTTTTATTGTAATTATTGACACTATAAGTGCTATTGATTACCGCAAATTCTAGCCTATCAGGCAGAAAACATACCCATTGCGCAGCTCATTCACCTACCTTACATTCAACACCTGATACAAGCTGCTTCACGTTCTATGATACATACAGTACAGTAGGCCTAAGTAGTAAAATTTAATGGCTGTTATAGCATCGAAGGATAGTTGATGCGCGAGGTGCAATGCATAAGGGGCAATCAGTCCGCGTAGGCCTATATCTGACGCGAGAGGTTATGCGACAACCACTCAGTGGTCAGAAGCAGCAGAACATTATTATGAACGCTCTCTAAGAACTGATTTATTCACTCGTCGAAGAAGTTGGACCGTCTTGCATGCTACAGGTTAGACTTAATGAAAAGCATTATGAACACTCATGATCATAGTTTCAGTTGTGTGCAGCGTCTTTCTGCTAGGCAGATACTTTCCCTTATAGATAGGGTTTTTCAGTCTTGGTTTGAAATTATGTAGGCTATATTCGTGCTATTAGGATCTGAAATTTGATTTGTACAGATATGTACTTTAATGCTGACCACAAACAAAACTAATCAAGATTAGCAAACGAGTAAGAAGGGTCGATCATCTGCTACATGGAGAACTCTAGTGCGGCGTAGTGCGCCCTTGGCCGAAGGGAGCGCTCAGATTGTTTATTGGGATAGGAGCAATGGAGCAACTCATTCTCAGGTTTGTGCACAATTGATGGAAAATACATTGTCTAATCCTGAGCAAAATTGCTCAAAAGATAAGGTATCTTCACGGACATAGGACTACACCGGCCGAAGAAGTGGGTTTGGTAAGCTTACAGCTTGAAGCCGCCCTCAACTGCCAGCACCAATGAATACCTACCAGGAGAAAGGTGAGTGAAGTTTACCAGCCACAAGTGGGATTCTATTGGATGCTTCCGTGAAACTGCAAGCTACTTAACCAGACGAAAAATATCTCAATGGGAGAAAGTAAGATCGAAGTGTAAAGCAGCACCAAGATCCCGGTAAAGACAAATGTGGCTCACTGGGTTAAAAACAGCCGAAAGGATGAGCCTAATTCTACATTGTTGCCAAGCCAGTTATGTCAATTTACTGACTACCAGACTTGAAGTAAAAATAAAGGATTGCATTGGAAGTTTGTGGGGCGCCACAAATAAACGAATTAAAAGTAAACAACAAAACAATTGAAACGATGCAAAGTATCAGCTTCATAGAGTTGATGAGACAATTATCTTTCGGGCAATAGGCGATAATTGATATAAGTATAAACTTAAGCAGAATGCTTGTTATGATCTGCTTCGCTCCCATTGCAGCGTAGACCGCGAAGTCTTAAGATATTGAGTTCAGATATTGAACTGAAAAATTATTTAAAAAATTGAAAGTGGTCCACTTAATCATGTCTAAAACTGCCGTGATTACGCTGCTTTTAGATTTATACAGATTCTTTCCGAACACCATGTTGGAAGACACGAGTTCATTTGTGACTGACCTTGAAACATCAACTGAGGTCACCGGAAACATCAACTTTACGAATGTCACAGATTCGAATCCGACGGTTGAGGTCGCTGATGACGTCATGTTCATCTACTTCAGCTCAGTCATCCTGATAGGTATCATCGGATGTGTTGCCAATGGTCTTGTCCTGCGCGTTCTTCTGTCTCCAAAACTACGGTCCCAGACTTCAAACCTACTCATCATCAACCAGGTTGCCATGGATCTCTACTCATGCATTCTCCTTATCGTAACGTATGTCTCGCGATTTCCGCGACTGCACGTGACAGACAGATGGGGCTGGTTCTTGTGTAAATTCTTGCAGAACGACCTGATGATCTTCATTGGTTTGACCGGGTCGATTGCCAACGTTGAAGCCATCACAGCCGAGAGGTATTTCAAGGTCGTACACCCGATTGTTCATCGCAAGAACTTTCGCAACTGGATGATCTATGCGGCGATTCCTCTGACCTGGATCAACGGACTTCTAATCACCATGGCTGGAATCTGGACATCTGAAGTCTCAAATGGCAGATGCTACTTCTACGCTTTCTGGCCAACTACAGAGTTGGCCACAACTTATGCAATCATCATCCTGATATGGCAATATTTTTTGCCTCTGTTGCTGTTCATCTACTGTTATTGGCACATCCTGGCAGTGATCAGAGGCCAAGCGAAAGTGTTTCACGGTCATCCAGACAACGAAACGGTTGCCCAGCAGGCGACAGCCAACAAAACCCAGATGAACGTCATATCCGCAATGATCGGAATCTGCATGGCATTTTTCATATGCTGGACTCCAAATCAGATGTGGTACATGCTGTCCACTATGGGATACACAACAGGTTCCCTGATTTATTTTGTAACGCTGTTTCTGATTTTCCTCAGCACGATCCTGAATCCGTTCATCTACGCCGTTAAGCACGAGGCTGTTAAGAAAGGACTTCGTCAGATGTTGTGGAGAAAGTCGGATCCAATCAATATTTCACCGATCACAAGTGCAACTATTGCTTAAAGCAGAAAGAAAAATCAATGAATACAAATATATAAATTAACTTCGAAATCTATTGACTAGAAATCGTCATGCTTTGTGCGTCAATGGTGCAATGAGACATAATCATCGCTGAATTATGTTTCGTCGTCAAATTTTACCTGCTAAGCGTTTCTTTTTGCACGGTAACGGTAGCATTGGCTAAGTGTACAATTCGGTGACCCGGCAAAAGCGCGGAGGACAAAACGAGCAGTAGCAATAGCGCGCAGGACAAATGCGAGCAGACAATGGCAACAAAAACAAAACGACAAAATATTGTTATTATAATTAACAGTTATTTTTACTCGAAATTAGTTAGATGTTTACAAATTTGCGCAACATCATTATTTAATTATTTAAACTAAACCAGAAATTGTAGTGAATGTTCTAAAAAGTTTCTTAGTACTACAAGTCAAACTGTAGATAGGCAGATAAACACAGATCACATATTTTAGAAATAGACTACAATCTTAAAAAATAGACTAGAAATTGTCGTTCAATTTCGGGAAGTTGATAAACTAAGCGAGTGAAGATAAGACCAGTTTAAACGCTAACGTTGTGAGTCACTCAGCGCTAGAATCATCCACAATATGCTGGAACCAACGCCGCCAGACGTCTATTAAGACGTGCGTATAATATGCGAAAAAATAGGTAAAATACCGAAATGTCGAATTCATTTCAAATGATTTCGGAGCTATGTAATTAGAAGTTAATTGGACAATATTTGCGTTTAATTCACATGCTCCTGGTGTATGTCGTATTAACCTATCCAATCATTTAGACCTACGTTACGGTATTGATCATTATTAGTTAACAATAGATACATGTCCGGGTAATTGCGTGCAATTGTCTGCGCGCTTTGGTTTCTGTTGCGCGCTATTGTCTGCGCGCATTTGTCTGCGCGTTTTTTGTCTGCGCGCTTTTGTCCTGCGCGCTATTATTACTTCTCTTCATGTTCTCTGCCCCACGGCAGGTTCGAACTTCCGACGGCGCCACTCTTCCCGGTGTTGAGCCTCTTCTTTCAGTTTCCCATATCCTTATTATTACGGCGTCGTACAATTCATGTGCATAGCCAACATGCGTATCTGGCTATAAATGTGCGGGGTTGTCCAGCATAAATGAACCGACTCTGCATGCATATAACCGCATCATTTTATGTAATTAATTTATACTTAATGCGTCAAATTAAAGATATTTCACACTAGCATTAGTTTAAAAAAAAGTAGAATCAGGAATACCACTAATAGCTTTTGCCACCTAGATCTAGGTTTTTCTGTCTCGTCTTGGTCTTTAGGTTTTTTATGTCAGGATCTAGCTTTTTCACACGGCGGCTTATCCGACTTTTTCTATAAGCTTATAGTAATTTATTTTCATTTGAACAAATGACCTAGGCTATACAAAAGACGTGAAAAGTCGAAAATGCTATCTCAGTAAGACCAAGTGGGTATACGCAGGACAAAATCGCGAATTACGAAGGCACAAAAATCATGGAAGTAGAGCGTTTTACCTTGTTTGAAATGTTTTCCGGTCGAAAAAATCACGCAAAAGGTTTCGATGTCTAAAAATAGATCCTCAGAAATTTCAATGACTAAAAAGAACCAAAAAAGTCGCCAGAAATTCCGATGACTAAATAAAAAAAGGTAAGATTTTTTGGCCCAAAAAGTCGATTTTTTCGGCGACAGTGCGTACTCGCCTCAAAAGTTCTGAGTACAGCGCTCCAGCTGCACTGGATCAAAATACTAAAAAAAATTCAGAGTGGCATCTCTGATCGAACTGGTACTAAGTTAAGTTTTAATTAGCCTATTATGTCTGGAAGATCCCTAACAGTTGTACTGTCGTATTTTATTGTCATTAGTGACACAATATGACGCAGACTGCAGTTCACAGACGATGATTGAGTTTTAATCCTAATTTTGCGACCTGATAAGAGATTTAAATCGTTGGCTAAACACTTTCTGGATGACATAAAAACACCCTGAGTTGTCTGATATGAAAAGTTGTAAGATCCTCCACATTCAACATCTCAAAGGTTACTCCTGGTCAGATATCAGTCAGCAGTTTCTAATTGGTAATTTATTTTTGCTGTGCAGTAGGCCTACCAATTTCTGGCTATATGGTTTAGGCCTATTAGTGCAATTGCAGTTAAAATTGTCATGAATTTTTTTATTAGCCTACGTAGTTACCGATAAAATGATTTTTCGTTTTTCGGCAACTAGGTAATAAAAAAATCATTAGTTTTGTTTTCGCCACGCTTTACATCATTTATGTTTTCCTCTATTAATCAAACGCAAAAGACAAATTAGAACAAAATTGAAACCGTGGTTACGGTAGGGTACCTCCAGCTTTTATAAAATCCATAGAGATAACAGCATGTTATATAATTGATACCTCAAATTAGAAATGGAGAGTTAGTAATTTAAAAGCATCGCTAAAGTAGGCTATATAGAAATAGACTGAATTTCTGTCGCGTATTTTGCGAGAAACAGTGCTTTAAACTCTCATGTATTAAAACAGTTTGAGGCAAACCTGGAGAATTATAATTAAAACTACGAATCAACTGCCGGTAATCAATCAATGGTAATATTGTAAACAGTAAATAAATAGGGGAAGAGAGTTGAGACTCTGTAACGCATTTCTGGTTTTAAGACACCATAAACGTGCATTACAGGAACAAATTTTGTTCTACTCGTAGCTTTTAGAGTAACATACAATGTAGCTAAGGACAACACAAATTTAATTGCATCCCTTCTTGGTAAGAAGATTTTTTAAATTTAAAAACTTAGTAGTAATGGTCCATCTTGCCTCCACACTGGGGCAAGATGGACCCCTCGCATTAGGGTTTCATCATAGCACATATTGAGCACATGTAGATTTGTCTTAACTTGACTTATGGCTTTGACGATGCTTTCGCACGTCACAGCCGCCCAGCTATGGAAAATCTCTCTCTCTCTCTCTCTCTCTCTCTCTCTCTCTCTCTCTCTCTCTCTCTCTCTCTCTCTCTCTCTCTCTCTCTCTCTCTCTCTCTCTCTCTCTCTCTCTCTCTCTCTCTCTCTCTCTCTCTGGCTTTGTGTGTAGCCTCCTGTATGGACAAACCAATCTCCCGACAGTCCTCCCGTATCGTGTCGAACCATCCCTTTTTCCTGTTTCCATGCACATATCCGTTGACAGCTACATGTATCTTTGTGTATCTCTCATCCCGCATTCTGGTTACATGACCAAAGTAGCGTAACCGTGAATTTTGTGTATTATAATCATGCTAAATATTCAGTCTGTTGCATATCTCTGTATTCCTTATCCTGTCCCTTCTCGTGAGTCGTGACTCCCTCTATCTTTCGTTGGCACGCCATTTCAGACACCATCACCCGCTGCCTCAGACCCTCAGTGTCCAAGTCTCCGAATTGTACAGCAATGCACTCAGCACCAATGTCTCATACATCTGAACTTTTGTGGCATTTCCTATTTCCTTCGAGCTCCAAATCTTACCCAGCAACTGTAGTGTTCCTCTGGCCAACCCGATTCTTCTGTCCACGTTTTTTCCCGATTCTCCATAATATGTGCTAATGGTTTCCCCTAGGTACACGAAGCTCTCCGTCTGTTCTAATTTGTGTCCATCCGCTTCTAACTGAAATTTGATGAAACTCAAAAATGGAAAGTAGAACAATATTTCATGCTCAAATGTAATCGTCTATGAAGTAAAATAACGCAGAAGTCACACTGGACAAAAAATTTCAATTTTAGTTGCTTTTAGTGGTCCATCTTGCCCCCATGGTGGGACAAAATAGACGACTGCGATCTTGCCCCTCGCGATAATTGTTGTTATTGTTGCATCAAACAATTATTATTACAGTAATAATAATGACGACAATTTCTTTGGCGTCGTAACACAGCACATGCCGCTACAACATTTGAAACCGGATTAAATAATTCGAACCACACAAAACATTTACACAGACGAGGCAAGATGGATCGCAGGGTCCGTCTAGCCCCGACGGTGACTGATCCAACTCGCCCCCCCCATGCATAGGGTATAATTGTATAAACTGTTCACTAATAAAATATTAAATCTACTGGGCATCCTGCCAATATTGAATTCATTAATACAGCAGAAAAAGGCGTTTAACCAAAATTTGGTTAAACACTCATTGAGAGTGCGCGTATATAATAATGATAATCTGAGAGTAGGGGAACTAGGGGCGAGGTGGACCCTTGGGGTATGATTGATCCCGCCAATTTAAGGTATCTATGATGTCACCACCTTCCGAATGAACTTTAATTGCTGTAATACTGTTGGCACTTTGGTGGTTTGTTAAACTAAACGACAAGAACGACATTTTTTCGTTTTTTATGATGAAAAGTTCATTTTCGATCTGTC
>OX457046.1:14422896-14479835 GCA_949752735.1 Lumbricus terrestris
CCTTAAACAGGCAGAATTATAAAGCTAATTGATAAATATAAAGCAGGAGAAGTAGGCAGAAAGTAAAATAACAAGTGAAAATAAACGATAGCTTATTTAAAAATCCAACATTAGAAAGATTGCCAAAATATCACCAAAACAATTGACAAACATCACCAATATACACAGCACATCATGCTGCAAACAAAGCAGCAGACACTAGGAAGCAGCACCATCGTCTCAGAATGCAAAATTTTCCTGTTGGACTGCAATAGTTCTTTCTTTTAACATACAAATTTGTAATCAAGAAGTGGCTCATGCCTGATATCATTCAAGACACATGCAGTCTGCTTTCAACTCGAACTTTTTTACTGCATAATTGAATGAACCATGCATAAACTTGTTATTATATTATGCGGTCATATGCAATGTACATTGTTGGGAACAATAAATTTGATTTGATTTGACATGCTGGAGTCAGGGCCGGATTAACAAATGCGAGGGCCCTGTTCATTAAAGCTGTGGGGTCCCAACCTAACAGAAGCACGACAAACTGATGCACAAAACGTGTCGTATTCAATGAAAATTCGTATATTATCAATTCATTACTTCTACTTTTGCAATATCAACAGGCCTTTTAATATCCCAGTCTAGTTTAAAGTATAAGCCTACATCTTTTAAGGATAAAAAATATTAAAGTGATTCATGGTCAGACATTTTCTTCTAACCAGAGCATAGCCAGTGCACTCGTAGAAGCAAACAGTGCATTAGCGATTTTATGCCCCAAATAAATTCATGGCAGGGAAAATTTCTAGCAGTCTTTGCGGCACAACAACGACCACGGCAAAGGGTTTTTACCAGGGCATTGCCCTGATTTTCCATGCTGTAGCGCCGTCACTGATTGCAAACTAACATACATTTTTGCGGTTACACCAGTGATAGACCTTGGCTCAAGCTCAATACCTACCTATGCGAGTTTTTCACCCCAGCTTCTGTCTCTCTGGACTGCCGTTCATTGCGCTCATCTACCCATGGAGACTTCCTTGTAGACCTACTTTTTCGCGAACTGTGACCATGCAGCAAAGGGCATTCTCGGTAGTGCCATGGGTCCAGCGATCTGCAATAGCCTTTCTTTGGCTCATCTCTGGCTTCTTCTTGACTCGGCAGGCTCTTCTGTCTTCTTGCGGCTTTTCCTCTTTTACCAGGCCATGGGTTTGTGAGAGTCTTAGAGTAGAAATCTTTAAGGGGGCACTACACAACTACATGTGATTGAGTGATTTAATTCGTAAAAACAGCTCCTTAAGCCTACAGTACGCCGAGTACCTGCGCGATTGCTGCACAGAGACTCATTCCTCCGCGGCCGGGCTTGAGCTTCGATCATCTGAGAAGACCGGTTTGCATGTGCGGAGGATGAAAACGTGATTCAGCGATCGTGCTTTCTCGGTCACTGGTCCTCGATGCTGGAACAGACTTCCTCTCGCTATTCGATCTGCCGGCTCAGTGGACTCTTTTAAATCCATGCTAAAAACATACTTGTTCGCTAGGGCTTGTCCCGCATGTTAGCTGCTTTGTAAGGCGCCCTTGTAATGGCATGGCTATGTTACTACACCATATAAATTGTCATAATTATTATTATTATTATTATTATTACATAAATTTATTACGCGCGCAAGGTCACACCAAAGTGTGAATCTGAGGCGCGGAATTATTATTACATTGTAGACATTTTAGTTAAGTTTACTACATTAATTGTCATATCATGCTGGTTTTTTTAGCCTAAGTACTGTTCAATTCATGATGTTAACCGTCTAGCCATCAGCTAAAATTGCACATGTAAATAGGTGTCCCTGCTAGCGGGATATTCATCCCTTAGGGCCTTCCTTGTTGCCATCCGATTATGTGAAGCATGTTATACTATGACTATTGTTTATGGCTGAAGGTTACAATAAATGAATTGAATATGCAATAATTATAATGACACCATTTCATGATGCGTCGCACAGCACCTGAGTTCCTATCAGGTGAGGTATTAACTTGTTAAGTGTTTAAATAAGCAATAAGACTTGTGGCTATTACTAGCATTTCTGGCAGATTTTAATTAGATCAATCTGCCTGGTAATGGAAACTGTAATAAGAGCCCCACACGTGTGCAAAAGCTGTATAGGCCTATGTCAAAATCAGTCGTATTCGAACAATTCGACAATTTGTTCAGGGATTTTAAACAATTTTTTGCTATTATAATCAATAATGATGAAAAAATATTGGTATTGTATGTGAGTGGGCCTCTAAAGTGTGGGCCCCTGCTCGGCCGAACATGACGAACATGCCTTAATCCGGCCCTGGCCGGAGTTACTATGCTGACTCGCTTACAATGTCAACAAACTTTTGTACAGGATTTTGGGGGTATTTGCTTTTTATTAGAACTAAATAATATAAAATCGATCTTGGAGAGATTAAGTGATAACTTATTTGCTTTGAACCAGGTATTTCTTGCCTTTGATTCTTCATTAACTAATTCAAATAATTGGACATAAAAGGCATGGGATAGGAAAACATGAGTATCGTCAGCGAATAGGGTATAATGCATCAAAGTAGAACAGTTGGGGATGTTATGAAGGGATCAATATCAGCAAAGCCTGAGACGTGGGTGGTTTTTAAGGTTTTTATTGTCTTATTTATGGCAATTACTTCATGCAGATAAGTTGGTAGGAGGACTAAGGAGCTCATAGAGGGAGGAATAAATGCTTGAAAAATTTTCTAAGAGGGACGAATCTGATAGGATAAGGCCTGTCCAGTCTAGTGGAGTAAGCATTAAACTGTTTGGCCATACATTCCAGATCGTTTATCAGAGAGCCAATGATGTTTATTTCTTTTATCATTGCATCAGCAGTGCTTTTATTGCCAGTTCTTACTATATTTCTAATGATTTGCCATATTTTCTTAATATCACTATGTACGTTTTGCAAATTCATTACAATAGGAAAGTTGATAAGTTTTTATCCTAGCTAACTTATATTTATTCCGATACTTCGTGAAGGTACACTTATTCTCCATTGTAGGATTATTAAAAAATTTATTCTATAGTTTTTGCTTAGTTTTGGTTGATTTCCTCATCCACGGACTCACGGTTGATGATTTTTTTTTACTTTTTGAGGATGTAATGGAAAAGTCTCATTATAAACCCAGCCATTTTAGAATTTCTAGGACTGCCTAAGTGTGTGTGTGTGTCTATTTATGTTATAATTGGAAGGTGGTCTGAAATATCAGATGTAAAACCTTAGGGCCCAAAAAATTTGCAATCTTGTAGTCTGCAATTATCCCACAAAATTCCAAGTATCTTGCAACAGCTCAAAAAATGGCAACTTTAGCGCAAAATAAGCCAAAAATTCAGCTAATTTTTCCCCAAAATTTGACTGACTTAAAAATCACTGCGGTGCGTGGCAGTTCAACATAGCAACAACACCATTGGGCAATAATAAAAAAAATAGCTACCGCCGAACGGGATGATTGCATTGAAATTATAGATGAATTTGTAATTAAGAATGCTGTTTTTGTAGTAATGCGCAAAATCAAAGCATAAAAAAATTCTAGAACTTCACGGACACACAATAAAATGCGTTAGACGAAGTTTTACAAAGCTCTCACAAAGGAGCATTACGCAGTGTCGACTTGTGATGGAACGAATCAATTTAGTCTATAGGCGTACATACGAAGACGGAGGGCTACTATTCAGCACATTGTGTAACTTGCTGATTGATTATATTCATACACTATCTTAAAGTTGTATTTGTAATGAGCATAGATTTCGGTGGGTGTAGATTTTTGCAATATTAAATTTTTGGCAATCATCTGAATATATTAATCTAATGGCTATAGGAACCTTAGACTGAATTTTTGCTTGATTGTCTAATTTCTAGGACACCGAAGCCACACGCTAAATTACAAAAACACTGTTAGATACTTTTTTGCACCGATCCATGGATGCAAAAAGTAATGTATTTAATCACTTTTTACTGGTGCAAATTCGATCAAATTCATCATTTTTTATGCGCAATTTTTCAATTCTTCAGTGCAAATTTCTGGGGACCTAGTAAGAATGATAGATTCAATTATACCATCATGTAAATTGGCAAATATGTTGTCTATTAATGTTGCAGTCGAAACACTGATTCTCGTAGGTTCTAATATAAGTGACAGGAACGTACAGTGAATAAAGATGCCAGTGGGCGAATGAGAACGAGAGGCTAAGAGATCGATGTTGAAGTCACCTGTTGGAAATATTTTTTTTATTTGTCAAGTTTTTTTACATCAGGGTAGTTGCAAGTGCATCAATTTCAGTATGAAAGATTTCCAATTTTGAGTCTGGGGTCTGTATATTACACCAATCACCATATCAGCACCTTCATTGCATGGAATGTCGATGAACATACTTTCATAGGAAGATGAGGTGCTAGTATGTTGATGAGGTATAGTAGGTAGTAAGGCAATCATGTGTTTTCCGTGATAAAGAAGCCAACTCCACCTCCTCTAGTGTCTCCTCTACTTTTATGAATAAACTTATATTCCAGGATGAAGATAGACTGGGCAATGATATCAGTGAGCCAGGTTTGCATGACAGCTAAGACATTAACCGGTAGTTGGCAAAGCAGTTGAATTTCATTAATCTTAGAGGCAATACTTCTGCAATTTAAATGAAGAATTGAAAATGAAGAAGAGCTATTGGTGAATCTGTGTGCTACTTGAGACAGCCCATAGTATTTGGAGTCAGTTGCAATTTCTGAGTAATAATTACTGTCAGGATCAAGATCTTTATTTATCAACAGCGTTCCTTCTTTATGAGTTCAAATCTGGTGGGGCTGAATGTATCATTATTATTCAAAACAGAATGAATAGAATTGGAAGAGCACATATTCAAACCATCAGATATATCCATTCAACTCGGAAACAAACCATCGAAAAGAAAAGCTCCGTTGACAATGGAAGTCAAGACATAATCCGTAACAGTCATGCGATGGATTGAGTGGATGTCGCCAATAGTCGGGTTGATTAGATTTCCAACATTTGCAGATCGCAGGTCGATTTGATTTTGGTAGACTTTTCATCCATGGATGTAGTTTTCTTCATGACCACTTCCCCTCCGTAGGTGCAAGCTTCAATGATGCACTTCTTGTCATAGTTGTAAAAAACGTTTTTTTCCGTTTTTTATTCTCTCCCAAAAAACGTCGTTTTTTTCGTTTTTTATTTTTCCCATCGTTTTTTATCGTTTTTTCTTTAACTTTATTTATTCATTTACTTTCTGTTATTATCTTCCTTAATTTTAATTTTCTCTTATATTCCTTATGTTTTCCGCCAACTCTCAAGGATTCAGCTAACTAAAGTCATTATTTCACCGTTTAACATCATCATTTAAGAGATAGCCTGCGTGTAGTAGGTTCCTAATCAATATTTTCAAGGTTAAAATGCGGCTTTAGATGTAGCAAAGTCAAATTATTTAGCGTTTCCGTTTTTTATCGTTTTTTTGTCGTTTTTTATTTTTTCGAAAAAAACGTTTTTTACCGTTTTTTATTCCGTTTTCATCGTTTTTTACATCTATGCTTCTTGTGTAGCAGACCACGTGCCTGAAAAAAGATCTCTGCATCTGCCCTGATCAACTGTTCTTTAATGAAGATAGGTTCAGCACCAGGATAGTTAATAGAACCTGAAGACAGACGGAGATATCGTCGTGCTCTGTAAACAGCATTACAGGTTTCATGCGATGTGAAGCAAACAACGATTGGACGTAAGGATTCCTTTTGACAGCGATGTAGGCGATGAGCAACCGATATGTACTTTCTTCCGACAGCAATCCCAGCCGCATGATGTATAAATACACAATAAGATCAGAGCAGGTAAGATTTGTTTCACTTCTTGATACAACATTGCCCGTCGCCCATACAGAAGGCATTTCCAAGCCTGGTGTCTCCGGGATCCCGTGAATAACAAGGCTGTCAGCCAGAGAGTATATTTCAAACTGATCAAGGCTCTCTTTCAGTTTTGAGTTTTCATTCTTAAGTTTCGAGAGATCAAGACTCTTTCAGCACCTTCGTTTCCGCAACCACCAACTTCTTCGCAACTTCTTCCAGAGTGTCGACCAGTGAGGCTTGAAATTTCTCCAGGTGGATTTGAACAATATTATCAATCTCGGATATTAGTGAGACCTAAGACTTGATTCAGCGCTGTGACAACACGCTCATCAGTGAGGAGGGTTTCGATTAAATCGTCACGTTCCAGTTTGGAGGAATTATTTCTAGGCACATTCGTGTGATAAAATTCCAAGTTTAAGCGGCAACACAATGTGCAAATATTCAAGTCAATTACTTTGCATATTACTCATAAATTAAACAAAACTCCACTCACCAAACGCACGTAAACTACGCCATTAGAGTCATAAGAAGTTAATCCAATCAAAAAATTGGTAAACAAGACCGAATTTTTATATTCGGCCAAAAAGACACACTGCAGGGTGCAGCAAATGGTTGAAGCACACCAGCAACCAGTCGACATGAATCTTAAAGTCAATCGGATCTTCTCAGTAGAGTTGCTTTGAACATCATGAAAAATACAGCAAGAGATGAGATTTAGTATGTCCATGTCGTCTCCCCAGATGGCTGGCTAATCTGAACCATGGGAGACGGAGAGACCTGATCATTTGCCTTTCACACCAACCGATCAAATATGGAAGAACCCTGTACTTACTAGAGATGTGAATTCTTTACATAAATTAGAGGCTGTTGCGTGTGGGAGCATCGCCAAAGCCATAAGTAAAAAATTACGGGAGGGACAGCACTTTCTGCACTTGATAAGTGGCTGATCAATCTGACATTCTGTATCCTAACCACAAACAGAAACAATTGTACTCACCATATATTTTTTGGACTGAGAAGCTTCTGGTGCAACCAGAATGCTACAGGCAAGCATACAATGTAAAGTGACATAAATCTCAAACATGAATGATCGCCATAAAGCTGCATAAGAGGACAACTTTGATACAACACCAGTGTTGTATCAAAGCAAATCTTTATAAATCAGACTGCTGGGTAAGTTTCAAAGCCAAGTTGGAAAATTCGGGAATCAAGTACTGGTATCAGCTCCAGCCAGCCAGTTAGATGCCAAGTGGAAAACATCGTGATGACAATAGCAGGTTAGTGTAAGGAGCATGTGTTATATAGAAAGTGTGCTAGTGATGATATAAAACAATTTATCACTACCTGAAAACCAATACAAAATGTTCACATTAAAGTCCTCTAAAAAGCATTTAAAGTAAAGATTCCCATATTCAAATTTACACTGTTTAAATGTTTTACACATCATATGTCATGTCAAGTCATTACGCCGACGTCGCTTCGCGATGGTTGGCTGCATGAGCGGACCAATGTACTCCAGCAGGATCTGTCCTTTACTGTCTTCAATAGCGCTGCTCCTGATAGACCGGTCCACAACGTGATGTTATCGAGCCAGCATATTCTAGGTCTACCGCGGCTACAAACGCCCTCCACCAGTCCCGTCATGACACTATTTTCAATATTGTCCGGCTGTCACAGGATGTGGCCATTAGTCAACATTTCTGTCCATGAAATACGTAGTAATTTCCTAATGCATTTGTTTTTGAAAGCCTGTATAATTCTTTCCTCCTCCTTCTCATATACAAGTTTTTAATGCGATGTAAGTCACGTACCACCATTGCCATTCACTGCAGAATAATATGTACAGAAATAACAAGAAAATCAACAATCTGACTTTGAAGACTGAGCACTGTATGTATAACATATAAAGATTCACTGAAGAATGTTTGTGAATCAAATATTTAGAGGAATAAAATGAATCAGGTTTTGAAACAATTCATAGAGGACACAAGATTTGTCACCTGAAATTCAAGTACTTACCCAGGACAATAAGTTCAGCGCAAAATGAACTCTGTGGTTGTTTGCATCTGTACGTTCCAGAATGATTTGCTTGGATATCAGTTATTAGGAGGTCTAAGCGCTGAAATGGATAGATTTCTGGTTCCTTCAGAACTCGATATCGTTCGTCTATATTGTCAGCCATTCTTGTTCCCATGAAGAGAACTTTATCATCAATTGGATCAGAAGCAAGATATCTGTACCAACGAAATGGTTCACCCTCGGCACAGGTCAATAATTTATCTGCTCCAGCCATAACAACCACATTCTCAGGAAGGGCTGTGCATGAAACAAATACGAAAAAGACAAAACTGTGTCATTTAAATGTACCACTTAGAACTGTCAATTCACCAGCAAGCAGCTGCAGCATATTATATAAAATATACAGAAAAATGTGTGGGTGATACAGAGCCAACAGGTGCACCCACTTAATTTTCACCTAAGCATTTTAAGCCGTCACCTAATAACTAATAGGTCTATTCATTCATGTTGTATATGGCTAAGTAAAACTACACTAAATCAGAGCAGGATGGTAAACTTGGAGTTGCCCTCTACATAGATGCACTGATGTACTTACTCATCTACCTTTAAGTGAAGTTGGGGTCTTGGGTCAGGCAGAAATAGCAGAAGCAGAACAATGAAGAAATTTGTGGACCATACCTGATATACAGCACTTGATAATGTGGGCCTACTATACTAACTGAGCAGGTTGTCTGCTCAGTTAGTATAGTTAACTATAGTGTATTCTGTGATCTCCGTTCTTGTGAATTGTTTAAACTGCATAATTGTACACTGTAACCAGTTGCAATCTGTCAATCGGATTGTTGAATAAAGGGAATATTATTAATATTACCAAGTTTTCAGGCAACAAGTCCAGTAGTCCATGTTAAGAAAAGAAGTTTGTTAAGCTTGCCGTCAAGCAATAGCTGCTTGACGGCAAGCTATAATGGATATGAAGCATTAGTGGCTTAATTTCTCAGCGTCAGCATATGAAGGCAGGTGGCCAGTGATCTCCATAGCCCAGTGGCGTAGGCAAGAGGGGGGTTTCGGGGGTTAAAACCCCCCCATTGGCTCCGGGAAAAAAATTTAAGGTTATTTTTCGATTTAAGTAAGAAAAATAGCAAAAAACAGGGTTTTCGGCCATAAACCCCCTCCATGAAAAATTCCTGGCTACGCCACTGCCATAGCCATCTATTCTTCACACTAACGGAGTGCAGCCAGAGTACTCATCGTAGCTAGGAGGTGTATTAGTTTCAAAGCTCCTTGAGCGGATCATTAGTATCAAGCTAACCAAGTTCCTGTCGTCGACTGGCCTTCTTCCAGTTCATCAGTCGGCCTACCGGAAATACCTTTGACCGAGACCGCTCTCCTTAAGGTTGTAAGAGACCTTACGGAAGCGATTGATGCGAGTAACCACACTTTGCTTGGTCTACTCCAGTGGTTCCCAAACTTCAGTAGGCCGCGGACCGGTAATAATTTTTTGGTGAAGCTCGCGGACCGCTAACTTAGGCCTAAATGGCGATGGCAAACAAAAGCGATCTAAATTATAACAGACTAAAATATTAGGCTATTTACAATTAGCCTACATCTACATGTCCTTGAAGCCTTATTTGTATAGAATTTATTATGAGCAGACTTTGCTGCTAAACGCTATTTGTGCAAGATTCCTTTTTGTTTAGGTGCGCCATAAATAAATGACAGTTTAATAATAGCAATAATGGTCTCTGCGATGCGTAGAGATGCAAGGAAAGATGCTTTCGATGTGCAAATGCTAACTTTGATGCTTTTAAGTTTTAACCATCTGCGTCTGCTGGGTTTTTTCAGATGTGTTTGCCTACGTTTGTTCATTTTTCATTCAAAGACATTTGTTTATATTTAAACAAATAAATTTTAAAAAATTATACTATGTTAGACAATTTTAAATTCTACATCCAGCGTTTACTAGGACTAAGTTATCGCTCACTAGAGAGCGACATAAGCTAGAAACTAACTGCAGTTATCGATGTAGTAAATTCAGAATAAATTTAAATTGTTTGAATTCGCCATCTAAATTTAAATAAGGCGCATGGATTTATTTCAAACTTTTAAATATTACGATAGAAATTTAAATAAATGTTGGACAATAATTCGAATAATTTCGCAATTTAAACAAACAAACTCATAATTACCGTTTATTATTTTATTTTTATCTCTTCTCCGCGGACCGGCGATCACACCTCCGCGGACCGGTGCCGGTCCGCGGACCACCACTTTGGGAACCACTGGTCTACTCGACCTCTCAGTCACCTTTGAAATGGTGGACCACGATGTTCTGGTCAAGCGCTTGTCAAGAATGTATGGGATCTGCTCAACCATGCTTGACTGGCTCCGTCCTATATTTGCGAACGCCGACAACCCCCCAAAGAAGGACTTCTTGTGGTGCGCGACCAGCAGACGGTGTCTCCATCTTGACACCGGCGCGCTGAGGTCTGTGGGGCCTAAGGCCAAAAAAATAATGTTGTGTTTCCGGTAACCCGACTAACCCTCTTTCATTGCCGCGACTCAAATAATTTTTTTTAAATTATGTTATTTATTTTTTTAATTTGAATGGAAAATTTTTTGTTTATTAAAAAATGTTTTTAAAGTTTTTTATATTTGTATTGACATAATACGTTGACATAATACGGTGACATTGCCTTCCGTATAGAGTTGGATCTTAAGCCAAAAAAATTTGTGTTTCCGGTAACCCGATCGACTCACTTTTATTGCCGTGACAAATTTTTACAGGCTGATAGACAATTCATATTTACACATGATGACCGAAATTTCATCAAAATATTTAAAACAGAACAAAAGTTACATCACTTTTTGTGAGACCACCCTCGGTTTTTTGACGTTTTTGAATCATCCAAAAAACCGAGGGTGGTCTCACTAAAAGTGATATAACTTTTGTTCTGTTTTAAATATTTCGATGAAATCTTGGTCATCATGTGTAAATATGAATTGTCTATCAGCCTGTAAAATTTCATTTTGAAATTCTTACTTTTGGCCAAAATATTGGCAAAAACCTACTTTTTGTTGCGTTACGTTTTTGAATCGTCAAAAAACGGTGGGTGGCCTTTCTAAAAGTGGCATAACTTTTGGTCTGTGTGAAATATTTTGATGAAATCTGGTGATCATATGTAAATATGAATTGTCTTTAAGTCTGTAAAATTTCATTTTGAAATTCTTACTTTTGGCCAAGATATTGGCAAAAAACCTAGGGAGGGTCTTTTTTTGGTCGCACCCTGTATATAGAGCTCAAATAGCGGAGAGCCGAATTGGTCTAAGGATTTATTTCTGGTCGAGCTTTAAATTTTGTGATTAATAGGTTGGCTCTTTCTTACACGGGTTATAGACATGGGCGGAGACTTAGGGTGGCAGAGGAGGTCCCCACAATGGATGTGGTAAAGGAAACGGCCCATGTATTTGTCCCCCCCCACCAATCGGTAATCGGTAACTGTTAGGTCATCATGTAGCCTACACACTTCACGAAACACACGGTGAACAACAAACGAGATGAGGTGATGACTAAAAAAGGTCATAAACTTTTTTGGCAGAGAAAAATTAGGTTTTTCCATCGACATTTCGAAGAAGATGGAAAATTTTCGTCGCCGCCCCAGCCATTCGTCCTCCCAAAATCTTTGGCCACCTTTTCGTTTCTCTCAAGTCTCCGCCTATGGTTATAGACCAATGTTTTCTTTTAAATTTGTTGATATGATTTATATGATTCAAACTAAATTTTGCTGCCTATGTATACGACTCTAATAAACGATGCCACAAAGGGTTAAATGTACCTTTAGTTGTCACTGCAAGGGGACTTCTGAATGGCAAATTGTTTCTGATCTGACTTTGCTGGGGGTACGCCATCATTCGATTTTTTTACTTGGGGGTACAATAAAAATAAAGTTTGAGAACCCCTGCACTAGAGCTATGGTCGCACGTGTGTGGATGAACTATCGAGTTAAGGGATGGTCAGGGTGCCAATCTATGTGCTTGCCTATAAATTAAACACACGTCTGTAGGAGGTTAGACATTGTGTGGTTGTATCGAGGACCGGGTGGTCTGTCTTCAGCGTAGTTCGCTGGTTTAATGTGTTTTCGCCTTCGTTGGCGTTTTTGGACCGTTGAGTCTGTTTTTCAATGTCTGCGTCGCCTGACTGGGTGATTGTGCATTTGACGACATCTGAAGTACGACTGAATGACGCCTTTCTTAAGACGTGTTGACTTCTCTGCTGTGAGCTTCTTCCGGGGCGTTTCTCCGGCCGTTCCGGATTCTTCGTAAAGAAGGTATTGTGTCATGTTTAGCTGTACTTATTGCTTTTGTGAATAAATTTATCGTGATTTACACTCGGGACCTCAAGACTCTTGAATCATCCTTTAGACGAACGTGACAATATATTCATAGTAAAATGTAAAAATATTAGCACCAATAAGCATAATTATAGCTAATAACAACTAACAGATATATTTTCGCAATTGCAGAGATAGCGTAAATAACACAGCGAAAATTAAAATGTCTAGGTTCTAAAGTGAATAAGGAGCTGAAAATAGCGCGCTTGGATGAGTCGAGTGAACGTCTATTTATGTACAATGTTTAAGGTCAGTAGCTGCAAAACTGTGAGCGTGCATTCTGGACAAATCTCCATACCCACATCCATTCTTATAGATTTAGATTGTAAATGTTCTCTATAACATTCTTCACTCAACATCAGTCTCAAAAAGTGCACTTTTACGGTTGAAGGGTTTCATTGCTGAAATTCAATACTTGACAATAAAAATGCAACAACAAGAAATCATTTCAATGTAGGGTACAACCATACAACCCAAATCTTCAACACAACCATGGATCCAATTCGTAATGCCATTGTACGACAATTCACATTTTATTTTGTCAGAACCAAATGGGCAAAACATTTCGACTGCTATTACGTTTTTTCGATAAAATTTGGGACAGAAAAGTAAATCCGGTTAAGCCAGTCAGTTATAACTATAAATGTATATAACCACACGCTGAGCGTTATAACCACGACATTAGCCCTACCCATCATATTGTAACGGCCATTGTAATTGGGAGAAAATTACGAAATACATCGATACAGATGTTCAAAACTACACCCAATTGGGTGAAAATACTCAAACAGAAAAAATTTACCCTTGCCGTCGCATTCAACACGAAATAACATCACGAGGAACACGAAGAGAAGGTACTTTTTGTTTCCAACGCAACTGATCGCGCAATGATAAACAGTTGAATAATTCGATGACATTTTCTGCTCCTTAAACTTGAAATTAACTTTAACAGCAACAAATATTAGCCAGCTACTTCCGATATCTATTAATCCAACAATACTGCTGGTTTAAAAACGACGGAAAAGCTGCCGAATTAAATTCGAAAGCGGATTTAAAAACTTAGTATCATCCTTCTTCTTACACCATGGTATCATTATGTGTCAACCAAGATGGCCGCATAGATCAGGTCGTCGCGAAAAGCGCTAATTGGGCTCCTTTTGAAAGCGCTCGCGACTGAAAATTTCGCCCTCGCGACCTCGCGCTTTTGGGGCTACTTTTGAATTGCCTCGCGGTCGCCGTGACATTTTGAAATCTCATAAATTGACCGCTGAAGATTACAATTACAGTGACCATGCAGTTGTGTGTGGCGTTGTCTACTTAACAATGAAAGCAGTAATTCTCTAAGGAGCACGGACTAATTTACCGTAATCACCAGGGCTGTTCTTAAGGAATTTTTAGAACTGTACGTATGCCTATATAGGCTACAACTCCTTCTTTCCTTTCCCATCATCCATGTCAAATTACTTCCAATCGGAGGACAGTGACCTTTTTTACTAGTTTTTACTGTACAGAAGTGCTTCTACAACTGCCCAAATCCATTTAGAACTGCACATTTTGTGTACAACTGCACGTTAAAGAAAGCCCTGATAATCACTAAATTTAAATTGTTTGTAGGCCTAGCCTAATCTAATTTTTTACGTCACTGTTTTCATCATGTCGACTTGGTCATCCCAAGTCGGGTCGGGTCGTTTCTGCAGCTCACCGCAACTGACCCCAAGTCGAATTTTGTAGAGATCTCGAGAATTAAGTCACTTGAAGTTGTTTTAACCACAAGTCGACTTAAATCGACTTAATTGACACACAAAATCTAAAATATTAACTTTAAACCCATATGACCGTGAGGCAAAGACAACATTCAAGCAGTTTTGTAGTGTGTTTAAACAAAATGAAGGAAGCATTATCAAATAGCACATGCAGACCTATCATTTCTAGCCTCAACGATCTGCCGCGTAGGCCTACGAAGGTTGCAAAATCATTTTGTATTATCGAGGCGACTCTGCTAAACATTATCTTAATTAACACTGACAAAAAGAGATCGAGAGTTAAAAAACTCACAATAATTTGCCGTCACATTGTCAACTATAGGGCCTACACATGTAGGCCTATAGTTATGTTATAATAAGCTGTACGTAGACATCGTAAAGCACTAATCTGTTCAAATTCAAACACAAACAGCATAAAATAAGCTTAATTTAATAACCTTTTAACAATTTCTTTCATCAATTGAGACAGTGTCGAGGTCTCGATTAGGCCTAGGCCTACTCATCGGCATATGAAATTATTGTTTGCCGGGCAAAATTGGCTTGGCTTTTGCATTAATTATTAGCCGTAGGCCTACGTAGACTATAGCTAGGTCTAGGCTGATCCATGGTTAGCCTACCATGTCACATGATGTCAGAAGTCGACTTCATGTCTGAAATAGGCCTAATTGGTTGTTTTTCTGCCAAGTCGTCGACTTAAAATCGACCTCAAGTCACTTTAGGGTCAAGTGGGGGGGGTGCATGACCGACCAAATTAAGTCACTCCCACTTCTGACTGACGCCAATTTCTATTAAGCTCCAAGAAATTTTCCGCCTATGAATTGCAGTGATCAATTGGGGGACATTTTAAATTGTCACCAATAATAATTGGCGGCAATTTTCATCTTTCATGCACAAGGTAGCCTACGCGCGTGCACTCACGTAGGCCTACTGCACTGGGCCTATTTTCTACAAGTATAAATTATAGCCTATGATAGCCTATATTTCTTAAAGTAAAAAATCTCGAGCTAGCATGCACGGTCCGTCCACGACCACGGGGACCTAAAATTGCCTGGCGACACTAATCATCTTCGATATGGCAGTGTCGTTAAACATGTAACAAACAAACATTCTTAAAGTAAGAGAAATATCATAATTATTGTAGGCTAATCTATAGACATAGGCCTACTTTCCAAGTCTCTAACTGAAATGTGAAATTTAGTGGGTGAATCGTGAAATACGTGAAATTATAGGCTATATATAGGCTAACAAGAGTTGGGAACGACTCCCAGATTGTGAATGTAGGTTTAATCAGTCCCAATTCAATGCAATAGGCCTAATTAAACCCTATAATACACACATGTACGATTCATTTGTGGTTTGTAAACCAATTTAGCCATAACTAGAAATTGCGGTGAAATTCATTACTTAATACAAAAAATACTTAACGTGTAACAGACTCCCAGAAAGACTCGTGGCACCATGAAATCATAAGAGGTTTTTACGATAGGATAATTATGGCTGTCCAGTGATCCCTCCGGGAGGACAAAGCGTTTTGTAAGGTAAGCTTATGCAAAAAGCTCATAATCTCGCGATTTTCGCGACTTTTTATCGTGATCTCGCGACAAAGTTTTTCCGAAATTTGGCAACCCTGGCGCTAAGTCAAGGATTTAACAGAATACGGATGTTGGGAAATAACTCGTCGGGTAATATAGTGGTTGTTTGTGGCAAGACTTAGTCGTGATTCAAAAATTTCAAATAATGGCAAATGTTCGTTTATTGGAAATGTCAGATATTGGCTGGTGCTTGACAATCGTGTTTTTAACTTTCAGTTTTGATGTTGTTTCTGGTAAGTAAGCGTGACCTAAGTCCTTGTACAAAACGTCTTGATTTGTGAGAAACCAGCTTAATAGTAAAATTCGAGTGTGATGCACCGAAGTTAAGGTTTCACGCTCAGGTTTGTCATGGTCATGGGTCAACCCGAGTCTCCGAAACCCGAAAACGCTGAAAATGCAAACAAATTCTGCAGGTTCCGTGAAAATCGATTTCGGGGATCCGGTTGAAATTCGTTTGTGATTCAGTTATTCGAGTCGCACCCACGTGTCATTAATATGTAAGTAAGTCTATATTCTTTTATACAACCATCTGCCAAAGAGCACTCTGGTGAACAAGAATGACAAACAAAATTCACTTGAGACATCAAAGTAGTATGCCTTCTCAGGGTGTATTCTGAATTTTTTGCGGTGAGTACACGCTGCCACCGAAAAAATCGACTTTTTCGGGTAAAAATTTCTGGTGAACTTTTTTAGTCGTCAGATGATGGTTTTTTACACGAATATTTCGCCCGAAATGCTTTCTCAAGGCGTAAAACGCTTCATAAATCACGATTTTTTCCCTGTGTATACCCACTTCATTCATTCCGACTTGGTGAGTATGTGCTGTACCCGCACTTTAATTGATGCCTTAATTTTCTTTTGGACTGCATTCATAAAATGCAGTCCAAAAGAAAAATTGCAACTTCAATTCGGCACAAGTCCTGAGCAAGGATGTCATATAACTTAGGTAATTTTATACAGATTTTACAAATTTTCAAGGATGTTCTGTAACTCCATCACCATTGGCCTTCTTAAGTATCATCTATCTTCTGTAGATGCTGTCTGTGCTCAATGTTGCTGCTAGTCTTTGGCACATTCATGATTGAACAACTTCAGTGGCCCCCTCTCTCTCTGCCTGTTTACAATTCATAGTTCTTGTTTTGGTTCTTAAGTCTAAATTGGGTCTTGTTCCTAAGTATTTTTGTGATCTCATGTTTCGTCCTCTCCTCTCAAGCATTGAATCCTGAAAACTAGTATGACCTTGTTCAATAAGCTGAAGAATAAAAAAATATCTTCAAAAGTTAGATTTACATAAATAATATTTTCAACTTAGAAAATAGATTTCATGGATCATGCGTAAAGTTTGTTACGGGAAGGTTTTGGAGAATCACTATGCACCCCATCTGTCCCCTCTTTACCAACTGGTTATTTCCTCTTCCTTTTTCAAACCTTGTTTAGACACTTCTCTCCCAAGAAACCATCTCTTGATAAGGGAATCCATAGATGAAACTACTGCCTCAGTTTTATTTTTCATTTATAAATTAACTGAAGGCATAATTATGGTAGACTACAACATCCTTTAACTAACAATTCCTCTATATAATTTCATACAATTCGGCAGTAACCATTCTTATTATTGCACGATCGGTATTGCTATGTTGAATTACCATGCATTCCAGTGATTTTTAAGCCAATCAAAGCCCAATTTTAATATTATGGTAAGATTTTGGCGGATTTTGCGGTAAATTTGTGCGCATTGCCAATTTTTTGCGCTCTTGCACGATACCCGTAATTTTGCGCAAAATTTGCGAGGCACAACATCGCAAATTTCTGGGGTCCATAGGTAGTTATGTGAAACACCCTGACCCACTCTAGTCTGGTTTTACTGAGTGTCACTGATCATCTATTTTAGCTTGTATACCACTGTGGCCTACTTCCTGGTCTCTGGTTTCTCTGATGTATCAGAAAACAGCTTGGGTCCTTAAATATACTTGGTTGTGATTTTACTCTCATGTTGTTCAATGGCATTATAGCAACAAAAGTTTTTGGATTAAGATTTATTTTTCCTCTCTGCTCTTCTTCAGCTTTTTTGAATTAAAGATGTCATTCCAATGAAGCTGCATTGCTTGCTGTCTGGAGTTGCAGTCAAGAAACTATGTTTGCTTGTTCATAGTAAATGCAAAGAATTGCAATTTGTGTTCTTGTCATTAAGCTAATTGAATTCAAGGTCTTCCCGGTGGAAAAGGCTGCTGTTACCCTCAGTAGGTATTTATATCATGGAGCCTTGTGTTCCAGCATAGAGTTGACCAACCAGCTTGATAATTTATATGGGGTTGTGCTGCCCATGGAGATATGCTGGTGCCATGCTTCTACTCATCATCTCAAATTCCCAAGTCCATTTTTGCCTTTGATTGCATCTGTCCAAATACATAATGTTGCACTGGTCAACATGCATTGCAATCTACCTATCTACCTTGAACTAGCCTACTCTTGCTCAGATCAGTTAGATAGCTAAGTATTATTACTTCACTGCAACTTAAGCAAAGTAGAGAGGTTTATGGCCCTAAAAATGTGATATTTTATATTTGGACAGGGTAAATTAAATTTGCATCTTTGTTACCATATCACGTCATTGACAAGCCTGTCTTAAAATATGTGATTTTCTTTTAGGTGTGGAATTTGTAGAAAAGCCTGAAAATGTGACGCTTGACTTGTCTTGGAAAGAGTTCACTTTAAACTGCAGCATTGATATGGCAACACCTGAAGGGATTGACTGGGTTGCTGATTTGGGTGACATTTTTTCGTCACTAACAGGAAAGTTCTCATTGCCAGGCTATTCTGTAGAATGGCCCAACAATAGGACCGTGAATCTGATCACCCGTGCAGTAAATTTTCAGAATTCGTCTGTGGCTGGAAAATATTGCTGTCGTGGTGAGAATGGCGCATCAACTAGCGCTGCTTGCGCCTATGTCACAGTAACTGGTTAGTAAGCTTTTACGCAAATTCATGATTGACTCACTTTTAGTGTTGTTTTAATATTGCCCCAATTTTAGTTTTAGTTTTAGTTTTGATTGTTAGTCTTAATTTTAGTTTTAGTTTTAATTGTTGCTGAATATTAGTTTTAGTTTTCGTTTTCGTTTTTATGGATCAATTTTAATTTTAGTTTTCGTATGCCAATTTTAGTTTTAGTTTTAGTATGCCAACATTAGTTTTAGTTTTAATAATCTGGGACTACACAATCGTTAGCAGTGAATACCGTTTCGTTCCTTGAATAAACTATATTGATACAAATCAATACGAAGATGTGCTGAACATAAAACGTGATCATTATGTGAAATGTCATTTGCTGCCCAATTGATAAATACCTCAGCATTACAGTTCATAATTTTTGGGGGAATTAATATAAAATTTTATGACAACGATGTATGCAGTTGCTCACCACAGGAAGGTCAAAATTACGTATCAACCCTGATCATACATGTAAATCATTATAGTGTCCCTCAGTGATATTTTAGTTCTTATATTAATTCTACTTCTAGTTCTTATTCACTTCTGTTGACGTGATTTTACTTCCACTTCTAGTTCTCAAATAATTTCACTTCTGGTTCTTATTCATTTCTGCCTGAAGCAATTTTACTTCTACTTCAAGTTCTCAAATAATTTTGCTTCTTCCAGTTAGAGTTTTTATATAGTTTTACCTATCCGTGCACTTATCAGTTTTTATCACTCTTTGAAATCCCCGGTAACGGGCCGAGGAAATTATTGTTTCTGCTATGCATGTGAAGTCCATAGAATAATGATAGCATCGCTGGCGTGAAGAGCAGGTACAATGTAGGATGCAGGGTAGATGCCCGCTATATATCATCCCAAAGACCACTCAGTCTATCATGCGCTAGAACGTTTGATAACACTTGTCTGGATATAATATTATGAATGCAAAGAACTAAACATCCTAAAATGGAATATTGTAATGTGAAGTGAATGAATGAGAATATGATATTGTGCGACTATTCACGCAGTTCTAGCAGGATATTACACAATTAAATAAAGGTCACAGGCAAAGCATATCAATGAGAATATTTTATGACTGTAAACTCTAGGACTTACTCTTACCTCGGGTCAAACAACGTGGTCCGTTTCCTTGTTTGGCCTCAAAATATATTGCTACAGAAATTCTCCTAGACTAATAAATTTCACCTTGGATATATCAAATCCTGGCCAGGGACTTCTCTTGGTTTCTCTCTCGAAGGGCAATCCTAGGCTGAATAGTAGGGTGGTTCAAAAAAATAAAATTCAAGCTAGATACCAAGACACCCTCTCAATTTGTTAGACCTGCCAATAGTATTATTGACACCAAATTTCAACTTCCTAGTCCAGCTGGAAGATTGTGCTCAACGACATAGAAATATTACCATATAGTTGTATTGGATAGAAATCTTGATTCATTGTAGCTTGATCAAAAACCTCAACCATTGTCGTGTAGATGACCTTGAAATAGTTTCTGTTGTGCTATTATACTTGCCGCAGTCAAGACTAGACTGCTGTTTAGCCATCAATTGACAAATGTACTTGATAGCAATGACATATTATACGCTGATCTGATCATGAAGCATTGAGATTGTTGGTGTCAATCACTGCGCAGCAGCGCTTGTGTGCGATCTTTTGTCCTGTCACTTTCACGGAATACCATTCACATTAAGTGCTTACGATGACCAGGATGGAGCATGCTGAAGCTGTAAGATCTGAATTTGTACCCACTTGCAGCACACTGGATATGTTGACCGCCTGTCAGTGCTATAGTTTCAGGTGATGGTGTGGATAAACTCTTTATTGTGCCCAACTTACCCTCTATGCAGGATACAATTTAAATCCAAGGTCTTTCATTATCTTCTGAACTTAATATGAAGACTCACTGATAATATCCAAGCCATGATCTTTGATTCAACACATGTCAACACCGGGTGTTTTAGAGGAGTATACGTTTTTCAAGAAGACATATTAGGTAACAAGTTTCTGTGGCTGGCCTGCTGTCGTCATTGGGATGGAGCGGATTTTAAAGTAAATCTCCATTTTGTGTTATGGTCCATCCAATTCAAAATATAATGCAATATTTAAGAGATTTAAGAATATGTGGGATGGTATAACACGTGACAACATCCGAAGTCTGTAAGTCGTATCCATTACTGAAGCCTCCCATGAGTGAGCATTCGGTTTTCTCAAGTAGTCTGCTGAAAATAAAGTCAGTTTAAGAGATGACTACCAAGAAATCATTGAGGTGTCAATGCTTGTCCTTGGAAGTCAGCCCTCAATAAGAAACTGGATAGCCCAATTTACCATACATGTTGAATGGCCAGGTTACTGCTTGCCATCAAAACATACCGTTTTAGCAATCAACGTAACGTATTCAATCTAAGCATGTAGGAAGAAACTCAGATTCATCCATTTGTGTGATTTGTTTCCCTTCTTCTCTCAAAGGCATGGGCAAAACCTCCTCTTGCTGCTGAAACTCCAGGACAAGATCGGTCAATTTTGATTCATCTAGGAAATATGATTCAGGCGACTACTATCTATAGGAGATCAGCGTTGAAGCCATGAATGTCCTAGAAAATCACTAGTACATTGTACCTTTTAAGATGATGCTTAAGGTCTGACACTGTTATGTTGCCAACTCCCTGCTACAGATAAGGTGAAGATATTTTACGGAATGACTGCAAATCATGGGTGAAAGGATGTTGAGGGGTAGTGATGTGGAGCTGAAGGAGAGGGATTGCCTGAGCGACTTTGTAACCCAGTGAACACTGACACTACTGCCACACCTGAAGTTTGGTGATTCTCTTTTTGCACTTACACCAGATCAATAGATTGAGAATGAGGATTATCAGCAGGGCAGAGACTGAAGTCAGCAATTAAGAGTGGTCAACAAAGCGGCTGAGAGAAGTGTGAAGTTGTTCGAGGAATTCAATTGACTCATCGCTGATGAAGAAAAAAACTGCTTTCTCCGAGTGGTCAAGGCAAATAGGAAAGTTGCCCTCACTCAATCAATCAAGAAATCTGCTGTTGACACCGTGCTTGCAAACTGCAAGCCTTCTTGGGTATAAGACTGCATCGGGTGTTGGAGTCATAAAATGAGAACAATTATAGACATTTGTGAATTTAATTATGTTTTTTGACATTTTTTGACACTTTCCATATTTAAAACCTACTGAAATTTTCGATTTCAAGCTGACAAACTCTTTAAGTATCACACATATTGTCATGTTACAGTAATGTTTGATTTATTTCGAAATAAAACTCAATTGTATTGGAATATATGCTCGACACATGTATTTCTACATTAGCGTCTATGCATTGGCCCATGCAAAGTAACACAGTCGTTGAGCACCGCCTTCCAGTTGGAATAGGAAGCTGAAATTTTGTCTCAATAATACTATTGATAGGTCTAACAAACGGGGAGGGTGTCTTGGTTTTTAGCTTGAACTTTATTTTTTACCATGTATCTGTGAACCACACTACTGAATAGGCTCTTTTCTACACCAGAGACGACTATACTTTTCATAGCCATGCAGCCACAGCAAGACAGAGTCTTCCTTCCAGCGGACAGCCTTTGTTCACTTTCACATGCCTCACCATTGTTAATTTCTCCCTATTCACTGGCCAATCATATCTTACCTAACTCCACTGGTCACCCTGCCTGTCGGCCCTGCAAGACAATCACTGTCCTGCATTACTCTGATTTGCATATTAATAGCCCCTAATCCCCAAACCGGTTTGGCCAGGTTTAGAGCCACAATTATGAACCCGGGTATACATGTAAAACGACCCACTTGTGAGTAATCTCCTTCCTCACAATACTAAAATACGCCAGTTGCACAATACGCACAAATAAGGAAAGTAAGGTGAAATTACGAGCAAATTATTTAGTTTTCGTTTGGCCATATATCGTTTTAGTTTTCGTTTGATCAATTTTCGTTTACTTTTAGTTTTGATTGCTGCATATTTCGTTTTAGTTTTAGTTTTCGTTGTCAGCGTGTTTTAGTTTTAGTTTTCGTTTTCGTTAACGAAAACGTTTCGTTTTCATTAATTACCCTTTTCGTTTTCGTTAACGAAAACAACACTACTCACTTTTGATATATATTCGGATCAATGTCCAACATCATTTTGTTTTATGTGTTCATTTGTAGGCATGTATAATTGCATATGCTATTACCAAGTTTTATGGCCTTATCTTATTTGCAGAGTAGAGATATGTGACGCAGGCGCTCGAAACCCGTCGTTTGTCGCTTGCTAGATATTGCGCTAGACGCCGAAATAGGCGAGAGGGGTAAAGAATGCAGTTTATTCTTCAATTCAGTATATGACTGTGAATTCGCCCTAATTTGCGAAGTAGTGAACCGATTTTGATGTCGTTTGGGTTATCTGATTCAGAATATATGCCTCTAATGCCCAAAAAATTTCAGAATAATAACTTAGTGGATTCAGTAGACTTGGATGACACGAATATTCATTAACTTTTTATTTGATTTTTTCACTATAAACTAATGAAAGAATGAAACGAGCACAACTTTTGTTAGAAAAAAGATAATTTCATTGTGTGAAAAGCATTTTAGAGCATGGTCATTGTAGCATATGACTAAATCAAAAGGTCAAAACTCGACATGTGACGGGTTTTGAGTCCCTGTGTCACATATGGATTTGATGTTTCTTAGTGCAGGTTTCAAATAGTGTTTCATACGTCTCTTGTTGCTGACCATAGTTTAAGAATTTATTGTTGATTTTAAAGTATTGCCATTACACTCTTTCAACAAAGCAATCTTTGCTCATTTTGTATTAAATTTTTTACATTGCTGTTGAACTAAGGTTTGGCTTTTGTGAATCACAGATTTTCTGTTGAATTCTGCCAAGGTATGATTGGCTTGCACCAGTTGGCAAATGCCGAAATAGATGAACTGGGTCTTCAAATATGGGATGCCGGGGCTCAAACCCACCGCGTGTCACTAAATATATTCTGCTATAAGCTAAAATAGGTGAGAGGGGTAAAAAAAATATGGAATATCGTTTTATGGTGTATTTGTATTGAAAAATATGTCTGCTTTCAATATGCAATTAGAAATTTTAAATTCAAATATTTAGTTGAAGAAAACGCAGGTGGTGTCAAGATTTTCTCTGAACAATTGCTCAATGAGCATGTTTTCAGAGTTAAAATTCGCCATGAAAGATTGAGTTTTCATGCGGACTATTTCTTGTAGCCCTGCGTACCATTTATAAAATTATACCTCCTATATGCTCACCTGGTCACATGGTGCCGTCAGCTCTTGGAGCTCTGGCGACAGTCATGATGTATCCTCTCCATTGTCTCCTGTTTATTGTCGCCTCTCTTAGCTCTTCCAAGCTCATTCCAGACTTTTCCTGTACTTCATCCATCCACCTCTTCCTTGGTCTTCCGCGTCTTCTCCTTCCTTCACCGCATGCCGTCATCATCTCCTTTTCCAAACCGTTTGATCTCATCACGTGGCCGAAGTAGCTGAATTTCCGCCTGGTTGCTGTTTGTTGCAGTGTCTCCTCCCTCTCTATCCCGAGCTCCTCACGCACCGATTCGTTAGTTCTCTTTTCCATCCATGAGATCTTTAGCATCTTCCTCCAAATCCACATCTCGCACGCGTTGATTTTCTTTTCCATATCCTGAGTCTTTGTCCATGTCTCGCATCCATAAAGGACCACTGGAAAGATCAATGCTCTCACCAATCTTTTCTTTGTTTCCCTGCTCACATATTTATCCTTCCAAATCCTTCCTAGACCGTTCATTGCCGTTTTTCCCATTGTTATCCTTCGCCTTATTTCCATGTCACTTCTTCCCTCCTTCTCTATCATAGATCCCAGGAATGTGAAGCTCGAAACCACCTCTATCACTTCTCCATCCACCTCAAAGTTTTCCCATGTTGCAGTTGTCATAATCTTTGTTTTCTTTACATTGAAGTATAGTCCCGCCTTTTCGCTTTCCTTCCTGACTCTTCTTATTAACTCGGCCAGGTCGTCCCTCTTCCCCGCCAATAATGTCGTATCAGCGGCGTATCTCAAGTTATTCAGTATTTTCCCCGCTATCCTTACCCCCTCTGTTGCCTCCTCCAATACAGCCCTCCTCATAATTCTCTCCGCATACAGATTGAACAGGAAAGGGGACAAAATGCATCCCTGTCTCACTCCTTTCCTTATTTTAAATTTCCTGTGTCTCCATATTCCGTTCTTATCACCGCCTCCTGATCCACATAAAGGCCTTTCAGTAGTTTAACCAGATGCTTCGGAATTCCCATCTCGATCAGCGTCCTCCACAGTAGTGTATGGTCAATGCAGTCAAACGCCTTACTATAGTCTATAAAACACATATGCACCTCTTGCCCGTACTCCCTCTATCTCTCCATAATCCACCTTATATTGGCGATGTGATCGCGCGTTCCTCGCGCCTTCCTGAATCCCGCTTGGTTGGCTGGTAATTCCCTTTCAATTGTCTTCTCCATTCTTTTGTGGATTATTTTGAGGAGTATTTTGCTCGTGTGTGATATCATTGCTATATCGTTCGATAATTTCCACACTCTCGCGTCTCCTTTCTTGAATATTGGTATGAACACTGACTTCTTTCACCCTCCTTACGGAGAGGCTACTAACAGGTCGCACCACGAGAAGGTGGGCACGGTGGACTTTGATTCGTCAGCCCAGGTCGGTTCCGAGTCTACGCCCCAATTGGGGTCGTCGGTCGGGTCTCCTCCCTGCTCTACTCACGTTAATGAGTGGCTGACGAACCTTTACGACCCATATGCTATTAGATAATAATAATAATAATAATCTTTATTTAATGATTCAATCTTACAAACCGCAGAATGATTACAGGTACAGGTTATACGAAATACGGCCCACTATAGCACGCAGGTCGGCTTTACAGTGCTCAGTGGGTTGGGTAACTTAACAATAATGGCCTAAGTGCTGGATCACTCCTGATTCGGCCAAGCCAGAAGTGGGAGGGGCTATCTTTATTTTTAGCAGAACCCGGGTCAAACAACACAGCAGCAAAGCTGGTCCTATTAACTGTGTCACCTGTTTAAATAAGCAAGTTTTTGTTTTTGTAAAATAATGGAAGCTTTACTTAGTGCCTACATATAGCAACGATTGTAGGACATTATCCCCCCTGGACATTATCCCCCGGACAAAAGCCCCCCGGACAAAATTTCCCTCTGATTTTGCGTAGGACATTATATCCCCCGGACAAAAGCCCCCTCTGTACAATTAGTCTGTTTCTTCATGTAGTTTATAAAGCTTAATTGGTTTTGATCGCTGTGTCAACTTATTAATGCCGTCACCGATAAGACTTAACCTACTAGTACTGCCATTCAGATGCAAGCTAAAGGCTTGTCAGTGTCGTTTAGTTATTCATTTCTAGCAATGATGGCAGAAAGTCAGGAAGGGTTACAAACAATGATGGACCGGCTGAATACAACATCAAAAGAATACGGAATGAAAATCAACATAAAGAAAACAAAGGTTATGAGAATAAGCAAAGGAGAGCAGAAGGCAGTTAAAATATTCATAGATGGAGAAGAATTAGAACAAGTCAAGGAATTTGCGTATCTCGGCAGTACGATTACGGAAGATGCTAGATGCCACAGAGAAATACAATGAAGGATTGTACTAGGAAAAGATGCATTTGAAAAGAGGAAAGAGCTACTGAGAAGAGGAATCAATAAGGAGCTGGGAAAAAAAATGATAAAAACCTTAGTATGGAGTGTGATGTTATATGGATCAGAGACATGGACTATGCGAATGGAAGACATCAAGAGAATTGAAGCATTTGAAATGTGGTTATGGAGAAGGATAGAAAGAATCAGCTGGAGGGATAATATCAGCAATGAGAAGGTATTGAGAAGAGTCGGAGAAAAGAGAGCGATGATACACACAATTAGAGAAAGACAAAGAAGATGGATCGGGCACACACTCAGAGGAGACTCGATGCTGCGAACAATCATAGAGGGGAAAATGGATGGAAAAAGAACGAGAGGCAGACCAAGACAAAGACTGTTAGACTGGATGATGTAAGATGGCTATCAGAAGCTGAAAATGAAAGCGCAGAACAGAGAAGAATGGAGACGTCAAACATTCGAACCTGCCTAAGATCTCGAAATCCTCAAATGTTTGGCTCATTTTCCTACTGCTGATGATGGCTACCTTAACATGGGTAAATAGCAGGGCTGTACTGGTAAATTTTGAGGTGAGTACACGCTGACCGGGAGAAAATTTTTCCGGCGACCTAATCTCGGGAAAATTTCGTCCATTTTCCCTCCGAAAATTCTGGCGACCTTTTTTTTAGTCGTCCGACCCTAAAACAGCGCCGCATGCGCCTGATTTACTAGTGTGTACAGTGTACCCTGCTTTTTACCCGTGTCTACCCTACTTTTCGGGAGTGAGTATACAATGCCGTTTTTCCCCGGACATGAGTATACGCTGTATACCCGCGTATACCCTCGTGTACAGCCCTGGTAAATAGGACCTACGGACGGCACTGTCAATTTTGGTAAACAGGGCTAAACTGGCATTCTTTAACCATGGCTGTAAATCAGTGGCGTTGCTACCATGTGTGCAATGTGTAAAAAGCACACGGGCCCACGACCTCCAGGGGCCCACACAGATTGCTAAATTAATTATTTTTTATAGACTTTCCTATTCAGTAATTCACATTATTTTTTAGATGGGATTTTTTCTGAACACACTTGCATTAGGCTACTTCGTTACTTTACTGGCTCCTGTCAACTGCCTTGTTGTTGACAGGCAAACTATACTGAGTCCGAACTCTAATATTAATATTATGTTTTCGTCTCGAGTCGTGACTGTCACATTGCGAGATGACATTAGTGTACATGTATTTGAACGATAATAAAGAATAGGTCCAATAAGCTTATAGTTTTAATCTGAGAACATGAAAGAATCATAGGGCCTACCGACATAAGATTTTAATTTCGCTGCTTCGCTTTCCTGTGCAGATGGTATAAGAGCGTGCCTGTGCTATCTAGGATAGGTGTGATCAAGGTCGTAGCTAGGGGGTGTTTTGGGTGTTTGAACACCCCCGAAATGGAAAATGTGAAAAATAATATAATGCATTTACGAGCACATGATGTAAAAACCACGAAATAAAACCATGAAAACACCCCCCGAAATATGCCGGATGACAAAAAAAGATCATCAGTTTTTTAGGAAGGGAAATTGGTGAGTGAAACCCCCCCCAAATCAAATCCTGGCTACGGCCTTGAGTGTGATTATGTCCATCTATATGTCACATTCGTGTATTGTAATTAAACGGTGCGCTGCAGAAACCTCGTACGTCTCACAGGCATGCTTGTGTATTCCGGTAGGCCTACTTTGTTGGATTTGGTAACGGTAGTGACCTGCCGGTAGCGACCTGACATCTCCTTCAACCAGGGTGAGAATTGCAGGGGTTTGAAGTGGTTCAACCCTCTCTATATTCTTTCAGAGATTCACATGGTTGTCTTCTTTTTCAGTTTTTCACGACCAAACTCCCCATGGATCATAGTCTGACACCCCAGTTACTTTTCTACAATTCTCAAACTGCTCTCAACTCCTTTCAGCTCTCACCACAAAATCAGAGAGAGACCGAAATTGAACAGGATCAGGGTCATATAGGAATCACTTAGGCTATTTTTCCCAATTTCTGCACTTGTAAGGAGTATTGCTGAACTTATTTTTAGGTAGGCCTATTTATTATTAGGTAGGCCTGTGACAAATTGATGATTGCATCGGTTTTTTTGTGTGCAAATTGCAAATCATGAACCAGAATTAATACATGATTGACTTTTTTGCTGAACAAAATGCTAGAAAGAAAACTATGATGCCATGACACCGTTTTAAGTAGTCCAATAATAATAAGTGAATAAGTATGCAACGTGATAGATTTTAAATTTCTACTCAGAAATCACTGCAGTTATTATACTTTAATTCATCTGTCTCATTCATGCAGCATTCATGTTTATTCTATAAGCTGTAGGCTTATTGCATGAGTTAGATATCATAGCAAACACGCCATTGATCAGTTTTTGGTGATCTTAATTGCGAGAACGCGAAGATATTGGCCCTACAAGGCCAAGCAGGGGCCCATGCGGAACCTCTGCACATGGGCCCACGAAAAACTAGCTACGCCACTGCTGTAAATCTATGGTAAGTTTGATTAGGTGGTGTACTGGCTTGGTTAGCTTAACAAGTTAACATAGATCAAATTTTTCCTTTGCTTCAAGCGTGAGATATAGGCCTAAGTAGGAACAATTATTGTGCAAGTGGGTAGATAAAATTAAAATTCCTTACATAAGAATTGAGACGTCTCGCATGATTTATCAGGTCTTAGTTCAAATTGTTATCGGGCGCCATTGATTCGTTGGCCTATTCATGCATGTTTGCTTACAAGATCTTTGAGGTATACACTATGGTCTATACATAAAATACAACACTTGTATATACAACATGGCTAACAAGGTGGATCAAATGAGTGTAACTTCAGTTAGAAAAAGATATTTTCATTCTGTAAAAAGTATTTTTAAGCAGATTAACTGTTGATTATGACTGAATAAAAAAAGTCAAAAACCGACATGTCACGGATTTTGCCCCCCCCCATCCCGGTGTCACATATATCAAAGTATATTTTAAGACCCAATTCATCTGGTTCGACACTTGCCAGCGGCTGGTCACAATTGACGTGGAACTCCTTACTCTGGAATTCCTGGGTTTGTCTTTTCATCCTCTGTCTGGGTCCTTGGTGTGACCTTGGATGAAGAACTCACCTTCACTTGGCACATCTGCCTGCTCTGCTGCGACTGCTATTAGCAGCTGCGCCAGATAAAAAAGTCAAAAACCGACATGTCACGGATTTTGCTCCCCCCCCATCTCGCTGTCACATATATCAAAGTATATTTGAAGACCCAATTCATGGATTTTCATGGCAATATCCCATTCTCTGTCCCAAAATGCTGCCGAAAGACTTGTTCAGCACTTTCCTTGTTTCCTGCCTTGATTGGCTGTTGTAGCGCTCTTTATGAGGGCCTTTTTGTTTGCTGAATTGGGAGCATGGATTGGGTTCTGCGCACAGCGTCTGCCTTATTGGACGCATCCCTAAGTTCAGCCACCATGTTTCTGAGTACATGCGGGATGTCCTTTATTGGCTCAACGTACCGGATCTGTGCGTTGGTATGGCATTGCCCATACCTGCAGGAACTTTGCTGTTCTACGTTGAATGTCCAATGCTGAGGTTCCCTTTGTTCATCAGGCTGAGCTTCTTGTCTCTCACTCGTGGACCTCCACAAGACAACACCATGTTTTCTCGGTCACTGAAATGGGCCTCCTGTAGCACTTCGCCTAATGCCCAGGGATCACCCCACCATGTTGTTCTCAAGCCATAAGACTGTCCTATTTAGCAGGGGTGGTCGGGAGCGCTTCTGGGTAGATTGCCTTGAAGATGTGCTGCATAGGGCAAAAAAATTAATGTTGTATTTCCGGTAACAGAGCTCTACAAAATTGGGTAGGTAGGTCGAAAAATATTTTTATTTTGGTAAAATATTTTTATTCAGTGACTATCCGAAAAATTATACCCAACTACTCTTTTTTGCATAAAGGTACACGCTGCAACAAAGTACGTGTTCTAAGCAAGTATAAACTGACTATTTCCTGACTGTCTGCACCTAAAACTGCTCTAGAAAACAATTCCATTAATTTCATTTTGTTGACATCTTTTCTGGTAAGATAAAGTGGGAAGGGAAGGGGAGGATGAGTGCGAACAGAACATCACTGCTAGGGGTCATTCCAGACTGACCGAGCCAGTGACTAGTTACACCTAGAGGTTGCTAGATTTATTTTCCTTAGTCACTGTTAGAGGTGGCTCAAGTGAGAATGATAAGGCTAGATGTTTCTCAAGACTGGCAGCCATGAAGTAGTTAGGCAGGCGTGAAACTCTAATGCAGTGTCCGAGCACTTCTGAGTAGAGGAGGTGCTATAGAAATTGAGAGATCAATAAAATAAAATGAAACATTCTATTCACTTGAAAACTGTTCTTTTTGGTCATGCTGGAGTCGGGAGCCCCTCTGAGTAGTTTCCTTGAAGAAGTGCTATATAAATACTTGAATAAAATATGTGAAATCCTTAACCAAAGGGTGCTCAAAATAAAAGAGAACTGCTCAGCGAGCGGAAGAGAGCAGAGTTAGTAGAAGAGAGCACTCTGAGCACGAAAAGGCACAGTACACAAGAGCACAATGAGCAAAAGAGAGCAGAAAGAGGCAGAGAGCAAAGGAGGGCACAGTGATCACAAGAGAGCCTAGCCAGCTTAGGAAGTTAAAGTGAGCAAAAATGGACTGTCTTAGGACAGAAAAACAGCTAGTTAAACTATAAACTTGCAGCAGGCTGTGTATAGCTTAGGGTGACCATACGTCCCGGTTTTCCGGGACATGTCCCGGTTTTTCGTGGTGCGTCCCGGTGTCCCGAAGACTTAGGGAAAAGGGCCAGATTGTCCCGGTTTTTTGCAAGAAGGAAATTTGAATCTTGAGATCGTCAGTTTTATATAAATCACAGAACAAAGTGTAGTTTGTAACCTTAAAAAGTCGTAACGAAAGAGAAGTTGTCAATTTATACGGAGTATTTATTATATTACATCTTTAGTGGTGAGTTCAGTTAATAAATTCAGAGAACTATCGATATAACAAGAAAGATTTTCTAGCCTAATAGGCCTAGGAGCCTACAATTTAAATGGCGGCTCAAGAACTATATATCGACTTCGGCTGGTCGCTCCAGGGTCGTAGCCTAATGGTCATTCGACTGCTCATGCCAGCACTGAAATAGACTAATTTCCTTCGACAACTTAAATTGCTGTCAGTGTAATGTGGAAATTCAACTAAAAATTTGGATGATCAGGGACACATTCCCTACCCAAACCACGTTTCACTGCTCGGCGCTGATCGCCTGAATCGGGGATCGTTCACCGGACGCTCCTGTGCGCACCAGAAACATTAAATCTTCCTCTGGACTAGATTACCCACTGGGCACCAATTGAGAGATTGTTCTCTATTACAAAAGAGTACTGCACTAAGTGCACTGATGACAAGAGCAGGTTGTAGATTTCTACGCTGAAATATATGTTCAGCATTAAATTCAATTGAGCGTATAGGGCTAGGCCTTCGATCGTAAGCCTGTGGCCTTGTAGTTAAGGAATTAGGCCTAGGCCTACAATTGATATTTTTCAAAAAGTGTCCCGGTTTTTGATGGCCAGAAAATGGTCACCCTAGTATAGCCATCATGTGCTACAGGCTAGATGGCCCTGTACTCAATGCCTGCAACAAGCTACTGTGAGAAAACCCTCCTTTTAGATCTATTACTCACTCCCCATCCACCCCACAACCGCCTGCCTTGTCAAACTGAGCTTGGGAATCTATTGATTGCTCTAATTAACAGACCATTATATACCTTGAAAGATGGCTGCTTTCGATCGTCGCCTGGCTTAGTGAATGCTATTATTATGATGTTCCAATTGTACATCTCATATAGGGAAGGCAATGTCGCTGTAAATAAAAAAATCCACAAATTTTTTCGAGTCGCGACAATAAAAGGGTGAGTCGGTCAGGTTACTGGAAACACAAAAAAAATTTGGCCTAAGATTCAACTCTATACAGAAGGCAATGTCACCATACTATGTCAATAAAAAAAATATAACAAAAATAGAATTTTTTTAAATTAACTTTTTTTAACTAACAAAAATTCACAAAATTATTTGAGTCGCAGCAATCAAAGAGGATCGGTCGGGTTACCGGAAACACAACTTTTTTGGCCTAAGTGCTGCTAATAAATTTGCACAATGGATTCTATTGTGTATCTAACTAGTTTTGAATCTAATTGTCGCTCTGTGTTCCACTACAACTGAATTTTACTCGTAAGTCCAAGAAATGCTTTTAATTACCTGTTTGTATGTAATTTGGCTTTTTTTAATTTGAAGTCTGATCTTTGAAGAAGTATTATTAAATATTGAAAGACATAAATATGATAACTTGCACCAAAGTTTATAAATCTTTTACAGCTCTTGAAAAGTGTAGTACATTTTTGATAAAATGGCTTGAAAGACAGACAGCAATGATCGATTAAATAGTTTGCCTTTCACTTCACTCAGTTCTTCCAATAGAATAACCGAATGAAACCTTCTCATTTGAATGCACCTCGCTCATGGAATTTACTCTTCCTCCCCTCTACTCCCAACCCATACACAGCATTCGTATGATGCGGGGATGGAAATCTCTCAACAGAACTTGCTTCTATTGATTCTCTGTCAGTATTGGAACTTTTTGACCTCTACTCCACCACCATGACTGAACTGGTGGACAATCTTCTTCCTCTGCGAAGTGTCAAGATGCGTCTACGACCCCTTGCAGCTTGGTTCGATGGTGAATGTCGCCAGCATCTTCGATGGGCGCGGTGCTTCGAAAGACGCTACCATCGTTAAACGGATTCGAATGACGGCCTGGCATGGGTCACTCAACTTCGGTCACTCCATCGACTTTTTCGCTAAAAGGAAGCAGAGTTTTGGGAGACCCTCTTGGCCTGAAATGAAAAGATCCCGAAACGCCTCTGGACGTCCATCAAAGGCCTCCTGGGTCAAGCCTCCTGCTCGTCTGCTGCTCATTCCTTCTCTGCCAATGATTTCCTTAAGATGATGACAGAAGTCTTTGTGCTTCAACTGCTGGTCTTCCTTTACCTCAATTTCCTAGGACAGATTTGAAATTTGACTGTTTTCGCCCCAACATTGAGGATGAACTCTGTCGTGTTATCAACTCTTCGAACCAGTAATCATGTGAACTTGATCCACTTCCTTCGTTTGTTATTGTTAACATTTTGGATGACATTGCTCCATTTTTAGTTTACATGTTTAATAGGTCCCTTACCGAGAGTCACCTCCCAGCATGTCAAAACAGGCTATGGATTTCCCTACTCTTAAGAAAGCTAACCTTAACCAGCGTGTCTGTCAAAATTACGTCCTATTTAACCTTTCGTTTATCTCTAAAACTCTTGAGAGACTTGTCTCAATCCAGCTCCTTCCTTACCTTGAACATTCTGGACTCCTGCCACCCAGCCAATCTGGGTTTAGAGGGCATCACTTCACAGAAACTGCCCTGTTATCTCTCCTCTCTGATATCTACTCGGCCATTGACAAGTCACATTTAACACTTCTGGCGCTCTTTGATGTTTCCTCCACCTTGGATATGGTTAACCATGAGATCCTTCTACATTGTCTTCAACTTTCTTATGGCCTCTCTGGACCCCCTCTTAACTGGTTGAAATCTTATCTTTCAGATCGTTCTCAGATGGTTGTCCTTGGTGATTCCAGAATGACCTGGCCTAAAGTTAGCTTTGGAGTCCCACAGGGCTCAGTCCTTGGCCCAATCTTGTATATACTTTATACTGCTGACATTCCTTCTTTATTTGCATAAACACTTGGCCACTGGCCACCTGTATGCTGCTGACGATGTCCAGACCTTTGTACATGATCCTCCTGCTGATCAGGTTGTTCTTGGGGAACTGATTGACTCGTTGTCACATGATCTCCACTCTTGGATGTCGGCCAACCAACTTTGCCTTAATCCCACTAAGATGCAATTGATCTGGTTTGGTACTAAACAAAGTTCCTTAAACTTAACTTCCCACTCTTGTCCTCAATGTACCACTATCTCAAATCCTGCATCTACAGGGTGCGCCAAAAAAAGACCCTCCCTAGGTTTTTTGCCAATATTTTTACCAAAAGTAAGAATTTCCAAATGAAATTTTACAGGCTTAAAGACAATTCATATCTGCACATGACGGCCAGATTTCATCAAAATATTTCAAACAGGACAAAAGTTATACCACTTTTAGTGAGACCACCCACCGTTTTTTGACGATTCAGAAACGAAACACAACAAAAAGTAACAAAAATACGATTTCATTAAGTCTCATCTCAAATAACTTTGTCAAATGAACTTGGTAGTGCTTCACAACTTGTGTTCAATGTGCCCACCACCCGTGCCAAAACTTCTTTTGAGTCTCTTTGCAAAGTTCTTCATGGCTTGAGGGATTAATCTGATAGATTCCTTATTTACCAATTTGACTGTCATCTTGCTAAGTGACTTCTCAGTGACGCGCAGCTACACTGGTACCATGTTTCTTTTTTAAATAGTAATAATAATGATCATCTGGCATTATCAAGGCTATATGACACCAATTATTTGAGATGAGAAAAAATTTGTGTTTTTGTTACTTTTTTTGTTGCGTTGCGTTTTTTGAATCGTCAAAAAACGGTGGGTGACCTCCTTAAAAGTGGTATAGCTTTTGTTCTGTTTGAAATATTTTGATGGAATCTGACCACCATGTGTAGATATGAATTGTCTTTAAGCCTGTAAAATTTCATTTCGTTATTCATACTTTTGGCCAAGATATTGGCCAGAAAATTTAGATTCGTTGTTGGTTAATTTTTGTTGCTTCGCGTTTTTGAATAGTCAAAAAACGGTGGGTGACCTTACTAAAAGTGGTGTAACGTTTGTTGTGTTTGAAATATTTTGATGAAATCTGGCTACATGTGTAAATATGAATTGCCTATAACCCTGTAAAATTTCATTTCGAAATTCTTACTTCTGGTCAAGATATTGGCAAAAAACTTAGGGGGGTCTTTTTTTGGCGCACCCTGTACATCTAGGATCTCTGACCTGATTCTTCTCTCTCTCTTTCACTGCCTCTCTCTGTCTGCTAACCCTTTATAAGCTAGTGGCAAAATATTTGCCATTACATGCGGTATACTAAACAGTAAACAACTAATGTACAGTATTTTGCCAATAATAACCTAATGCACGTGGATTCACAAGATGTCCTTTGAATATGAGCTGCATTGATTTTCTCATGCATTTTATTACACACTTGTTATGGGGTTAAGGTTATCGGCAGTTTTAGTTATGCTGTATTTGCTTGTAGGTGTTTCACAATCACCTAATACTGATATTACAAACGCAAATGAAGTTACAGGTTTGCTGTGTTTTCATAATTAATTCATCTAGTTTATTTATTAAATATTTACCAGTAAATTCTCTAGCAGGTTACTTGTGAAAGGAGCATTAGATTACTGAGATAATGCACTTTTTAAGAAAGCAATTATGAAATGAAAGGAACTTCACTTTTTGGCACTGCATACAAGTAGTTGAATGTACAAGCGTACCTAGCCACCTTCCCCCAGTAATGAGTAAGAGTTCTCAGCCACCTCCCCCCTCCTCGGTTCTACGCCACCTAAAAATAGATCTATGACGTCACTGGCTGAGTAGCACGGCCACGCCCATGACCACTGGCAAGTCTTCCATTTGTCACTTGACCTGTCAATCAACTCTAACGCAGTCACCCCCATATACAAAATGGTATACTCCAAAAGGTGGGGTGGCATGCAGCGCGGGTCTAGCCCACAACCAATCAGAATCCAAGGCTGTGGGCGGCGGCAGCCCCAGGGCTAACATGGACTAACCCATGTGCTGCGGCGGCAGCTCCTGGCTAACATGGACTAACCCATGTGCGGCGGCCGCCCCGCATCGAACCCATAACCAATCAAAATCTTGACAACGAATTCGGGCGCATGCGTGAGCCTGTCAATCATAATGTGTGTGTGTGTGTGTCTCTTTGTATCTTTGTATGCATTGGAGGCGCTGGCAGTCGCAACCGTTGGCCACATGTGGTATTAATAAATTGGATCTACCGACAGGCGTCGTCTGCCGGATATGAACTGTCGTCGCAGGACGGCGGATGTATAATTAAAGACATGTGGCAGCCGTGTGCAAAAGGAGATGTGTGCAAAGAGTGTGGTGTGCAAAAAGTGTGGTGTGCAAAAAGTAGTTTCGGAAGCATGCAAAGAGAAAATAGTACTATACATCTTTCATATGTGCGCATATATACAATCTAACGATGTGTAATTTGTAATATCATTGCGCACATTTTATTATAAAAATTCGCAACTCATGCCAATGTTCATTCGACTTGCAAGCTGCATAAGACGTACATCTATTATTTCCGAACTTGTTTGCAATGGATCTCCAAATGACTACTGGAAGAATCACCATGATTCCGAACACAGTGAGTATTTAAAAACAAATTGATAATATTTTAAGAAATAAACTTTTTTAATGTATGTTGAAATATAATTTTTAATATTTTTCACGCTTTCATTCTTTCATACGCCATAATGTGAGATATGAAATAATAAACTCTTTTAATGTATGTTGAAATGTTATTTTTAATATTTTTCACGCTTTCATTCTTTCATACGCCATAATGTGAGATATGAAATGTATATTTATGATACTAACTCCATGAAATTTTTAAAATTCTTACATACTTCAAATTTTAGACGAGCAACCACCTTTTTAAGGAATCGATTGGAGGCAGTCGCTATCTGACAGCTTCAATTTTCAAAGATGAAATTATGGTCCACATACGTGAATATGCGCAAGACGCTGGAAAGGAATACCCAACGAAGAAAGGAGCATCATTTAACAAGCTTGCGTGGGCAAGATTTCTAACACATTTCGAAGAAATGGATCGAATGGTGGACCTCCTCAAATCGAATCAACACGTTGATTACCATCAGCACGTTGGAGGACGCTACTACGTTTCTATCAACAACCGTTTCAGATGCGTAAACATCCGTCGTTATTTCCTTCCACCAAACTGCGATAAGGAGATGCCTTCGAGGAGTGGCATAGCTCTCCGTCTGGATGAATGGTCTCAGCTACTCCCAAAAATCCCATCCCTTCATGAACGTCTACCTGAACTGAAAGGCGCTACATCATGCAATGGATCAATGGATCATTTCAACCATCAGGACTATCTGAACTGTAAGCAGTGTAACCCATTCCAGACGAAATCATAAAATTTCGTAATAAAGAGACATTTGTCACTTCATGAACAATTTTCAGAAATAAAGTTTGCAAAACCATATTAATTAGTCTAAAATAACAGAAATGTTGACATTTAACTGTGTAGCATAATTTTAGATTTTAGCTTTTATATATATTTTATAAATAAATTCATTCTCTTTTATTAAAGTGTTTAAACAAACTTTTGCTTTATTTTTTATCTTGTATAATGTTTGAATACATGCGATTATTTACAAACATACAATACAGTTATAAAACTCATTATTCCTTCCATTATTATTATTATTATTATTATTATTATTATTATTATTATTATTATTATTATTATTATTATTATTTGGGGGTCACTTTTTTCTCTTATGTGTGCAAGTTGCAACTGATATTATTATTATTACCATTATTATTTTTACTATTATCATTATTGGGGGTCACTTTTTCTCTTATGGGGGCAAGTTGCAATTGATATTATTATTATTATTACCATTATTATTACTATTATTATTATTATTGGAGGTCACTTTTTCTCTTATGGGTGTAAGTTACAAACCATGCACACACATACACACGAAACTTCTTTGACTTTGACACAGAAAGTCCTTATTCAAGTCCAAAATCCTGACAGCGTATAACTTTGCATATTATAATAACCAGGTCAGCTTTATGTCATCCTTTAGCATTGGTGTATGTGAGCAGTGTCTCATATTTTATTACATTACATATCCTATAGCTGTATAATATGTATAAACTTAAATTATGTCATTTATAAACTTGACATGTCTTCATAAATTATAAGCTTTTATCTTTGGAGGGGTCACTTTTTCGCATAAAGGCAAAAACTTCCAACAACATCCAGCCAAATATTTGAAATCAACCGCTGTCTGCCCTACGCGATAGGCGATGAGAGATTGAATTTCCGGCGCTCGATCGTGTGATCGGTCGATGCAGGAAATTGCAAACACATGTTCGCTTTGGCTGAGACAGTGTGAAGATACAAGCATAGTCATCCTTGTTCATTTGGAGTCCAGCAGCTACATCCGACAGACGTGTTATAAGCTCTCTGTAGTACCCGTTACTATAATGCTATATACAGTTCATATAGGCCTATATTATAATGTAACTCAATGGACTAGCGTTCGCATCATTACCCAATTCAGGTCGTCTTGTAGAGAATTGCTTAGGCCTAGCATGGCTATGTGAAACTCTAGGCATACATTTGCCGTTCTACATCTTGAATGGTTGTTATAAAAGGTGCTTATACAAACATAGCATACATCCTAGACTAGGATCAAATAGACCTATAGACCTACTGTGTCATTTCAAGGTATGATCAATTTCTTTTGTACAAGCAAAGGTATATATGAATAACTTACAGCGTATGCGTAATAGAACTCTATAAAAAATGATAAAACACATTGTTCACATTGATGAATGGGGTCAAGCAAAGGTCTAGAGACATAATCGTAATCGTAATCTCTACACTTCTACAGCACCCACAAAAGGTAAGTCGCGCTTACCAGCTTATTCACATGCGCTCAATCAAAACAAAAAACGATAGGCCGCAGGACATGTGTGGAAAGTGAGACAGACAGATATATGGATGACTAAGGTTGGTGATGCTTAGAATTGAAATGACGAGGGACGTTATGAGAATTTCATGAATAACGATAGGATTTGTGAAAGAGCAATGTTTTCAGTTTTGAATGAAAGGCTTGTGTGAGGAGTTTTGGTGAGTTCATATGATTGGTTGGAAGTTTACCAAAGTATGCTGCACCTCACTATACATTTAGAGGATAAAAACATAAATTTAACGAAAAGAAGTCTTTTAGAACAGACATAATAATTTTAATGAAACTTCATTTTATAAATATATATAGGTGTTACTGTGAATATATGTCGTCAGCCAAAAACTGTCCCCCCATAATAGGTCAATTGTTGCACGCTGTCTAATTGTTATTCATTATTGGACACCAATTCGCAATGGTTATTATTATCGTAGATGTCCACCATTATTGAACATGGAACCCGCTAGCAAATAACAACAATGTATCCATATAAGTATTTGGTGCTCAATCGCTCTTGATATCAGTCTGTTCTCAAACTCAAATAAGTAATTGACCAGGAACATAAAGCAGAATATGAAATGGAATTGGTCAATGAATATTTGCGACAATAGGAATTTTTTATTTTATTTTATAGTAAGTAGTTATATGAGTGATAATTTTTGCGCACCCTCACCCAAATTTTTGGTTTGTTTGTTTGTTTGTTAATTATGTAACAGGTCCATATGAAAGCTGAATTCTAAAATGCAAATGGTGTGTATGACTAGGATCCTATGCTAAATTTTATCATGTGCTTATTCTATATTGGAAGAAACACAAAGTCACTCGTTTGAGAAGTTTTTTTTTTCAACACAATCGGTGAATAATGCATATGAAAGTTATATCTTTCATCAAACAAATTACAAACTCAAGAAATGACAAACAATTATGCATAAAGATCAATATTATAAAATAAAACATCGCAATGTCTTTACAGAACGGAAAAAGTGTTCATCAAATATGTACAACATCTTTCATTAGTCCATTCCAAGCGAACATAGTCTTCCACAATTATCTTTAGTATTCGAAATAAGTATTTAACAAATACACACAATGTCAATGACTTTCTTCAATGGATGCCAAACCAATGTATTCTTCCACAATTATATACAAGGTCTTTTCATATGTTGTAAGAAGCATTCGACTTGTTGTCTACACAATAATTATATACAAGAAAAATGTACACACACAAAAAAAATTATATACAATTGTTATATACAATTACTATATACATTGTGGAAGATGAAGGACTAGCATTCGATCGACACATGACCGTAGGCAAGCGAAGCGATATTATCTATCAGATATCTCTTATCATCGTACGGCGAAAGAGCAGATTTCGAAATTTCGGCGGTATGAAGTTGGTGATTTACACTACGTATTGTAAAGAAATTTGCAGTCGTCGTTGATTCACCGAACAGACAGTTTGCATAGTCAGCATGACGAATGTATTTGGACACGCAAGACTTTTTGACTCCTTTGGCAGTTTTCTTCTCGCAATCTTTGGGTAGTAACAAGCTGTACATTTTGGATCTTAGTCCGACAAACTGTAAAGGAGGTTCCCCATTCGCCTCATCTTTAAACTTACCAATCACTTTCGCATTAGTCTTGCTATGCAGAAAGTGATTGATGTTGTAGTCCGAAGTGTCGTATTCTGTCATATTCTGTTGCATGTCCAAATACACATCGTCAGTGCGAATGTGATAACACAAACTATCCGTATCGGTGAAAAGTAATTTGGCTCTTTCACCGTAAATCTTCTGCACATGATCGTAATGAAATCGATACATGTGCAGCTTAGAGATATCCAATATGGACATGCCAACATATACAGGTTTGTCCAACATCACATCCGATTTCATCATTTTGATAACAGTGACATCTTCATTTATAATGCTGAACGCCTGAAATGTTGGACGTGCGATATATCGCTTCGCTTGCCTCTCATTCGTAACAATTCGGACGTTCAAATGCTTCCTATTGTTTTGAAGACATTTTTTATAAACAGAGTTGTTCATTAATTTGAACAAGTCCTTTTCGAAGGAATTTGCGGCCATCTGTCGTTTGGTGGTGTTGAAATCTATATATGGTTTTAGCCATCGAGATTGATCAAATTCCAAGACTTTATGAATTTTCGTGACTTTCAGACCCAATGCCATGTAGAATTGCAAATTTCGATAATGCAAAACGTAATTTTCCTTGGATTTTAAATTTGGAATCAATTTCTTAATTTTATTATTATTAAATTTGATCCCCAATTTGGTGGCCAATTCATTTGCATATGGGGAAAGCATGTCCTTTGTTATTGCCATCTTTTCAGGAGCGAGCGGGTAGTCATTATGCGAATCATGCAGATGAGATGGATATTCCATATCCACATCGAGAATGTAGCCCTTCGAATCATCATCGGATTTCGCCCTTACATCGAAATCCATCAGTTCGTCAGGGGTCAGAAATCGAAACTTGCCAGTTGGTAGCGGTTCACTCATGGCGAAACCGTAGAGATTGTTACAATCTAGGTACATGATGTAACTCTTCTCTACGGTAGCATCATATCCTTGGGCGAGATATGGATTGTTGGCCTGAGCGTAACGATTACTGATCATACTCACTCCACCCCGCATACCTTTCTCTATGAATAGGTATTGCTCAGGATCTGTCAACAATTCCAATGTGACACCGGTCATCTTCAGGCATGCGTCGAAGCTGAGACCTGGACTTGAAAAATAATGGAGTGCGTCGAGCCCATAGTAGCTCAAGGTCATCTTTCGGAATTCCTCGAACACATCGGCTAGAAGCACCACATCAGTTTCCAAGTACAGGTCGTGATATTCCCGCATCGATCGCATGCCAAATTTTGTCCAAATGTCTTTTGCATGGGAATAGTCTGCATCACTGATGTGTTCATCGGTGAGTCGACTGAAGAACAGATCCTGTGGGGGCAGAGCGGTATCACACATTCTCTCTGCACAATCCATGTATTCATATGGGTAAACTCCTTTCCGCAGCAGCAGATTGAATTGCTCGTCGTTCGGATGGAGCCTACGCATATGATGGAATTTGGAATTTCCGCCTTTTGTCAAATTCTTTACCAAGGTGTCCAAACTGCAGTTGAGAAATTGTAGAGAATCCACGAAACGTAACCCGTCAATTTCAAAAGCCAAATACTTCTCCATGTTTGTGGCAATAACAAAGACATCCTTGGGAGCAAAGAAACGTGAGAGATGTTTGAATATGATATGGGAATCATATCCCTTCAAATTATGGAAAACGACTGGGATTATGAAGTTCCAATTCTTGTGTCCTGCTCTCGACTTCTTGAACTTATATTGTAGATTACAGTTGTTGCATAGGGCACAAATGAATTGGCCGGTTACGTGGCAGTGGTGTCTTACTTTGTTTTCGCGAGTGAATTGGACGGCGCAAGAGGGGCAATTTGTGGAATTTGAATAGGTTTGTCTTTGCAAATTGTTGAGCGGAGCCATCGATCTGTTCCGGCTCAAAATTTTGTTGATTCGAACCTGTTCAGATTTCAAGTGTGTAAAGAATGCATCCGCAACATTGTCGCCGCTGTAGACATATGGTCTCTCGTTATTGAAGCGTTCGAAGGTGGAGACGGTCAAGCAACAGAATCCGCTGGGAATGTGTGTGTCGCAGAAAGTTGTAGAATTGCCGGCTGGAATGTTTGATTTAGACAAGAAGGACTCGAAGTCTGCATAAATTGCGAAGCTCATAGGCATTTGATTCTGGATATTGGTAAATGTGCATGCGTTCTTGCCAGGAGATGGGTAACGAACATGTTGTATGCCGTGGGTGCTGCAGTCTGGAATGTGCTTTTGCAAACTGATGTTGGTTGTGAAGCTGTGGAGGCAGAAAGGACATGGAAAGGTTTGCCCATTGTAAGAATTTCGGCTGGATAGAAGACGGGAAAGATTTCGAATGAGGATGTAATGTCGTCTCTCACCTTCGCTCAACAATAACAGATTGACCGTATGCTTGCGGTTGCGATGTTGAGATGCATACAAAGGGACGAAAGTATGGTCTTCGTCAGAATTTATGCACATGACATTTATCGCAAAATCCGGATTACGCGCTTCAAAAATTGGAATTTGACCAATCTCGATGGGGAATGCTAGTCCATCAATGTGTAATTCATTAGCGTAATGTGTGTATTTGTTGACCCGATATGCATGCATGTTTGCTGGATGAACATGTGCAAGCACACAGTACAGAAAGCATTTATCATCATTATTCATAATGTTTATAGTTGCTTTCTTATTTTCTAACCATTTTGGTGATGGAATGTACGACGATCCGCCGATCGGATCGTATTCGGCCGTATGGATGATGATGTTGTCGATGGTATCTATTGTCCAGCCAGATCCGTCGTTTGTGAAAGTGTCGGTAAGTGCATCTATCCTTGTCACTGCAGCCTCCAACTGGTCGGCTATGTTGGATGGATTCAGAAGAATCGCGACTTCGGATTTGAAGTAGGTATTCGTGGAGCGGACGCTACCGTCTGGATTTTCTCGCTCGAACTCGAAATCCGTCGATATGTACCATTTGACTGGACTAAAACAAAATATCATTCACAATATTTACAAACTGTTAACTAAATTTTGCTACAATGAAAAACAATTTTTTTTTTAAAACATAAAATTCAAAATTGAAATATAACAAATACATACCCTTTTGTGGATATTTGTTGATTCAAAGTTGAAGCGATGTCATCCTTCAATCTGTCCATGACCATTCTAACGTCTCGTGCGTTTGGAAGAGATGGTATCTGGTGCTGTTCGAACACGTTTCGGACTGACGATCGAGTGCGGTTGATTGGAGGATTGGAACATGTGACGCATTGTGTGGATTCGCCTTGGAAGAAGTGCGCCTGCCTTCGTAGTTTGCAAGTGGAACAAACTCTTCGATTTGCACATACCTGACACAAACCGTTACTGTCCAACTTCGTTTTCTTATAGGCTGAACAGTAACGGCAGTATGTGTCCGATCCTTAAAAGATACAAAAACAAAACCCAAAACAGAATTACTTTTCTAATATAATTTTCTAAATTACAAATTCTTATTGATTTCAGTTTATATAAAGTTTTATAATGTTTTTGAGAAAAATATACAATGCAAACGAAGTTTTACTTACTATGCTTTTTCCCACTTGATGTTGAAGGTTCATCTTCTTCCACATGTCTTTTTGGCGCTGGTATTTTTCCACGTTCCAACCTCCTTGCCTCTTTGTCCTTCGCAATGACTGCAACAGAAGATTCTGGAAAAGATAATGTGAAATGCATATGAAAATTACATTAAAAAAAATTTAATATATCTGGAATGATAAATGAAAAAAAAAAAAAATCAAAATTGATATTATAAAGTTGATAGAAAACTACATTTTTTTTTTTTTCATGTAAGAGAATTTTTCGAACCTATATTCATAGAATCTTGTTGTTCAGTTGAGAATTCATCAGACGTTCGAAGCGCCCATTGATGATCCAATTCGTCCGTGGTTGCTTGAAATTCCGAATCGGAAATGACTCCATCGATAAAAACTATTTTGCACAAAAAGAATAAGATATTTGAATGTAATAAAATGGAAATTTAAAAAAAATTAATATGATTAAATATTAAAATAAAAGAAATAATTTAAATTATAAATATGCTAGAAAAGTTTTTTTTTTTTTTTTTTTTTTTTTATCAAGAAAGAGGACCTTTCATACTTATATTCTTCGAATCTTGTTGATGTGAGAATTCATCAACCGTCCGGAGCGCCCATTGTAAGGTGGCTAGGTACGCTTGTACATTCAACTACTCATACATCTGTTAGTAGCTACTATGTGTGTTAGTCCAATGTGAGAGACTACTTGAGGGACTACTTTTGTGGGAGTCACTGTGGAGTCTCATAGTACAACATGGTAGCCTATCCATGGTTGGCAGTTAGGCAGTATGACCTGCAGCTTGTGATATGAAATTCTCTTTTGTATCTGCCTCTATTTTGCCAGCAATTCGAGACCATTATTTTTGTTTGGTCATGTGTTCTTCAGTCAGGTGCTCATGAGATTATTGTAAGGTGCTATATAAATGTTCATATACATACATAACATACATTTTACAAATTACTGTTTGCAGGGTCAGCATTGTATGCCATAAATATGTATGTTGATACTTTTATAACTTAGCGGCTTAATTGTCATTTTCTTTTTAGCTGCAACCAACATTGCAACATCTACTGACCTTAGTACTATGCATAGTAGTGCATTGACACCAGGTCAGTGTTTTATGCTTTCATGATTTAACCATCTCGTTAATGTTGGAGTTAATTACAAATCAGGTGCAGTACGAGAAAGTTCGATTTGGGTTGCCTTTTACATTAGCACTGCCTCTAAGCCCCCTATAATGGTTCAGCTTACCTTGTGATGTCTGATAAGTTGTTGTTTCTCTATGTGATCATTGAGAAACAACATCGATTAGTGATATGTGACATCTGTGATGGCTGTTATTGCGTTGCAGAAGTGCAGACTTGTCTTCCAGGTTGAATCCAAGGAAGAAATAATGCACCTGACTCGGTACATACCAGGCACATAAAAAATGAATAAGGAATTGATGAAGTTGCTATTCCCTCATTGGATGTTATTTGTTGTGCACGACTCTGGTCTTGCTCTCGAATGCACAGTGATCCATGTCTGAGTATATTAACACTATGCAGGCGATATGTCAGATCTTCCAAGCTGTACTGTCAGGTCTTGCGGCTCAATCAGTGGTTCACTTTTTTCACATTTTTTTGGGAATGATTTATTACTGCAACCCATGATTAGCAGGCCTGCCAAAAATTTTATTGCACCAGCTGGGGTCTGGCCTCAGTTGACTGCCCAACTACTCTACATTTAGGATTCAACCCGCTCAAGGCCACAACCTCACCACAACCCACCCTCAAATCTCACTCCACCCCGCAACACCCCACCACACTCCGATCTCCACCGGTAAGCCACCCGTGAAATTTGAGTTTTCAAAAAATCCCACCCCCACTACACACTTCAACCTCCAGTACGCCAACCGTGAAATTTGAGTTTTCGGGAAAATTTTCCTCATCACAGCCCCATCCCACCCCATCCCTGCCCCACCCGACTCCTGTAGACCGAAGTGTGTGCTGGGTGGAGGTGACGTGACCCGTGTAAAATTCTGCAGAACTGTGAAACTATGGCAAGGGAAAAGATGGCCGCCAATTGGACCAGTCTTGGGATCTAGAAATGATACTGTCCCTCTCCGCCTCCTCCGCAAGATCCATCCATTTCCGAGTCAATTCCGCTTGTCATGAACCCAAAAGTTCCATTGATGAGCTTCTCGTAAACGCTTCCGATCGCTGCCATTTTAGTTTTCTTGTAGTGTCACATTTGCAAAGTTGATTCCATTGCTTTCGTTATCTAAAAAATGCTAAGTTGGAGTCCGAATTGATGTTTCCATTGCATACATCACTTCACTTATAGCAATTTCAGCATTCTGGCCGCCATTTTTCCTGCCACTTTTGTTTTCTTCCAGTGCTACATAGGGATTCCATTGCATGCCTAGAACCCTAACATCTTGTAACCCGTTGTCTAGGGGTACAAGAAGATGACTTGATTCCATTCAGCACAACACGTTGAATTCAGTTCAAAGTTCTTTTCGACACTCAAAGTTTTACAACAATAGTAGAATAGTGACCGAACATGTCATCTCTCCAAGCACAGAACGTAGACTAACTAACTTCACTCCTCAATCCACCACACCTTCTAACCCCACGTGATACGACAAAAACCAGTATTTCCAGTCTTTCCAGTTCACTCCACCTGTAACATACTGGCTTCCATCCCTTCTACCTCTCCACTCAAGCATCACACTACTACTTACTCCCTCTAACGAATCAACAAGTGATAATGCAGAATTCACCAACATGCAACATACCCTCCCCCTTAAAGGAGAGGAGACATACAGGCACAGTGTCTCCGACGACCACACGCACACACCGTACATATAACAACACCGCACATACATACAGAGCCCAAACGCATGTATTCATGAACATACATTACATACTCCGAACCAAATAACCACCAAGTAGCACAAACGCGACGGGAAGTAGACGAAACCACTCTCCCAACCGCAAAATACCAAAAGACTCGCAAGTCACAAAAGTGGTGGGAAGTAGACGAAACCACTCTCCCAACCGCAAAATACCAAAAGACTCGCAAGTCAAAAAAGGCCGCAATGCCTCACAAACACTACAGGCACTTATACGAACTCGAAATACACAACTAACATCCACTAATATACCATACCTTCAGACAACCCAAAACGAGGTATAACACAAAGCTCCAAAATTCCTCTACCACCACCTCCTATGTACGACGACAAAAGATAACACCTCCATACCAAAACCCACATCACACCACAACACACACACCAAAATGCAAAATCTACACAGCAACGCCAATCGCATTCAACATAACAATGTCCACGAAATCGCAAGCAATACTATCTACAGTTCAACAAAAAGTAATTAATTAATACGAAATTCGAGACTGTTCAACTCTACAGCCTATTCCTAAAAACGAGAACGCTAATTTACATCAAACTAAAATGTGCATCCGCACCTAACGCCACACTATTATAGTATTATACACAAAAATTACACATCATCGAACACACTCACGCTGACGACGCATCCTTCCAGCAACACTCACATTTGCAATGTCCTGGCCGAACAATGGCAACCGGCACCGTCCGCACTGTAGAACCCGTAGCACGCACCGTCCACATCACAGTACACTTCTCCTCGCCGACTGCATCGTCCTCCAAACGACCTTCCGAATTCGAGGAATGTTCACCAATGACGTCCACTTGCAGAAGTGCCGCCTCCATCTGACCGACCGGCGACACCTCCCGACAGCTCGAAGAAGATGAACCACCGCCACAACGTTCATCCAAAACGCCCACCGCACTGTTATCTTGTCCCAGAACTGGACCACCATCTCGACACGTCGCAGAACAACCGACCGAACCTGAGTCTCTCGAAGACGGCCTTGAACGACCACTGGCTGCACTGTCGACCTGACGTGACGAACAACCACGTGACAAACTATCGGCGACACTGAATCCTTGTCGCGGCGAAACACCACTTGACCGTGACGGACTATCGGTTGCACCGAATACTGGACACGGACGTCGTCGCTTCACCCACTGCTGCATACGCCCATTTGTCCACCACCACGTTCCATCCATTGCATGAGGAATCAGCATACTCGACCAATGGCGGGTATATTGCATGACATATCGCCAACGTCCATCCTCCTGGTCCACACGCACGTCTTCAACGCCTTCCTCCGCCACGTTCCACCCCGCCAGTTCACGCCTTTGACGGGTCCCCATTTGTAACCCGTTGTCTAGGGGTACAAGAAGATGACTTGATTCCATTCAGCACAACACGTTGAATTCAGTTCAAAGTTCTTTTCGACACTCAAAGTTTTACAACAATAGTAGAATAGTGACCGAACATGTCATCTCTCCAAGCACAGAACGTAGACTAACTAACTTCACTCCTCAATCCACCACACCTTCTAACCCCACGTGATACGACAAAAACCAGTATTTCCAGTCTTTCCAGTTCACTCCACCTGTAACATACTGGCTTCCATCCCTTCTACCTCTCCACTCAAGCATCACACTACTACTTACTCCCTCTAACGAATCAACAAGTGATAATGCAGAATTCACCAACATGCAACAATCTTAATTTAAATTAAAACTCGTGTTTATAGCACATACAATACCCGACTTACAGCCTTTTTGAGCAATAGGCCGCCATCTTGTTTTCCCATGCATCTGCTAAAAATCAAGCTTGCTAACCACGATTTTCGTTCTCAGAAGGGTCAAATTAGTTTAGAAAAGCCTATTACCAAATTGTTACATGATCTGCTTCAAACAGTATCATTTCCAGACCCAAAGACTGGTCCAATAGGTGGCCATCTTTTTTTTTCCTGCCAAAATTAGACCAGTTGCCGTGGTCTGATTTCTAGTAACTTTTAGTATGTTCAACACCAGACCCAAGATACCAGAAAATCGTCATAAGACGCCTTCTTACAATTGTGGGGATCATTTCTTAGATTGACCCGACTATAATAATAATAATAATAATAATATATTTTCTTTAATTCAACGCCTGCAAGACGCACTGCGCTTTACATTTACAAGTTATGCAGTAATCTTAAACTTAACTACTAACTGAACAGACAACTTTGTAATTACACGGCGCCGATGGCAGCCTACAAAGCAAATCCGCCCAACGGGGGCTCGAACTCACTACCTCTCGCACTCTTGGTCAGCGTGTATACCACCTTTTGAAGCAATTATAGGCCACCATTTTGGCCGCCATCTTGTTTTTCCTTGCAACCGCTGAAAATCAAGCTTGCCATTTTCGTTCTCAGGAGGATCAAATTAGTCTAGAAAAACATGTTGGCAAATTATTATATAATTTGCTTTTAGCAGTATCATTTCTAGATTCCATGCCTGGTCCAATTGGCGGCCATCTTTTTTCCCGCCAAAATTAGGCCACTTGCCGTTTTCCGATTTCTTGTAACTTTTATTATGTTCATCTCCAGACCTAAGACAATGGAAAATCGTCATAAAACGCTTTCTTGCAATTTTTAGGGGTTCACCAAAGTTATTTCGTAGATTGACCCGACTAATTTGTGCATGCATACCAGGCTTAAACAACTTAAGTAGTATTAAACGTTACATGTTATTGCAGTAGCGTAGCTATAGCTTGTGCAGCTTTTCATTCATTCATTCATTTCAAGGATTAATATAGCGCCTCTTCAAGAAATCTACTCAGAGGCGCTCCCAGCCCAGCCACAGCATTGCACTAGAGCCCCCGGCTGTCAAGGGCCCCCCGGGGTCAGAGTCAATTTTTTACTTCAAGGATATTCAGAATGTATGCAAACCTAGCCAACAAACCTAGCCAACATGTACAGCATACACACTCAATAACCTAACCACTTCTTAAATCTTGCAGGAAAAAATCAAGTCTTCATAGGCAATACCTGCTGAATCCTACAGCTTCGAATAAACAATTATTCACCCAATATCGTAATAAATTTAAATCTGTTAGAAAAGAATGTGAGTCCCATTACTTTATCCATTGCTTTATCCAGTGTGAAAATAATTTAACCCCTTTAGCGTGTAGCCCGAGTATACTCGGGCTGCGCAAATCGTTCCCATAGTGTGTAGCCCGAGTATACTCGGGCAAGGATTGTATTCCGACCACTGTAGGCGGGGAGCTGGTATAAGCCCCGGATTTCGTCACATGGTTATCGCAGCAGTGCAGAGGGTGCCAAGGCACACACCAGACAGCCCTAAACCGGCCATTTAGGCCTAACAGCCATGTAGGCCTAGCAGCCCTTTAGGCCTAGACGCCCTATTGCAGCCTTGTTGGCGGGGAACTCGTATTATCGAGAGATTACGTCACAGGGTGATCGTCGCTGAAGAAAAAATTGAAGAAAATTGATTTTCAATCGAAAAAAATTTTGGGGGGCGGCGACCACGAAAAAAACTAACAGGATAATTTCGAGAAAAATCATCTGGTCACTATAGAAATTTTTTTGAGAAAACATTTTGGGAAAAAATTACACGCTGTATGAGAGTTTTTAAAATTTTAATCCACGCTAAAGGGGTTAAATTTGACCTGGAAAATAATTAAGCAAATTCTTAATACCAAGGAAGAATCTGGTCTCCCCACTTCCTTTCTTGTTGGATCTGAATTAGTGCAGGACCAGTACTTATCACCAATGCTTTTAATAGCTACTTTACTACTATTGGAACCACACTTGCAGCACAAATCCCAAATGCCTCTATTTCCTTTGAACACTTTATGTCCACCCCACCAATGTGCTCCTTTGGCATAGCCCCAACCTCCGAACTGGAGATTATTCAGGTTTCTAATTTACTAAGATCCTCTTCATACAGCCCTGATGACATTAGTCCCTCAATAGCTAAATCCTCAATACATGCTATTGCTACCCCCTAAGTAGTATAATAAATGCTTCAACCTCTACTGGACTGGTTCTCAATGAGTTAAAAACTGCTAAAATCTCTCCAATCTACAAAACTGGAGATAAGAAGATGATTAGTAATTATCGACCAATATCTGTACTCTCTTTTTTTCTAAAATAATTGAAAAACTTATGTCTAAGAGAGTAATTGATTATTTTAATAAATTTAAACTGTTATCCTCCACTCAATATGGTTTTCAACGAAACCTCTCTACCTACATGGCCCTGCTTGACCTGCAATGCAATATTACTGATTCTATGGATGGTAGAAAATTCTCATTAGGTATTTTAATTTATTTTTTTATCTCTCAAAAGCCTTCAATACGGTCGATCATAAAATTCTGGTAAAAAACTTGAGTATTATTGTCTTTGTGGTGTTAGTAATTATTGGTTTTTCGACTATTTGAGTAACAAATCTCAATATGTTTATTTTAACGGTCATAAATCATTGACCATGAATGTTCTATATGGTGTCCCCAAGGGTCTATATTGGGACCGCTTCTTTTCCTGTTATACATTAATGACTTATCTATGTCCTCATCTTTACTTAAATTTATTCTATTTGCTGATGATACTAATGTCTTCCTTTCTCACCATTCCCTTGACCACCTATTTGATATTGCAAATAATGAACTAGTTGTAATAGGGGAATGATTCAAAACTAATAGATTGTCCCTGAACATAGATAAAACAAATTTCATCTTATTTCATACCAAAAAGAAAATTGTCCATAGTGTGAATAAACCTCTTTTAATTAATAATATCCCTATCACCCAAACTAATTCTTCTAAATTTCTTGGGGCCATCATAGACAGTCATTTAACATGGTAGGATCTTATTTCAACCATTTAAAAAAAATTGCCAAAAATATTGGGGTCTTACTCAGGATTAAACATTGCCTCCCTAATAAAGTTCTCATTGACCTCTACTATACACTTATCTACCCTTACTTGTCTTATTGTAATATATCCTGGGGTTCCAACTATCCCTCCCGTCTTAAGACTTTGATTACACTACATAAACGAGCCATAAGAATTATTTCTGGTGCCCACTGGGGGTCCAGCACTGCGCCTCTTTACTTAAATCATATGTTGCTCTCTCTACTGAGCTCTCTCTACTGAACATTAATAAATTTCAGATTTGTCTCTTTATGTACCGCTATAACCATAATTTATTGCCTAACTCATTGAAGAACTCTTTCATAAACTATTTTACTACTGGCTCTAAAATTCATGATCATACCACCAGGCATGCCAATTTTTACTGCTGTGAATGCATATTCACAGCGGTAAAAATTGGCATGCCTGGTGGCATGATCATGAATTTTAGAGCCAGTAGTAAAATTTTTACCGCTGTGAATATGCATTGGTCCTGGGCACGACGCTTGGTCCTGGGCACGACGTTAAACTGCATCCATCCTCCGCCACAGGGAACCAACAACGTCCCTGTGCCCGGTCTTAAGCCCGGACAAAAGGAGGAAGGTTTGCCAGATGGGTGGCGATACGCTGGCAGTAAAAGACCAAGACGATTGAAATCCGCAAAAACCACGGCACAAGTGACAGAGCGACCCAGATGCTTCAAGGTGTCATGATGTGGAGCAGACATGCACAGGCCGGTCAGGACAGACCAGTGGAGAGAGAGTCGGGGAGAGCGTGGGACACATACGGGCATTGACCCAGGTTGTCCTTCTCCCAATATTCTCTTCATTTAGACAAGGTGGTCTGGCTGCTCCAAGATGTTAATGGTATGGAGCAGACCTGCTGACCGTACCTGTTGAAGCTGGGCGGCATGACGCGAGAAAGACTCAGACAGAGAGTGGCGTCGGACACCTGCGATTAGCCCAAGGATTTTGGTGATGATGATGAATATGCATGCCTAAAAATTAAACAATTTTCAATAAAATATTTGGGTCCTAAGATTTAGAGTGGTCTCCTGACTCACATAATTTCTCTTCAATCTATCTGCCTTTTTAAAAGCCGCTTTAAAAGGTTTCTCACTGTGAACTAATATTCCATATCCTACATTGTGTCTAGAATTCACTTTATGGTCATGATAGTCACTGACTATTTCATGCTATTCTTTATCCTTCAGTCCTCAATAAATGCTTGATCCACTTGTATTGCCACTTCCTCTCATCTGTCTTGGTCTTGTGAATGCACACTAAGCCTCAATCACTTTTAATTTTCCTTATAGCTCTTACTTCTTCTCTCCATTCTGCTCATGAGCTAATTTACATTATCTGCAGTCGTGATACTAATTCCTGTTAGTGGGTACCTAGGCTAGCGGGATCGCTCCCTTTCTGGGTTACCCTTTCACAGGGATCATTTACCTTTATCTGATGTTATTTGGTTTGATGTACATTGTGCATGCTTATTTTGTCAGTATGTTGATTTGATATTATGTTTCTTTGATCTCTTTGAATAAACATTTTGAATTTGATAACCTTTTGACTTTGAGCCGGAATGTCCAAACAACCAGTTTGCAATTTGCTATGATTAGTTTGTTACAAATATCTTTACTCTTTGCAGTCTTTGGCCAGAAGTAGCCTAGTTGTGCGGAGGTAGGCTATAAACATAATTGTGTCATGTTCTATGCATCCATGTTTAAAATTTATTATCTTTGTAGTAAATGTGAAATTTATAAAAGATAACTGCATAGCCTATTTACCTGGAAACTTTATATTTTTTAATTCTCGTACAACACTCTCTTTCGGTCCTTCAAGTTATGCCTAAGTCTTATTTAAGTGGCCCTGCTAAGCGTCAAGCACCAGAAGAACGTGTAAAGAAGACCGCCAAAATGCAAAGAAATTCCGCATTTATGATGCCTGTGGAGAGCGAGCTTGCACTGATGACTACATCAGACATGGGGGCATGTTGTGGTCCTATCTAATTTAATGGCCTTATAGGGTCACCCTCAGACCAGCCGGGATTTATAATGAGGAGTTAAGAGGAAAAATACATTATAAATGGACCATGACAATTTGCATATGCATATTTATATTGTGTATAAGCTTATAGTTTAACTGAATGAACGATCGGATGAATGAGTGAATTTATGAATGATGTGATGGATGAAGGAAACTGAAATTATTCAATCGATGCATAACAACTCAAAATTAATAGTCCAAAAAGTATAAACAATCTTAAGAAGGTTCGGTTAGAATCATACGTCCATGATGACGACAATAGATTATCTATGAATTCAATATTTAACAAAAGTACACAATACAAAATACCGTGGACCCCGGGACGGCGGAGTGGCGCGTGGGGAGGGCGACGAGGCCACGATCCGCATGGATGATCGTGGCGCGGCGTGTGGTACGTATCCTGCATGCATGGATCGACGAAGGTGAAGTATAAGGTCGGCAACACAGTCCCTTCTCAGAAGTGGATATCACGGAGAGATTGGCGAATTTCTGGAAGATTCCGTCGGCGAGTCCGCATGGGGTCGATATGTGGATAGGCTCCTGCCCCTTCAGAGCCGATCAGGCGTCGTACGGACTCCTCGGCTCGTCGTATCGGGTACGCAGGCCTATTATCCCGGTCCGTTGTTCCACGGACTCCGTAGCACTTCGTCGTCACAACGTCTACTTTTACTCGATCGTCGCCATCACCGTTTCTACCTGCTCAGCCTCTACACTCCAGCCTTCAACCCCCTTACAGTTTGGCCGCTAGTGTATATATCCTCTTCCAGTTGAATTCTACTCCCCCACCAGAGGTTGTGTCCGCCAGAATGGGTGGGCCACTCTGCCCAGAATGGATGGTGAGGGTAGGACTTTCTTCCCCACGCCCAGGTCGTCGAGGTTGTCCGCTCTCCTCGATCTTTCGAGTTCACTCGGGTCGTGGGAAGCAGGAGCGAGAGAGAGAGAGAGAGAGAGAGAGAGAGAGTGCACCACTCCACCCAGGGTGACGATGGGGAGGGTAGGCCTACTCCGCCGCAATATATATATATACATACACACAATACATACATGCATAATGGGTTCTATATACATATATATATATATACGAAAAATGTTCAACTCTACAACAGGGCAGTGGCGTAGCAATAGGTCGTGCAACCTGTGCAGTGCACAGTGGGTCCTCCGACTATAGAGGGGTCTCTGCAGTCACAGTTAATTTTTACTTTAAGAATATTCAGAATATATTCAAATGATCAAATCCACATAGCCTATACAACGGTGGCGCAGGAATGGATTGTGCAGACCATGGTGTAAGAGGGGATGGTGTGCGCACTTCCTATACTGGCCATACAATTTTTTGGCTCTTTTTATTTAATTCAGCAGGTGGCGCCTTAATTCATTTGCGCGTCGGCAGCATAGACAATATAGAGCAAGAAGTATAAAGAACATTCGAAACATGGAACATAGGGACAACTTCAAGGAGACGGCAGGAACATAGCAGGGAGTATCACTTGGAACATATAAGGGGCGATGAGGATCAGGTAACATTGCAGGGAACATGGGACATCACACGGAACACCAGGGAACATATATGCCTAAACGAATATACAACAAAGAGTGTGGAACATAAAGAACATGAAGCATCACAGAGAACATTGTTCAGAGAATGTGAGAAAATAGGACGAGGAAGACGGAACATGCATGCATTACGGAACACGCCACAAGGACTGTAGAACGTAAGGAAAATAGAGCAACGGGGAAACATCGGAAACATTAAGGAACATGGAATACGGAAAGTGCAACAAGGAATTGGAACACAAGGAACATGGACCATCAGGTGACATAGGAAACATATGGAACATCAGGGAAAATCAGAATCAGTGAAGAACAAGGAATGTGGAACACAAAGAACAGGGAACATAAGGAACATGAAGCATCACAAAGAACACCAGAGACATAAGAAAAAAAAAGATGCGGGATAAGCAACAAGGACCGTGGAACATAAACAATATACAACAAGGACCATGGAACATAAGGAACCTGGAATATCATGGGAAAATGAGATACACAGAACAAAAAACAAAAAAATGTGGAACACAAGGAACAGGGAACAGTTTACAAAAATTTCCAAAAATTATATGAGATGATTCATGCATTTGTGTAGACTACAAGCTTAAAGGTTGCCATAAGAAACAAACTAATTATGAAAAGCTAAAGAAGAAGGCGCAACGGAGGATGGAGTGGCAGTATTTTGCGTTCATATCTGCCTAGGGGCAGAGAGCCCGTAGAAGAAGATCGAGTGTTTGCATATTATGAATATTAAGATTTTTAAATATTCACGAATATTAAAACTGCCAGTGAATATTAAATCCATATGTTCATTCAAGAAATTCTTAATTCCCATTTTGTTATTTATTAAAAACTTTTAATGTTTTGCTTAATGAAGTGCACAAAATTGAGTTACTCGTATATCATTAACTTTTCTAAGTTTATTGTAAAAATCTTAAAAGTCTCTATAACTGATGCTGGGCCTGACCAATGTAGCCATGGGACATTCATATGATGGGCCTATTACATTCAACAGTTATTGTTCATCAGATTTCTGACCCTCCTCCTCAACTTCAGAATCTCTGACTGCCCGTTCGTCCCACTGTGCATATTTACAAATTTGAAAAAAATTATTATGTTCAAATATTTACAAATATTAAATCCTCAAGTCATAAATTCTTGACCTATGAATGATAGCTGTGATCTGAGTTACATCTAAGAGGTTT
>OX457046.1:14480035-14757535 GCA_949752735.1 Lumbricus terrestris
GATCTTTCCACGTACAAATTACAAATAGTCTGTCGCCATAGATAATTATTGTCTCAGGTTAGTTCTGCGTTGACACTTGGTGACCAAATAGGCATTTTTTAATGGACCGCGAAGAGTACAATGACTGTAAGTGCTTACTTTTTACGATCACCTTCTGTAAGTAGAATATGTTCTTCTTTCTGATCGCCACTTGCACACGTCTAACGTGACATATGATGAATCGAACAGCTCTGTCCGTTGCGCAAATCGCCTGAAGGTTATGCGATGATATTTAATGACATTGACGAGTCGCACGTGCGTTAAGACACGTGGCGAAGAGACGGAGATCGTTCTCTAAAAGAAATGTCTCCCCTCTGAGATCGTGATTGGCATAATCAACTGCGCGACCAACATTCTCGCCGTTACTGAATTCAGTTAGGCTGCACGATAATATACTATAGGTCTATTATAATAATATTCATTCATTTTGAGAATTTATTTAGCAACTCTTTAATTAAGAAACCTACTCAGAGGCGCTTTCTGGTCTATTTGATGTCAAGTGTCATTACGAACGAAAATTTAGCATAAGTTAGTGATCAGTAAAGTGACATAAAGCACTGGTTTTCGTCACTTTATCAATTAGAACCAAATAATTTATATCAACCAGCTAAAGATATCTGATACGCAGCCACGAACTTCAAACAATAGTTTCACACAGTGATCAAAATATGATTAATAAGTCATCAGATTATTGGCAACATTGTCCCAACTGTAAGCATTAGCTATTGGTGTCAACCTTCATGACATTGAATAAACAAAATTATTGACTGAGAATCTGTCTGCATCAGGATGACTATCTATAGGCGGTGCATCCTATAGTGTACGCTGTCTGGTCATCTCTTGTGAGAGGGAGAATCCATATTAGATGACGGACGAAGCTCGAAGCCACAAGGACGCCGGTATTGGGGAACAACTGATATGAGACATCGTGATCATTTTGATGGATGACTGCGGAAAGGGCGTTTTGATTTGACCGTGCTCCTGCAACACTCGGATCTGGCTCTGTTTGGACAACTACCACGAGTTTATCTTAGGACTCACACAGTAGGCCTGCCCAAAAGCGTAGTCAAGTATGTCAACTTTGTTAAAAATAAAGTCGATAATCAAACTCCGTCACTGCTCGTGCTTTGGCAGCGCCAGTCCCAAGACTGGAGAAAGGAGGAGGGCGACATTAATCATCCTTTATATATGACAGTTGGGGGACGGTATATAGAGTAATGGATAGCACGCTGGCGTAGAGAGTGAGAAGTATACTATAGCGTGCTCGTGACCCCGATGGGCGGACATACTTTTAAGTTTCTATTAGCCTAACGCTGATTATATTGCAGGCTGTCTGCTCAGTTAGTATAGTTAAGATTGGTGTATTCTGTGATCTGAAAATGAAGTCGATAACACTTAATCCCCATTGGCGAACCTCCGGGCTAGCTAGAAGGGATCACATTATGTATTTTATTTATTTATATTCTGTGATCTGCGTTCTTGTGAATTGTTTCAACTGCATACTTGCAGACTGTAACCGGTTGCGTTCTGTCAACCGGATTGTTGAATAAACGAAAGTTATTATAGAGTCTTTATTAAACAGCAACGAAAGTCAGACAGGGGTTAAATCGGTTCAGGTCAAGATTCAACAGGTAAAGATTTAAAGATGCCAATTCTTACAGGAAACTATGTGGTTCGATTAAGCAGCCGTTAGCCAATCAGTCTTGCAATTGAGATCAATCTTCATTCACAGAGACACGTTCAACGACCCATCGACTAGTAGCTGCTGCAGTTACAGACGAATGCCTATCTGAAACATAATATATCAAAATAATGATCCTTCAAACGCAAGGCACCAAAAAGAAACAAAAACCGATTTTATTAGGTCATCTCAAATAATAAATTAGTATCAAATAACCTTGGTATATCCAGATCATCCTTATTATTATTTAGGGAAGAAAGAGGGTTCCAGCGTAGCTGCACGTCACTGTGAAGTCACTTAATTTTAGCAAGATGACGATCAAGTTAGCAAATAAGGAATCTGTCAGATTAATATTTTTACAGAGGCGATGAAGTCCAAATGTCTAAAAATGAAAATGGTTAAGGTGTTAATGACGCACAAAATATCTATTCAGATACACTTCATTAGCACTAAAGCCATATTCACATTTACTCTTATATAGGCTACAGTGAGTGTAGAGAAAAAGTAGGAGTTGAATTGACAATTAAGAAACATGCCGTTGAAGAAAGGAGAATTGTGCGGGTTTCATTGAGAAAAGCCATTGACCCCCAAGTATCCGGATTGGAACCTGGTGGATTATCTATGACTACTTGACAAGACTGTTGAGGGGAATTCGAACCCAGATAAGTACACTGATGACTCTCACGAGTTGCCTTGGACAACCATAAAGCCATTGATCTGGTAGATGCAAGAAACCCTGGTCCGATTAATTTAGGTCATCTATGCTCAACTGGAGCATAAAAAGCTCAAAAGAAGAAGGCAGCTCGTGGAGAATACGTCTTACTTTCGTCCTGGCACATTGGGTCTGAATTTGAACCAGGCGCCTGAGGATCGAAGAGACTATCCATATTGCATTCCCCAACTGTGCGTGCATTCGCAAACCGATGAGTACGTTTCACTTGACTCCCGAAGTGGGATGAGATTGGGAAGATATATAGGTCTAGAGCCCCGCAGTTTCAATTTGGCCCAGAAGCGAGGTGACTATGCAGGGTCCTGGCCATCCTCAAAGCACGTTTCAATTGATCCAAGAAGATGGATTGAAATAAAAGGGCAGTTGCTAAGGATGGAAAGGCCTAACAACCAGTCCATTTCAATTGGCATATGAACCGAAAACAGACAAACCAGGGCCCTCTAGCGAATACGTTTCAATACAACACTTGAACTGGGCAATGAAGAAAGTGACAAATCGGAATGTACGAAGAAGACCAAATATAAATATATGATGCAAGCAGTGATGAGACGAAAATTGAGCCTATCTAGACATATTATTTTGACATGTTATCTAGACATGCTATCTAGACATAATATTTATTATCTAGACATAATATAAGCAGAATGGTTTACAAAGGAATAAAACAGTGAGGTTAGGAACTATGGATGGAAATGGGCGAAGGGGAAGACCTAACCGAGAATGGATCGATGACATTAGGGACTGGTGTAAACAAGATCTATAAAGCTTAAGAACAGCAGCACAAGAGTGAAAAAGTGACAAACAATGCAGTGGACAGCTACTAGCATTCGGCACATGTATCCTGAGGATAATGATGAATGACCAGGTGTTCTGGATGAACTGCAGCATCACTTAAGGTCACGACCGCAGCGTTTTTTGAATGGCATATGAAAGGGATATAAGCTTATATAATTATGTACACACATATTTATTCTATTGCATACATGCATATGCCTACACACTAACGCATGATATGCAAATGTCGCGGTGGCATCGAAAGGTAGTCATCGGTCAGTGATAGGAGTGATAGAGAGCGCATTCAGTCGACAGAATAGAGAGGCATCAGGAGATGCTGAGGCAGAAAACGAAGCAGATGAGTCGAAAGTAGACAGTGGTGTGGCAGATGCAACCGAGAACTGACTTATTCACTCCGGTCGTCGAATAGAAGAACATTCATATACAGAAGAACATTCACATACCGGTTAGTCAGACTTAAATGCAACGCATTCAGAGGTAAAAACCTTCGCACCTTCTAATTTTTTGGCCACAAAATGAAATAAAAAGACAATTTTGCCGTCTGAGTTGAAATCTCACTGCGTAATAAATTTGCCTAGTCTTCTTGGTATTAGAAATGCGCATAAAATTTAATATATTTTAAAGTTAACTTCGACGAACAAAATGCATTTGCACTTCTTACTAAATACGAAATCATTAATTATTATTTATCAGCGATGTGATTGATCTCGAATAAAATTCATGGTGATTAGCTTTCGCTCTTTCACCATCGACATTATAGATTGATATAGATTGATATAGATAGCTGTGAGATGTTATATTATGTTGGGCCTAAATATAATTTAGAGCTTAAGCTTACAGCTAAACAATTAGCCTATATCAGTTAGCAAACGAATTTTCATAATTACTCAAATATTTAATAAAAAATAAGTTCCACAATACCGAACTAAAATGTTTCTTTACCAACAACCCCTGAAGTAGGCTCATATCTAATGCAAAACGTAGGCTATACTAGAAATCGCAAAACATCAATTTAAAATTTCTCGCTTTTGTTTAAGTTTCGTATAATTATGAAGTCGACGTATAGACTTTAACGCGTCCGCTAGCATCGTCAGAATGAAAGATAGGCCTACATTCACAATTTCACAGGAACCTGATGTGTCAATAGAAAGATAATCAGAGGAATTTTTACCGCCTCGAGCGATTTTTTCTGGGAGCAGACGCAAATCTACATTTGGATATAATGACTTATCTACGTCAACTGAACATTTTGTAGTCAATGCTTTTCAAAGATTCGTTCGGTGATTTTCCGATTTTTAATTTTTTCTCAGGTTTCGATACTAAATGCATGCACATGCTTTTGTCTATATTAAAGGCATTTTACTGTAAGCTTATTATAGGCATTTTATGGCTTCGTTTAAGTTCATTTCAAGTTCGCGATATCAGTGTACAAGCTGCAGGTCTGTCAATTTTTACTTGTTAACTAATACAGCCAACCAATAGTTACTACATGGTAAGAGCGGCGACCTGTAATGCAGAGAGTACTGGTTCGATTCCCGTCCGAAGCGGTTACTCTGTATGTACGGGAGTTCGTAGGCCTAAATATATGCTTATAGTTCGTTCGTTCGTCTCGGAAGTAGGGTTTTCAGACAAATGATGAAATGGTGTCGTTTCAGACGCCTTTATTCTGTTCTTAATCAATGTTTAAGTCCTTGAGGAATCATATTGCAGGCTGACAGTAGCAGTCAGTAGTTGAAATTTATGAAATTTATTTAGCGCCTCTGGGTAGACTCCTTGAAGGGGCGCTATATAAATTACATAGATAGATAGATAGATAGATAGATAGATAGATAGATAGATAGATAGATAGATAGATAGATAGATAGATAGATAGATTAGATAGATTAGATAGATAGATAGATAGATAGATAGATAGATAGATAGATAGATAGATAGATAGATAGATAGATAGATAGATAGATAGATAGATAGATAGATAGATAGAAGTCGTCTAGCTGTAATTTGCGTTCTTGTGAATTGTTTAAATTGCATAAAATTCATGTTCACTGTAATCGGTTGCGGTCTGCCAGCAGGAATGTTTCAATAAAGAAAAAATATTAGTATTATTAAAATATGTACCACGTCGTCTAGGCATTAAAAAAAATTTCTAAAATTATATTTCCAATAAAATTATATAATAATAATCGGAACGATACCCACACTTCGAAGACCGAACAAACCGGTCGGACGAGCAAGAGGCAGACGAGGACAGAGTCTGCTTAAATATAGGTCTATGGTTAGCTACAACAATCGTTCTTCATCTTAACGAAGATTACAAGCGAGACCGGAAGTCTGTTTTTTTAAAACGCCGGCACCACAAGGTGTGCACGAAAAACGCTCCGAGAGAAAATCCGGTGAACACTTTCTCTGAAAGGTTTTCCTTCTCTACTTATACCCTCGGAACCATCCTTCCTAACAATTACATATAAACGGGTGTGTGCTATTGGGTGCACGCGTGAGGTGTCGAAACAGTGGACCATTCCTAATAGAATGACTGAATGAATGAATGAATGAATAAATGAATGAACGGCATCCTTTGCGTCTAAGTGTATTAATCCGAGGCACAGAAGTCTGTCTCAAAGAGGAATAATCGATTTAAATCATTCGGAGCATTGTTTCTCTCGCGCGGATGCTATAGGAAGCAACAAAAATCTTTCTTCCGGTCGTTCGAAGTGAACGAAATCCCGAATGTTCTCTCGTAGTGATGAACGGGAACTTATTGCATTCAGGTAACTAGAGATATGCTTTTGAGAAGAACATTAAGGCTTCAACGTCATCACAGAAGGAAATGCATCGTCGTCAATTGTATACGAACTCTACATGTCAACTACTTTGCAATGACGTGGTAAAGGTGCGACTCAGTAGAGATGATGATTCTCGTGTTTTAGTTGCTCCCTATATATGTATATATATATATATATATTTATATATACATTATATATATATACAACTGAATCGAGGTTTCTGAAGCCGTAGCACGTGACCACTTAACATCGATCGCCATCATCCCACATCCGTCGCTAAACATACACACAAACACATGCACAGCACATGTACGCTCATACATGCATACTAATATACATACATAACATACATTCATATGCACACATATGTATGTATGTTATGCATGTATATTCATATTCATATTCATATTCATACTGCTGCGTTACGCGTACGCCTCTGACGAATGGTCACCAAAGCTTTGCATTGTTTGCAACATGCGTATTTGTGGTTGACCTTCAAAATGACGATTTCTACAGAAAGTAGTTTTTGATTTTTAAAGCTATCGCCATCGACTCTACCGGTCGAGAGACAAAGCGATTCTCCGATTGCAGCAAGCAGTGTATATTACACTCAAAGACGGAGACAAAAGCTGACCAAGCAACGTATATATATATATATATATATATATATATATATATACCGTGTCTCAAAACAAACTGTGCAGAATTGTTTTTGTCAGAACTTCGTCAAATTTCCACCAATCTTAAAAACTTTTGGTAGGTAGATGGCAAAGTGGCTGAAATGTTATGCTATATATAAATTTTCCACCTCACCTGATTCATATCACCGCACTACCTTGTTAAACACAGATGTACCAATTTTTCGTATAACAGCGTCTCGAAGCTTGGCTACACTGAAATTCATTACATCGAGCCGGATGTCAAAGTGAATGGGGCATAGGCCTAATATCGCGACAACCTTCTTGCCCAGAAGATACCGTCAGACATACGCCGGATATCCCAGGGCGAGTTTATTGTAATTTCAACAGGATGGCGCCCCGACGCATCAAGCGTGCGACACTTGTCTCTTTCCTGGAGCGAGAGACGCCCTACTTCATCTCTCCAACACTGCGGCCACCGAATATACTGGATCTTAACCCAGTCGGCTATAGCATATGGAGTGTGCTGCAGGAGGTTTACCGGTCCAGAATAGCCAACGTTGACGAACTCAAAACGCTCCTGCTTAACGAGTGGGCGCGCTTTGACCAGTCGATCGTTGATGCTGCTATCGGCCAGTTGCGTCGCCATCTAAGAGCTTGTGTCCGTATATTCGGGGCACATTTCGATCACCAATTGTAACACTTTTAAGCAGATCTGTCATAGCTATTAAAACACTCTGCTAAGTAAACTATATTTTACTTTACTGCGTGCTAATTCAGTCGTCAGATAATTTGTTGCAGGTAATAAAATCCACGCGTTATATGAAAAATTGGCACATCTGTGTTTAACAAGGTAGTGCGGTGAAATGAGTCAGGTGAGGTGGAAAATTTATATATAACATGAAATTTCAGCCACTTTGCCGTCTACCTACCAAAAGTTATTAAGATTGGTGAAAATTTGACGAAGTTCTGACAAAAACAATTCTGCACAGTTTTTTTTGAGACACGGTGTATATATATATATATATATATATATATATATGAACCACCAGCACCTTGAAACATTGCTGGATGACAATCATCCATTAACGTCTCAATTTTGACCTTCATAGTTCACTCACAGTTCAACAACCTTTTATGCTCTTCAAGATTACTTTATTGAGTTTATTCATTTGAAGCTTACACGACTCGATGCAATGCGATGTTGAAATCCAAAGCCTAATGCACGGAAAGAAATAACAATGTCGATTAATGCGTTTGTTGACATTTCGTGATTGTTGAATGACTAAGTCTACACTGCTGGGAACGTGATGTCATATAATGTCTTTGCTGAAGACTTTTCGTCTGCTTGTATCCCTCCGTTTGACTTGGCCTCTGTTCAGGTATCTTTGAGTAGGCCTAATGTTGATGATATCTTTGAGAAATGTTGACGATATGGCTTCATAGGATTCAGTAAGTGGACAACTACTCAATGAAACTATATACGACGCCAATATTCAACCGATGGAAATGCGTCAGAATGACATCATCACTACGCGATGTTCTGCGATGCAGACGTAATTTTCATCAACGATAAGAAAAGTTCGACAACGAAAATAAAATAATGTAACTAGTGATAGCTATTACTGTAAATATTATTAACTATAATTAGCTGCGACTAATACAAAAATGACACTTTCGAAAATCATCATTATTTTCGATACCAAAGAATAAAAATAAAACGTTGTCTATCAACAAATATAAGAACTCGAAAATGTGCTACAGCTAATGGCTTTCGTTCGATCCGGGTTTTGGATTTGTTAAATAATTATAATAAAAAATAAAACGTGGTCTATCAACAAATTTGAGAAAATGTAAAGATATATACGAAAATGTGCTATAGCTGATGCAGGGCCGTGTTTAACATAGGTCCATTCGGTGCGGTGCACCGAATGCCCCTAAGCCGAGAGTTTTGTTACCACTGGCCAAATGCCTTTTGCGAGTCTCAGTGCTACTTAAACCTGTTGCAAAATCAGTGAATGTTAGAAAACATTGATTTCACTAAGTTCGCCGATGTTGCGTGCTTGCTTACTGACCCTCCACACTCCACAGCCGACAAACCACGTAGGCTAGCCTATTGAACATCGGATTTTTGTTGAACGGCTAATCTTGTAAAACTGCCGAACGGCACTTTGCCCCCGCTGAAAAACTTTGCAACGACACTCGAAGACCTTTAAACACGGCCCTGAGCTGATGGCCTTCGTTCGATCCGGGTTTTGGATTTGTTAAATAATCCAGTAAACTTATAGTGACGTGTTGTTTTATTACATATAACTGCTTTGAAACTTTTCTACACAATTGCGAAAAATGTAAATTCGAAAAATGGTGGTCATACTCATAGAAGAAATCTTGTACGGTAGTCAAAATGTCTCTAAAGATCTTGAGCCAAAGATATATACGAAAATGTTCTATAGCTGATGGCCTTTGAGCCACTCGGGCAACAGCATTGGATAACCGCTCTCTAAGATTATGAAAACCTTAGTGTCCTCAATAGACTAAAGATCGGACTTAATAAATTTTAAAGCATTTGAAAATTGCATCTTCAGAAAGCAGTGTCTTTGAGCTAGGAATGGGATGGCATAGAAAGTCTTTCCTGTTTAAGTTTTTATATTTGCACATTCGTTTTCCTTGGATTTGAAATTTGGTTTCTACAGATTATATCGTATACGGCTAACCACAAATGAATAAAAATTGAGGCATTTCCATTTCTTGTTCTCTTTAGTCAATAAACGGTCATAATATTATGTCACTTAATCAATTTCAACTTTTATGGATACCTGTTGATAAAACAGTGATTGCTTTTTACAATGAACGCAATCATGCCGCTATGGGCTGTCTTATGGGGAGCAAATCTCACAGGGACAAGGATAAATATCTATGGGCCCCGCCGCCACGGGCTCGGCGATTTTTAGGAACTCTGACTGGGTAGCAAGGCCGCATTAAGACTATTTACCCATCTCAACTATGAAATCATAAATTAACTAGTGGTCCTAAGCACACGAGTCCCCGTAAAATTACAGAGCTCCAGGTAAAGTCCACATCGAAATGAGTGCTCTGGTATACGTGAGAAATTGCAGCGAGACCATGGTACCTCGCCATTATATCTTCAACTTGTGCGTGGTAGTCTTCTGGTTAGACGCGCGGAAGATCGCCTCCACAAACTTTTTAAGTTACCCATGGTTGAATGGCTTTAGGTATTCTTGCATCGCCTCATCGGGTATGGACCAATTATATCTACGCCTGATTGCTCCCAAGGTTCCCGCATGACGATGTTTGCGGATAAAATAAAAGGCTGTTGAACCAAATTACTGCTATTGAACTGGGACTGCGCTTACAGAAGCGTTCAGCGTCTAGGGGCCAGCCTAATCAGTGGGCGCAGCACGTTATCTGCCCTAGTTCGTAGGACGCCCATAATAATTATTGTGGCCTCTAGTTATTCCGACTTGGGCCAGTCCAAGACGCGTATCCCTAAGATGTGTGGCACAAGTAACGGTTCATTTCCGTCCGGTGTCCTTCGGTAAATGACTCCTCACACCTAACTGCTACTGACTGATCACTCGAATTTCGTTCAACACGATTAACCAATGCCGTAGCAACATGATTGACACCTCATACACATTTCCTGGGTTCAACTTCTGCCTGATGATAATAATAATTGTTGCTGTGCATGGTCAGTGGTCAATGACCATTGACAAATAGCGCGCTAAAACTTGTCAATAGAATGAATAGAGCAAGAAACAGCTTCATGAGTAAAATGACACGACTGCAGCGCCTCAAGACTAATCTGCAGCGTTGCTGCCTTATTCAGTCCAAGCCCGTTACGCGTTCAAATATTTTGATCAAATACCAAAATATACCCGTTGGAATAAATCAAGATGCGAGTATATGCCCATAATTCTGCGCCGTCTACAGCATAAGATCTCCCGAGGCTCATCGCCTATGATGCGGCGTCGATTATACAAAGTTGAACATTACCCATAATAATTACGTTATTGAAAGCAGACGGCGTTGTTGCATGCTCTATTTTCTTGCTCTACTGGCTATTGGTGACACGGGGATTCTCTGTAGTTCACAGAGATCTCTTCTCCGCTGTCATCCTCAGCTGCTCTTACCTCAGTGCATTCCTTCCTTATATCTCGCATTGACTATTTCTCTTCGCTCTAATCTGGCCTCCCATCCAGCAGAACGACTTGGCTGGATCGGGCATCGCGCTCTACGGCTCGCATCATTGGACAAATCCCTAAATATGATCACGTTAGCTATATGCCAGAGGTGCTTATCTGGCTCCCTATTCGCCAGCATATTGAGTTCACAGCAGCTGCAGCTCTGGTATTCGGTCCACCTCTCAACATCGGACGAGAAGCTATCGGCTGGACTCTTAATAATATTATATGCGTATTGGAGTTCGTCGGTGGTGACTCGATTTTGCTTTCGGGCGTCGTCTTTGCCCATAGATGACTCTGTTTGTCGTAGTAACTTTCTGTAACATCGTAGACTAGAGTTTCTGATGGGCGCTGTTCCTGGCTGCCAGCTTTGTGATTGTATTTGTTTTGTATGTTATGTCTTATAGTTGGCGCCGTTGATGGCTGCCATATTTGTCTTGTATTTGTTTTTATGTATCGTGTTTTTATGTGCTTGTAAATCAGAGTGCGTTTGCAGCTGATACATTAAAGAATATACTTACTTACTTACCTCTGGCGATGTCGTCAGCGCCTCGCCCCCAATTTACCTGCTATAACTAAGCTGACTCACGTTGGGTGTCCACGATGTCGTCCCCTGCGTTTTGTCGAAAAATGAGTCCTCTTAGTTCTCTTTGTTGGTACTGCAACCACGAAGAATCGAGCCTTTGCTGTGCGTGAGCCAGTCGTTTGAAATGGCCTTCTTCTTTAGAGCGGCGCCTATGCCCTGGGACTCTACAAGAATCCCTCCTCACTAAACTTGAATTTGTTTTTTTAGTGTGCAGGAGTCGAGAGCGCCTCTGAGTAGTTTCCGTGAAGGAGCTCTAAGTGTCCGAATGAATAAAAATCCTTTGAACCTGCATCTTGTAACCGTTGTCCTGCGGAAGCGTGTCTGATCAATTAGACACTCGCACTTAACACTACAGTGTCTGTAAGGACCGCAAACTGTAATCCCATGCGTCTCCCATTGTTGCTATTCTTCGTTAGCATTATTCCAATTTTTTGGTGATCCAATTAACAACTGTTGTCAATATTGTTATTGCTATATGAAATAACTATTTTGCAGGTACTTTCCGAACAATATGCAGGCAGACACAACTCCATTTGAAAGTGACCTTGAAACATCAACAGAAGTGATTGGAAACTCCACGAATGTCACAGTTTTGAATCCGAAAGTCAAGGTCGTAAGTGACGCCGTTCTCGTCTTTTTCGTCTTCGTCATCCTGATAGGTATCATCGGATGTGTTGCCAATGGTCTTGTTCTGCGCGTTCTTCTGTCTCCTAAACTACGGTCGCAGACTAACAACCTACTCATTATCAACCAAGTTGCCATGGATCTCTACTCTTGCATTCTCCTCGTTGTATCGTATGTGTTGCGACTTCCGCGGCTGCGTCTGACCGACAGATGGGGTTTGTATTTGTGTAAATTCATGCTGAGCGACGTGTTGACCTTCGTCGGTTTGACTGGATCCATCGCCAGCGTCGGAACCATCACTGCAGAAAGGTATTTCAAGGTCGTACACCCGATTGTCCACCGTAAGAGCTTTCGCAACTGGATGATCTATGTAGCGATTCCTCTGACCTGGATCAACGGAGCCCTGACCAATATAGCTGGAATCTGGACCTCTGGAACAGTCAATGGTGCGTGCTACAGTTTCTCTTTCTGGCCGACTGAAGAGTTGGCAACAACCTTCGCTATCATCATCCTCATCTGGGAATATTGTTTGCCTCTGTTGCTGTTCATCTACTGCTACTGGCACATCCTGGCAGTGATCAGAGGCCAAGCGAAAGTGTTTCACGGTCATCCAGAGAGCGAAACTGTGGCCCAACAGGCGACAGCCAACAAGACCCAGATGAACGTCATATCCACAATGATCGGAATCTGCATGGCATTTTTCATATGCTGGACTCCTAATCAGATATGGTACATGATGGCGACCATGGGGTACTTATCAGATAGAAATGTACATGTATATTTTATAACGCTATTTCTGATATTTCTTAATACGCTTCTGAATCCGTTCATCTATGCCTTAAAGCACGAAGCTGTTAAGAAAGGACTTCGTCAGATGTTGTGGAGAAAGTCGAATCCATTCAGTGTTGCATCTGTCACAAGTGCAACAAACACTTGAAGAAGTAATAAAACCAATGAGCGCATCGTTTGCCAACGAATTAACTTGAAAATGGATGGATATAATATAATTCTACTACAGGCGATAATTAGGCTATATGGGTTTTATTTCGAACTGGCGCGACGCAGTGGGATTACAATTCATAGTATCAAAGGATGAAGGCAAAATGGATATCGGATTAACAAACTTATTCTTAGGTAATCTTTATTTTCTGTTACATTGAATGGAATCTGTATGATATTGAACTAATAGATAAAACAATTATATTTTTCAATTAGACTAGTTGTATAGATTAGCAGGCGTTTGAGTGATGTAGAATTGTAGATCAAAGAGGGAGAAACTCATTCTATTGGTAACGTTCCAAACCTGCAAAGTGGTGTAGTCTTGTTGGCTGCTGGTAAACTTTGAACAGAGTGATCAGTCCCATGCGTTGTATACTGTCTAGTATTAAGTAATTATAGTTACTGTAACTCTACATTTGTATCCAGTTACAATTATAAGCACTCGTATTGTTCGTGAATGTGAATGTTACTGAATTTTTTAAAATCCAGTTACACTTTTCAGTATCTATATCGCAGTGACTTTTCATATCGTTTTAGTTTTAGTGTTATTGGCGTAGGACCCAAATGAAGAACATAGGCTATTGTTTTAGCAGTGATCATTAGACTCTATTTTGTGACAACACCCGAAGTCAGGGTCGCGAACTTATTCGTTTGTTATGTTAAATAATATTACTTAAATTATTTGTATGAATATTACTCATGTAAAAAAACAATTGTTAATCAAGACTAGTCATACTATAGGCTCAGAATGCGTGGAATGTGTTGAAGCTTGGATGGGTTAGTAAAGTGACGGGTTTTCTCGAACTTTGTCGAATTTCGTGTTTACGTGAATAACCTGAGTCACCTTGTCACCTTGTGCTGTCAGCTCGTAGAGCTCTAGCGATCGTCATGACACACATTCTCCATTGTTCTCTGTTCGCAGACAAGTCCCTCAGTTCTTCCAAATTCATGCCAGTTATGTCGTGTATCTCGTCCATCCATTTCATCCTTGGTCTGCCGAGTCTTCTCCTTCCCTCACCGCAAGCCAGCATCATTTCCTTCTCCAAGCCATCAGATCGCATTACATGCCCGAAGAATCTTAGCTTCAATCTTGTCGCGAGTTGTTTTGACGACTCTTCGTTTTCCAATCCTATCTCCTTTCTAATAAATTCGTTCGTTCTTTTCTCTATCCAAGATATTCTCAGCATCTTCCTCCAAATCCACATTTCACATGCGTTAATCTTTTTCTCCATATTCTTTGTCTTTGTCCATGTCTCGCAGCCATATAATATCGTAGGAAAGATTAGTGCTCTCACGAGCCTCTTTTTAGTACGGTATCTAAACTTACCTGTTTGTCCTTCCATATCCTTTCGAGTCCGATCATTGCGGTTTCCCTATCACTATCCTTCGTTTTATGTCTGGATCACACTTTACCTATTTTCGATCAACTGACCAATGTAGAGCAACGAACCAAATAAGCTGAGTAGACTGGCGTAATCATTCAACAGTATAAACACAAAAGATGACTAAAAAATGCGGGCAAAAATAAAGTTACACCACTGAATAAAGTGCATCACGCGACCCAAAGAATTGAGGTAGAATTAAGTTAACAAACAACAAAGGACGTTTGAATATCTTGCCGTTCACAATTATTTTTCATTTACCAATCTGCAATACATACATGTAGGTCACGGACCTGTTCAGCGATTCCTAAGGGGACAACAGCCTTAGTCTGCGAAACCATGCAGAGGAGGAGGCGGAGGAGGAGGAGGAGGAGGAGGAGGAAGTCAATTCAGATTCGGTTACGACCGACCGACTCAACATTTTCACGTATAAATTACGAAGAGTCGGTTGCTGTATGGATGAACTGCTCGTTCTCCAAGAGTGCCAGTCCCAAGCCTGGGTAAAGAAGGAGTGCGACACTGATCATCTTTGACATGACAGTGTCGTTAAACAGCAAAAAGCTGCTGTAGATGAAATCACAGATTAGTTGTGCGTTGAAGCCTAGCGACCAAGTATTACACTGGACAAGCGAAGCGCACAATCGTGGCAGCCCAAATATAACGTTTTTCGACCACCTTTTTCATGTATTATTGGTGCATTTAGGTTTACTCCTTTCGGAGCATATATAGGCGCGCCTCGGCGAGCGATTGTCCTTCGGCCGCTCGTTCGTCCCACCCAACTTCCAGACCAAGTCTCCGCCTATGTATCCACTGAACGCTGATTTGCAGACCGATGTGCATTCGAATCAATGGATAATTTCAATATTTGTTGATTTGGCATCAAATGCTCACAACTGCGTCGGTTTCTGGGGCTCCGCCCCAGACCCCGCTGGGGAAGCCTACGACGCTCCCCCATACAAGGCCGGATTAAGGCATGGTCAACATGTTCGGCCGAACAGGGACACCACACTTTAGGGGGCCCACACATGCGGGAAAAATTTTTTAAGAGAAAATTTGTATATTTTTAGCAGAATTCGAATGTCGTCGGCTATTTTTAGTAGGAAAAAATCGGTATATTATAATATTATACACAAATTTCGACCAAAGGACTAAAAAAAGTCATCACAATTTTCGACCGAAGATCCGCCAAAAATTTCCCGAACAGGGCCTTCACATTTCTTAATTCGGCCCTGCCCCATACCCCTAATCGTTGGGGCCTCTTGCTTTCGGCAATCGCGGCTTCGCACGTTTTGCGCTCGCTATTATTACTCTTACTCAGAATTTCCATTAGGTCCCCCAACTTTTTGGACGTGGTTGCGCCTATGTTTACCGAGCATTTGACTTGTCTTGCCCGTGGTTTGACTGATATTATGTCTTTGCAAATTAAAGAGTGTACATGATATGATATGGCATGATATGTTTGCATCTGCAGTGGGTGGACGAGAACGATTGGTCATTGCACTCGTGTGTCGTGGCACATGGAGCCACAGGATTTCAGCGCGCCAACGGGAAGAGGAGATTATTACACGTCAATACAAGCAATCCGGTTACAACTGAAACAATTCACATGAACGGAAATAACAGAAGACACAAAATAATCTTATCTACTAACAGACCAGACAACCTGCAACACACGGATTTTTTCAACACACGGCGACATTATAGCAGCCTACAATACACGTCCGCCCTACGCGGCTCGAACTCAGGTCCGCTGATCTCCATGCCAATGTGTCACCCAATGCGCTAACGGACCCCGTTGTTGAATCTACATGCAGCGTAGCTTTATTTACTTATTCATACACGCACTCCGGCACATAAGAGCTGTTAGCAATGCCGTGCGACTGTGAAAGCTTTTATTGTAAATTGACACTAAGTGCTATTGATTACCGAAAATTCTATCCGGCAGAAAGCATACCCATTGCGCAGCTCATTCCTCTACCTTGTAGGCTATAGGCTTTCATTCAACAGTTGATCCAAGCGGTTTCACGTTCTATGATAAGTTACCTACAGTAGGCCTTCGGTGTCCTTCGGTAGGACAGTGTTAGGTAGTTTCTAAAATGGTTGCTGCTGTTGTTGCATCGAAGGATAGTTGCGGCGCAAGGTGCAATGCCTAAGTAGCAATCAGTCAGTCTGCGTAATTGACGCGAGAGGTTATGCGACAACCACTCGGTGGTCACAAGCAGCATAACGTTACTATGAACGCTCTCTAAGAACTGATTAAATTTTATTCACTCAGGTCGTCGAAGAAGTCTTGCCCGCTACAGGTTAGACTTAATGAAAAGCATTCTGAACATTCATGATCATAGTTTCAGTTGTGTACAGCGTATTTCTGTTTTTTCAGTCTTGGGTTGAAATTATGCGTATTCGTGTTATTTGGATCTGAAATTTGGTTTCCACAGATATGTACCTTAATGCTGACCACAAACAAAACTAATCAAGATTAGCAAACGAGTAAGAAAGGTCGATCATCTGCTACATGGAGAACTCTAGTGCGCCATTGGCCGAAGGGAACGCTCCGATTGTTTTATTGAGATAGGAGCAATGGATCAACTCATTCTCAGGTTTGTGCACAATAATATTGATGGAAAAATACCTCATCTGATCTTGAGCAAAATTGCTCAAAAGATGAGGTATCTTCATGGACATAGGACTACACCGGCCGAAAAAGTGGGTTTGGTAAGCTTACGGCTTGAAACCGTCCTCAAGTACCAGCACCAATGAATACCTACAAAGAGGAAGGTGAGTGAAGTTTGCCAGCCACAAGTGTGATTCTATTGGATGCTTCCGTGAAACTGCAAGCTCTGGTTAACAGACGAAAAATATCCCAATGGGAGAAAGTAAGATCGAAGTGTAAAGCAGCACCGAGATCCCGGTAATGACAAATATGGCTCATTTCGTTAAAAACAGCCCAAACTTTGATATAAGCCTAATTCCACATTGTTGCCATGCCAGTCATGTCAATTTACTGACTACCCAAATTGAAGTAAAAATAAAGAATTGCATTGAAAGTTTGTTGGGCGCCACCAAAAACGATTTGAAAGTAACCAAGAAAACAATAGAAACGATGTAAAGTATCAGCTTTATAGAGTAGATGAGACAATTATCTTTCGGCCTATAGGCAATAATTTATATAGGCCTAGACTATAGTATAAACTTAAGCAGAATGCCAGTTATGATCTGCTTCGCTCCCATTGCAGCGAAGACCGCGAAGTCAAAGTGGGAGCCTCAGATATTGAACTGAAAAATTGAACGGATGTTATTCGTCAAAATTATTTTAAAAATTGAAAGTGGTCCACTTAATCATGCCTAAAACTGTCGTGATTACTCTATCCGATTATGCTGCTTTTAGATTTATACAGATACTTTCCGAACACCATGTTGGAAGACACGAATCCATTTGTGACTGGCCTTGAAACATCAACTGAGGTAACCGGAAACATCAACTTTACGAATGTCACAGATCCGTATCCGAAGGTTGAGGTCGACGATGACGTCATGTTCATCTACTTCAGCTCAGTCATCCTGATAGGTATCATCGGATGTGTTGCCAATGGCCTTGTCCTGCGCGTTCTTCTGTCTCCAAAACTACGGACGCAGACTAACAACCTACTCATCATCAACCAGGTTGCCATGGATCTCTACTCATGCATTCTTCTCGCCGTAACGTATGTCTCGCGATTTCCGCGACTGCACGTGACAGACAGATGGGGTTGGTTCTTGTGTAAATTCTTGCAGAACGACCTGATGATTTTCATTGGTTTGACGGGGTCCATTGCCAATGTTGAAACCATTACAGCTGAGAGATATTTCAAGGTCGTACACCCGATTGCCCATCGTAAGAATTTTCGCAACTGGATGATCTATGCGGCGATTCCTCTGACCTGGATCAACGGATTTCTGATCACCATGGCTGGAATATGGACATCTGATGTCTCGAATGGCATATGCTACACCTACGCTTTCTGGCCATCTGCCGAGTTAGCCACAACTTATGCAATCATCATCCTGATATGGCAATACTTTTTGCCTCTGCTGCTGTTCATCTACTGTTATTGGCACATTCTAGCAGTGATCAGAGGCCAAGCGAAAGTGTTTCACGGTCATCCAGACAACGAAACAGTGGCCCAGCAGGCGACAGCCAATAAGTCCCAGATGAACGTCATATCCACAATGATCGGAATCTGTTTGGCATTTTTCATATGCTGGACTCCAAATCAGATGTGGTACATGCTGTCCACTATGGGGTACACAACAGGTTCCCTGATTTATTTTGTGACGCTGTTTCTGATTTTTCTTAGCACGATCCTGAATCCGTTCATCTACGCCGTAAAGCACGAAGCTGTTAAGAAAGGACTTCGTCAGATGTTGTGGAGAAAACCGGATTCCATCACTATTGCTTCGATCACAAGTGCAACTGTTGCTTAAAGCAGAAAGAACAATCAATGAATACAAATATATAAATTAACTTCAAAATCGATTGACTAGAAATCGTCAGGCTTGGTGCGAACAAGGGTGCATTGAGACATAATCAATTAATCATGGCTGAATTATGTTTCGTCGTCAAATTTTGCCTGCTAAGCGTTTCTTTTCTGCGCGTTAACGGTAGCATTGGCTAAGTGCCTAGGCTACAATTCGGTGACCCGGCAAAAGCGCGTAGGACAAAACGAGCAGTAACAATAGCGCGCAGAACAAATACGAGCAGACAAGTGCAACAAAAACAAAACGACAAAATATTGTTATTATAATGAACAGTTATTTTTACTCGAAATTAGCTAGATGTGTACAAATTTGCGCAACAACATTATTTAATTATTTAAACTGGAAATTGTCGTGAATGTTCTAAAATGTTCCTTAGTACTATAAGTCAAAATGTAGACAGGCAGATGAACACAAAATCACATACTAAACTACAGAAATAAACTACAATCATAAAAAATAGGCTAGAAATTGTCGTTCAATTTCGTAAAGTTGATAAACTTAGCGAGTAAAAGTAAGACCAGTTTCAATGATAACGTTGTGAGCCACTCCGCGCAAGAAATCATCCAACGGAACGGTTCCATATGTTGGAACCAATGCCACCAGACGTCTATTAAGACGTACGTAAATTATGTAATTTTTTATGTGAAAAAATAGATAAAATACTGATGTGTCGAATTTATTTGTAATGATTTCGGAAGCTCTGTAATTGGACGTCAATTGGACAATATTTGCGTTTAATTCACATGGTCCTGGTGTATGTCGTATTAACCTATCCAATCATTTAGACTTAGGCAGTAGGCCTACGTTACGGCATTGATCATTATTAGCCAACATTACATACATGTCCGGGTAGTTGCGTGCAATTGTCTGTGCCCTTTGCTTTCTGTTGCGCGCTATAATTGTCTGCGCGCATTAATTTTGTCTGCGCGTTTTTGTCTGCGCGCTCTTCTCCTGCGCGCTTTTATTGCGGCGTCGTACAATTCATGTGCATAGTCAACATGTGTATCTGGCTGTAAATGTGTGGGGTGGACCAGCATAGATGGACCGACTCTGCATGCATATAACTGCGTAATTTTATGTAACTTATTTTTACTTAATGCGTCAAATAAAAGATATTTCACACTAGCATTAGTTTTTAAAAAGTCGAATCAGGAATACCACTCATAACTTTTGCCACCTAGATCTAGGTCTTGTCTTGGTCTCTAGGTTTTTTATGTCAGGATCTAGCTTTTTCGCATGGCGGTTTAGTCTATCCGACTTTTTCTATAGGCTATAATAATTGTTTTCATTTGAACATACATGTAGGACCTACACAAAAGACGTGAAAATGTCGAAAATGCTAGATTTTGGAGCTAAAATTGTAGATTTTGGAGAGAAAGACTAAAAACTTCAGAGTGGCATCTCTGATCGAACAGGTACTAAGTTCAGTTTTAATTAGCCTAATAATTAGTGTCTGGATGATCCCTAACAGTAGGGCCTACTATTAATTTGGTACCTGGCAATGAAGAAGTCAAAGTAGCCTATATTGTATTTCTTTTTTGGGTCTCATGATAGCTTAATTTTGCAGCACTAGAAAGTGTTGTCGGTTATTGGACAAGGAACTAAATATGAAAGAGACAATCCTGATGCATCTAATTTTTTAGTCATAAATTAATGTGCCCTTTCAGTAGGCTAGGTCGTTTGACTTATAATTATATTTATCAAACGCATAAGACAATTTGGAACCAAATTGAAACCGTGGTTACCTCCAGTCTTTATAAAATCCATAGAGATAACAGCGTGTTATATAATTGATACCTTAAATTAAAAATAGAGACTTAGTAATTTACATACATTGAATTTCTGTCGCGTAGGCGTATTTGGCGAGAAAGAGTATTGTGCTTTAAACTCTCATGTATTAATACAGTTTGAGGCAAACCTGGAGAGCTATAATTAAAACTACGAATCAACTGCCAGTAATCAATCTCATCAATCTCAATGAGATGGCACATGAATCAATGCTAAGCTTAATATTGGAAACAGTAAATAAATAAGTAGGGGAAGAGAGGTGAGACTGACCCCGTAACGCATTTATGGTTTAAGACACCACAAACGTGCATCACGGGCAACAAAAATTTTCTACTCGTAGCTTATAAAGTAACATAGCTAAGGGCAACACACATTTAATTGCATCCCTTTTTGATTAGAAGATCCTTAAAATGTAAAAATTTAGTAGTAATGGTCCATCTTGCCCCAGCGTGACTCCCTCTATCTTTCGTTGGCACGCCATTTCAGACACTGTCAGCCGCTGCTTCTGTGCTTCCCTCAATGTCCAAGTCTCCGAATTGTACAGCAATGCACTCAGCACCAATGTCTCATACATCTGAGCTTCTGTGGCCTTTCCTATTTCCTTCGAGCTCCAAATCCTACCCAGCACCTGTAGTGTTCCTATGATTCTTCTGTGCGCGTCTTTTTCCGATTCTCCATATTATGTGCTAATGGTTTCCCCCAGATACACGAAGCTCTCCGTCTGTTCTAATTTGTGTCCGTCCGCTTATAACTGAAATTTGATGAAACTCAAATATGGAAAGTAGAATAATATTTCATGCACACATGTAATCGTCTGTAAAGTAAAATAACGCAGAAGTTACACTGGACAACATTTTTTCAATTTTATTTTTATTCTAGTGGTCCATCTTGCCCCGATGGTGGGACAAAATAGACCACTGCGATCCTGCCCTCGCGATAATTGTTATTATTATTGTATCAAACAATAATTATTGCAGTAATAATAGCCCGATAATTAATTAACATTTGAAATCGGATAAAATAGTCGAACCACACAAAAAACACCGACGGGGCAAGATGGATCACAGGGTCCGTCTTGCCTCGACGGTGACTGATCCAACTCGCCCCCGTGCACAGGGCATAACTGTATAAACTGTTCACTAATAAAATATTAAATCTACTTGGCATCCTGCCAAAATTGAATTCATTAATACAGCAGAAAAAGGCGTTTAACCAAAATTTGGTTAAACACTCATTGAGAGTGCGCGTATATAATTATAATAATAGCCCGAGAGTATGGGAACAAGGGGCGAGGTGGACCCTTGGGTATGATGGATCCCGCCAATTGAAGGTATCTATGATGTCGCCACCTTCCGAATGAACTTTAATTACTGTAAGCTTAATACTATTGGCACTTTGGTGATTTGTTAAACTAAACGACAAAAACGAAATTTTTCAATTTTTATGATGAAAAGTTCATTTTCGATCTGTCTGATCCTATTTTCAGGAGACAATTATTTGCTAAGTATTCAATTGCACATTGCGACAGGTTTTTCATGCGAGTATATACTTATATCAATATCAATATTAATATCATTGGGCTCAATGCCCGTAAGAGTTCGACGCCACTCTCTGTCTGAGTCTGTCTCGCGTCATGCTGCCCAGCTTCAACAGGTCCGGTCAGCAGGTCTGCTCCATACCATTAACATCTTGGAGCAGCTGGACCACCTTGTCTGATTGAAGAGAATATTGGGAGAGAGGCAACCCAATGACTTTATCAACCTGGGTCAATGCCCGTATGTTTCCCACGCTCCCCCCCCCCCCGACTCTCTCCACCGGTCTGTCCTGACCGGCCTGTGCATGTCTGCTCCACATCATGACACCTTGAAGCATCTGGATCGCTCTGTCACTTGTGCCGTGGTTTTTGTGGATTTCAATCGTCTTGGTCTTTTACTGGCAGTGTATCGCCACGCATCTGGCAAACCTTCCTCCTTTGTCCGGGCCTAGGACCGGCACAGGGAAGTTGTTGGTTCCCTGTGGCGGAGGATAGATTCAATCTAACGTCGTGCCCATATACTTATATATATACATGTATATATATATATATATCTTGAGATTGATCTGGAACAACAAGCTTAAAGCATTATATTAGTCTATATAAAAATATCAGGCTGCAATGTTTCGTATCATAAATTTAATTCTGAGCGTAGATCTATGTATTGTCGAGAGACACCCAATAGGCTATGCAGTAATATTTGCAGTATGCATAGCCCTACAAACATGAAAGATCCACATGAATGCGCACTTGCAATGAGCTTTCAGCAGTACGACTCTGAAATCTTTCATTGCTAATTATCACTTAGTGTAATTGATTTCCGTAAATTCAACTGAGGCAGAAAAACCCATTTGAGCAGTTTATGTTCCTTCTGAAAGTCTTTGATCCAATATTTATACCTGGTCCGTCTTATAGTTATGAAAACCTCGATCAATCTGCTTCACGTTCTACATCCAGGTATTCATACGTCAGCTGTTACTGAATCAAGAGACAGTCGTGGGTGCGGGGTGAGACGACGCTCGGAGACGTATTCGGTCCAGGTAAAATCGGCTAAAAGATGACCAATCAGAAGTAGATGCAAAAACTAGATAAAAGTGGCTGACGTGAATGCAGATAGTGATGCGACATCCGCTCAGGCAGAAGCAACAAAAGAACGCTTTCTGGCAACCGAATTTCATTCACTCAGGTCGTCGAAAAGAAAAACGTTCGATCGTCTTGCATACAGGTCAGAACTAAGTGTTTAGCGTTTGAAGATTTGAGATCGAAATAAAAACTAATTGGAGTCTATTTTCTGGGAATGAAATTACAGAGAAAGACCTTTCCCCGTTTGGAGTTAAATTATGCGTAGGTCTATATCTTTGGGTCTTAAATTGGTTATATGTGTATATATATAATTTATATATAGACCCTATTATATATTATTATATATAATTATATAATTATATATAGATTGAACCTTAATGAAAACCTCAGATGTAGACCTAGTCAGGCATTTGCATTACCCTTTAGTTAGTCCAAGTTCATATGTCGCCACCAATGTTTATTTATCTGATGCTCAAACTCTTTTTATTGTGCGGCAATCTTCTTTTTCTTCTTCGGGTTCTCTACCCCAAGCCAGGTTCGAAAGCAAAATGCCGCCACTCCGTCCTCCATTGCGCCTTCTTCAGTAGCTTTTGGTAGCCGACCTTCATCATCCAGTCCAGCAGCATCTGTCTCGGTCTTCCTCTTGTTGTTTTCCCATCCATTTTCCCCTCAATCACTATTCTTAGCAATGAACCTCCTCTTAGTGTGTGTCCAATCCATGTTCTTTGCCTTTCTTTTATCGTTCTTATGAGTGTTCTTTCTTCTTCTGAACCGTACAGCACTACACTCCACCCCAATGACTTTATCATCCGTATCTTCACATTTCTGTTCATATTTTCCCCATAGATGTGAAAAACGGTGAAAATAAAATAAAAACCGAAAAACGTCGGTTTTTTCGAAAAAATATAAAACAACAAAAAAAGACAACAAAACGAAAACGACAAATAATTTGCCTTTGTTGCATCTGAAACTTCATTTTAAACTTAAAAACCTTGCTTATGGAAGTTGATCTTAATCTGCAAATAACACAACAGTTTATTATTAGGCCAAAATTAATTGATATTATAAGTAACATTAATCTACCACAGCTATTTTTTATTACTTTGGTTTAATAAGAAATTCAGAAAAACCAGGGCTTTTTAACGTGCAGTTGTACACAAAATGTGCAGTTCTAAACAGGGTCGGATTAAGAAATGTGGGGGCCCTGTTCGGAATTTTTTTGCGGATCTCCAAAAAATCTAATGACTTTTTTAGTCGTTTGGTCGAAATTTTATATTCCTAGATTATAGAATACACAGATTATTCCCCTCCCAAAAAGTTGATGACCTTTTTCAGTCGTTTGGGGTCGAAACCAAAATACGATCGTGAAAATTTCTTTGGCCACATGTGTGGGGACCCCTAAAGTGTGGGGGCCCCTGTTCGGCCGAACATGTTGAACATGCCTTAATCCGGCCCTGGTTCTAAATGAATTTGTGCAGCTGTACAGAGTGCGCCAAAAAACGACCCGCCTTAGGGTTTTTGCCAATATCTTGACCAAAAGTAAGAATTGTGAAATGAAATTTTACAGGCTCAAAGACAATTCATATCTACACATGATGGTCAGATTTCATCAAAAAATTTCAAAGAGAACAAAAGTTATGCCACTTTTAGGGAGGTCACTCACCGTTTTTTGACGATTCAAAAACGAGACGCAACAAAAAGTTTAAAAACCACGATTTTATTAAGTCTCATCTCAAATAACTGTTGTCAAATGAACTTGGTAGTGCTTCACAACTTGTGTTCAATGTGCCCAACACCAGTGCCAAAACTTCTTTTGAGTCTCTTTGCAAAGTTCTTGATGGACATGTTGATTAATCTGACAGATTCCTTATTTACCGATTTGATTGTCATCTTGCTAAGTGACTTCTCAGTGACGCGCATCTCCACTGGTACCCTGTTTCTTTTTTAGACAGTAATAATAATGATCATCTGGCAATATCAAGGCTATTTGATACCAATTATTTGAGATGAGACTTAATAAAATCATGCTTTTGTTCCTTTTTTGCTGCGTTTCGTTTTTGAATAGTCAAAACACGGTGGGTGACCTCCCTAAAAGTGGTATAACTTTTGTTCTGTTTGAAATATTTTGATAGAATCTGACCACCATGTGCAGGTATGAATTGTCTTTAAGTGTGTAAAATTTCTTTTCGATATTCTTACTTTTGGCCAAGATATTGGCTAGAGTAATTAGATTGTGGTTTTTTACTTTTTGTTGCGTCGCGTTTTTGAATCGTCAAAAAACGGTGGGTGCCTGACTAAAAGTGGTGTAACGTTTGTTGTGTTTGAAATATTTTGATGAAATCTGGTCGTCATGTGTAAATATGAATTGTCTATAAGCCCGTAAAATTTCATTTCAAAATTCTTACTTTTGGTCAAGATATTGGCAAAAAACCTAGGGGAGGTCTTTTTTTGGCGCACCCTGTAGAAGCACTTCCGTACAGTTAAAACTAGCAAAAAACGGTCATTGTCCTCCGATTGGAAGTAATTTACCATGAAGGATCGGAAAGGACAGAATGGGTTGTGCAATGTGCAGTTCTAAAAATTCCTTTAAAACAGCCCTGAGAAAAATTTAAAGTATTGAAATCTTTTCAAATTTAAATTATAAACATAAGTCCACATTAGTTCATGCTGATCGACGTAACGCAAAAAAATCTAATCAGAAGCAAAGGCCATAGAATAATCTGATATGTAGGCCTACTATATTACATATTGTAGGCCTACATTTGTACTTAAAATTGTTGCTTATGAATATTATATATAGGCTCAGGAATTTTATATCAAAATAACTCTTACAAAATTAATTTTAATTTCTCAAATGATGACTTAAACAATTACATAATGACACTATAGTTAGCTGAATCCTTGTCACCCTTGAGAGCACGGTGAAAAACGCATGGAATATCAGACAAAAATCAATTTAATAAAATAATAATTGACAGTAAATAAAGTTACATAAAAATAAAAAAAACGATAAAAAGCGATGCGAAAAATAAAAAAAGCAAAAAACCACGTTTTTTGGGTGAGAAAAAAAGCGAAAAAACCTTTCTACAACTATGATTTTTTTCTGTGTGGCAATGACGCCCTATAAACTAACCTTTTGTTACTGGTTTTCAAACAACTTTGACTAACACGGTCGGTGATTTGCCTTTCCGCGTCACTTTTTAGGCGCTTCGTAACATATTACTATTTTCCTTTATCTTTTTTTTCTTTTTGACGCCTAGTTAGATTTTTCCACGAAGTGATTATGAAATGCAATTTTTCTATCTGCATTACATTTGAATCAATTTATTTTCACGCCTATTTTTCAATAGTCACGACGCAATGATTGCTATAATGTTTCTTGTCACCAACATGAAATTCCTTGGCTCCCATTCGTTCATGGACTTGTATTAGTCTATACATGACTGTATTTGCCAGTGGTAGGCAATCTTGCGGTTTTATCAAGACCAATAAGTTGAATATTTTGTCTACAAGTGAGTAGGCCTAGTAAGCTTTAGTAAAGATGCCGACGTGGGCGATTAAGCCGCTGGGGACCTGTAGCTATAACGGACAGTAGCCACAGAGGTCGGTCAAAGCAGGGGCGGATCCAGGGGCAAATCCGAACATGGCCCGCATTTAGAAATTTCCTTATTTCTCACCAGCTATTTTAACGGGGAAAGTGGACGTGCCCCCCCCCCCGATCAGTTTCGTATGCCCATCCCCATGAGGTTCGCACAGGCTTCCATTATAGTGGGGTAAAGGCGACAGAGATGACAGAAAGCAATAAAAGGGTGAGAAAGTAGTGTATGACTAAAAAGTTCATTAGCTATTTTGACCGAAAAAATGGTATGGTTTTTTGGGAAATGGTAGGCCTAGCTTTTGTCCGAGATTTCGACCAAAGGGCTAAAAAAGGTCATCAGATTTTGCGGTGACGAAATGCTTTTCAGACTCAAGATTTGGCGGCCAAAGACCCCAACGGAAATTTCTTTAAGGCCCAAGATCAAAACATTTTGGCCCACCCTCTTCGAAAATGTCTGCGTCCGCCCCTGGGTCACAGTGACATCTACCTGAAAGTAAGAGGGAAGATGTTAGTGGAGCGATGACTTGGCCAGGGTGAAGGACAATGAAAATAAAATTTATAAGATTGTCATAGCCTTGTGATGACTGGAAAAACACTTTGCGACATAGGCCTACAGCCCTACATTGTGTCAGGCTATTTGAAAATTAGATTTTTTTTAGCTGCATCGCAAGTTTAGAATATAAAGTTGGCTCTAAGGCAATTGTGGAAATATGCAGATGTGACTGTGACGACTTGTGTAAATGCCATTATCGAAAAAACAAAGACTTAAACCGGTTTGAAAGTTTCGCAGCCTGTTTGATTTAGAAAAAATATATTCTGAACCTACATTTTGCAACAACAGTCATGCAGGCACGAGGCTGAAAATTAGACATCAAATATTATTATGTAAGGATCCTGTAATGAAAAGGTGATTCAATACCACTGCCAGAACTATTTAACAATTTGTCATTGTGTGAGTCGATTGCAAATTGTAATTAATTCTTCATCGTCGTCGGTGCCCTATTCGTAAGTCCGAACTTCGGCGGCACAAAGGCCGATCTGTCTCCAAGGTGAAGTTCCCTGCTGCGCTACTCGAATCACCTGCTCCATCGTCATCCCGGTCAACTCTTTCACGTCGCCGACCCACATCTTACGTGGTCTTCCGGGTATACTCTTTCCTCGTTTCTCCAGTGATTATGTCCTTTTCCAGAAAGTTTCCCTTCCTTATTAATTCTTATTGCTATAAAATTACTCTGGATTTGCAGATATATTCCGAGCACAATGCAAGAAGACACGGGTCCACTTGTGACTGACCTTCAAACATCAACGGAGGTAATCGGAAACTCTACGAATGTCACAGCTTCGAATCCGAAAGTCGAGGTCGCCAGTGACGTCATGCTCATCTTCTTCGCCTTCGTCATCCTGATAGGGATCATTGGATGTGTTGCCAATGGTCTTGTCCTGCACGTTCTTCTGTCCCCAAAACTACGGACACAGATTTCCAACCTACTCATCATCAACCAGGTTGCCATGGATCTCTACTCATGCATTCTCCTCATTATATTGTATATATTGCGACTTCCGCGGCTCTACTTGACCGACAGCTGGGGTTTGTTCATGTGCGCATTCTTGGAGAACGATATGCTGACCTTCTTTGGTTTGACTGGGTCCACCGCCAGCGTTGGAACCATTACAGCAGAGAGGTATTTCAAGGTCGTACACCCGATTTCCCACCTCAAGAACTTTCGCAACTGGATGATCTATACGGCAATTGCTTTGACCTGGATCAACGGAGTTCTGACGAACATTGCAGGAATCTGGACTTCTGTTGTAATCGATGGTGAGTGCCTCGGCTACGTTTCGTGGCCTACAGAGCAGTTAGCAACAACCTGTGCAGTTATTGTACTCGTATGGCAATACTTTTTGCCTCTTCTTCTGTTCATATACTGTTACTTGCACATCCTGGCAGTGATCAGAGGCCAAGCGAAAGTGTTTCACGGTCATCCAGACAACGAAACTGTGGCCCAGCAGACGACAGCCAACAAAACCCAGAAGAACGTCATATCCACAATGATCGGAATCTGCATGGCATTTTTCGTATGCTGGACTCCTAATCAGATCTATTTCATGCTTGCCACCATGGGGTACGTATCGGATACAAGGGTGTATCTTGTTACGCTATTTCTGATATTTCTTAATACACTCCTGAATCCGTTCATCTATGCCTTAAAGCACGAAGCTGTTAAGAAAGGACTTCGTCAGATGTTGTGGAGAAAGTCGGATCCAATCAGTGTTGCGTCAGTCACAAGTACAACAATCGCTTGAAAGCAGGACGAAAACTATGGAGCACATCGATTTTAGAAGAATTAATATGATATTAATATGTATAAATATATTGATTATAATATTTGAGTTTAATTTCGAAATGAGACAACGTCATACATTTTCATTGCGTCCTACATAATCGTTTTATCAGCATCATCTGCTGAAAGGAAGGTTGAGAGGACTTTTGGAAAACGATCTCTCGTCCGTGCGTGCTTCATGTCAGAATGTGTTCCCGACCTCCCACCCCAAACTAGTGGATTGATTTGTCGCCAAACGAATCAGTGAAACTACCGTACCCTGCAGATAATATTATATTCGTTTAATTAAAAAAGACAGGTGACACACCGCATATACATGGGCAATCATGTAATTATGGAACAATGTTTCGTCGTCAAATTTCTGCTTACTATTAAAGTCATTTTCAAAATTGGATAGACGTGTGAAGTCAGTATGTTATGGTTTTTTGAGAACACATTCATTTTGATAAGCTTGATATGAGTGAGTAAAATGGATTAACAAACTACTTCCTTAGGCAATCACTACTTTTCTGTTACATTCAATGATAGCCTACATGTATGATTCTGAATTAATAAATAAAACAATGAAACAAGCATATTTTTCAATTAGACTACTTGTATAGGCCTACTGTCAGTGTTGGCTAGTTACTTTTTAAAAGTAATCAGTTACAGTAACTAGTTACTGGACTGCAAAAAAGTAACTAGTTACTGTAACTGATTACTTTACAAAAAAAGTAACTAGTTACTGATTACAGTTACTTTTCAAAGTAACTATAGTTACTTTTAGTTACCACAGGTCCAATTTCATTGATTGGATCTTTCAGCATACATGTATAATACCAGAGTAATGGTCTAGATCGCAAAGATAAATAACACACATCACATTGACTGCTGACAGTGTTCACTGTCGTTGCGGAAGATGGTTCGTTTGCATGGTTGCTTATTTTGCTCCGTCACTTAGCTAATAACTAAAAAATTAGTTCAGTTGTTTAGTTCAAGTAAGAATTTAACTTTTAGTTACTTTTGCCCATCGCTGACTAGACGTCTTTATTAGCTCGCTGCAATAGCAGCATCTGAAAATGCTTATTGCTGAGTCGGTTTCGCCTTGGTGTCAGGATTTGGCCACCTAACCTAAAGTGTACTGGTATTCCAGTGTTGAACCAGAGGAACACTTCTTTAACCAACAGGAGTCTGTCCAAAGTGTCCAGTGATTTTTTCATCTGCCAGAAATGTATGTTCCGTGTTCACGATCTTAGATATATCTAATATCTATGTTCATGATAAGAATAGAGAGCCATAGATGGCAAAATATTCAGCGATGTTTCTAGCGCAACCATTAATCACATACAGGAAATAAAGCACAAACTTGATCTACTTAGTTTTAAAGTAACGAAAAATAACTATTGTTTTTTAGTTACCGTTACCTGGCAAAAGTAACCAGTTACTGTAACTAATTACTTTTTCTGAAAAGTAACTAGTTACTGCAATAGTTACCTCAAAGAAGTAACTAGTTACTAGTAACGCGTTACTAGTAATGAGTAACGCACAACACTGCTTACTGTATAGCTTAGCAGGCGTTTGATGAAAGAGAAAGAAACTCGTTCTATAGGCAACGTTCCAAACCTGCAAAGTGGTGTAGTCTTGATGGTTGCTGGTAAACTTTGAAGAGAGTGATCAGTCCCATGCGCTGTATAGTATTAAGTCATTATAATTACTGTAAATCTACATTTTGTATCCAGTTAAAATTATAAGCACTCGTATTGTAGGCCTACATGGATGCTGCTGTACATTTATATCCAGTTACTCTTCTCTTCAGTAGATCGCAGTGACTTTACAAAATAAATCGTTTCAGTTTTGAGTTTGTTGGCTTAGGAGCAAAACATAGAAAATAGTCCATAAATCGTTTTTTGCGACAACACCCGAAGTCAGGGTCGTGAACTTGTTTGGTTGCTATATCAAATAATGTTACTTAAATTAATTACATGAATACTGCTTATTCAAAGAAAAAAAAACATAGGCTACATGCAATCAAGTCATAGGTTCAGAATGCGTGGAATGTGTTGAGGCGCGGATGGGTTAGTAAAGTGACGGGTTTTCTCGAACTCAGTCGAATTTCGTGTTTACGTGAATAAACTGAGTAGACTGGCGTAATCATTCAGCAGCATAAACACCAAATATAACTAAAAAATAAGGGCAAAGAGTAAAATAAAGTTACACCACTGAATAAAGTGAACCACGCGACCCAAAGAATTGAGGTGGAATTAAGTTAACAAACAACAAAGGACGTTTGAAGATCTTGCCGTTCACAATTATTGTTCATTTACCAATCTGCAATACATACATATACATGTAGGTCACTAAGTCAGGATGGAAAACCGACCTGTTCAGCGATTCCTAAGGGACAACAGCCTCAGTCTGCGAAACCCTGCATAGGAGGAGGAGGAGGAGGAGGAGGAGGAAAAGGTGGAGGAGGAGGAGGAGGAAAAGGAGGAGTAGGAGGAAGCCAATTAAGCGGAATGGAAGGTAGGGTCTATGCTTAGATTCGGTTACGACCGACCGACTCAACTTTTTCTCGTATAAATTACGAAGAGTCGGTTGCTGTATAGATGAACTCCGCCACTGTTCGTTCTCTAACAGTGCCAGTCGCAAACCTGGACAAAGGAGGAGGGCGTACACCAGTGCTGTCCAACCTTTTCGGTACCACTGGCCGCAAAAGCAAGATCCTTGAAGCCGCGGGCCGCAACAGTAAACTCAAAATTTATTGATATGTTAGCATTGAAACGCGAATATTGAAATTTAATATGGAATGATTGTAACCTATCTATCAATTAATCTAGCCAATGGCTATCTGTTATGAAATTTATATACCGCCAGTTCAAGATAACTATTCAGTGATGCTCCCGACCCAGGAATGGCCCAAGAGGAAAGTCTTGAGCAGTTTATCGAAAGAGTTCGATGAGTACCACAGAAATAATAGCCTAATAATGAAAAATAGCATACATGTAGACTACACAAACCACGATTGTCATGCTTCACAATAGTCTAGCACCAAAATGTGAAAGGCAAAGGTGACGTTTAATCCAGCCTCGCACTCAGTTTCGTCGCCCAGACACAGTTTGGTCAGGTCAGTTCTTCATTACGTCGCCCAGTCAATTTATTGGACTAAGATCCACTTAATGACTGGAGCGAATTTCCATCCTCCTGCCCTGACTTTCATAAAAAAATCGTCGAAGCTAGAGTTTTGGTCTAAAGTCCATAGTCCTCGGACCAGACAGAGTCAAGACATCGACGTTTGTCATCCCTGGTCCCTCGGTCTCTTATCGATGGTATCTTTCTAATGCTTAAAACTAGAATTAGACTTTCTCTCGAAAGGAATGATCATAGTCACTTGCAGACGTGCTGGAACTCTGTAACCTACACATCTTAGGGACTGACTAGATGTGAACGGTATGGGATGGTTTGCGAAGTGAGTTTAATTGAGTACAGTAATGAGAGTCATTAAAACCAGAAGTCGTGAGTCAATCTCCAAGTAGACTATACAGGAACCTAACCCCAGGAAAAGAAAGAGTAGGCCTAATTTTAGTTTTCGGATTGACCTTCCTGATAGCATTTCAAATCGGCAACTGTCACAAAATCAATAAAAAAAATAAAAGCTCAAGTCGAACAGTGACTTTATCCTTTACTTCATTTTACACACTTACTTACTTAGACTTAGTTCCTCCTGTTCCGATCGGAGCATTGGTAAACAAGTCCTCGCCATTCCACACGGTCGCCAGCCACCTCCTCCGCCTCGTCCCAACCCAGCCCCATTCTCTCCAGATCTCCCTTGAATGTGCGTCTCCAGGTGTTTCTTGGCCTACCTCTTCTTCGCTTTCCACCCTCCGGCACCCATCTTATCGCCGTCCTCGCAATCCTCTCCTTTGGTAGTCTAAGAATGTGCCCAGCCAATTTTCCTCTCCTTCCCATGATGATGTACTCCAGGTCTCTTGATCCCGCCAACTTCAACACCTCCTCATTCCTGATATGATCTTACCATGAGATGCCCAGGATGGATCGTAGGCACCTCCGGTGGAAGACATTTAGTTGTTTTGTTGTCTTTGCTGTTGTCTTCCAGGCAGTGGTGTAGTCCTAAAAAATGAAGTGGGGGGACGCCTGGAAATTGAAGTGGTGGGACGCCTGGAAAATTGAAGTAGAAACTGTAGCAAAAAGTGCAATCTTGCAAGAATTTTGCAAAAAGTGGGGGGACGGCGTCCCCCCGCGTCCCCGCCCCACTACACCACTGCTTCCAGGTTTCACTCGCATATAGTACCACAGGCAACACCAACGACGAATACAGTCGGATCTTCGTGTCACTATGTATCGCTCCTGATCTCCACACGGTTCTCATTCTTTGGAAGACCGCAGCCGCTTTACCAATTCTTGTCTTTACATCCACCTCTATGTCCCCATTCCTTTCCATAATTATAGCTTCCCAGATACGGGAAGTTGTTGACATAGACTCTATGTTTTCCTGTCCGATCCTGATGTTTGGATGCTCTTCGTCACCGATTATCATAGCTTTAGTCTTTGCACTGCTGATGTGTAACCCCGCTCCCTCCCCCAACTCTTGTAGTCTCGTAGTCATCCTCTGCATATCCATGTGTGTTTCGCTTAACAGTGCTATGTCATCCGCAAAGTCCAGATCCTTCAACCTACCCTGATCCCAACCGATGCCGGCCGTAGTATCGTCCATCGCTTTTTTCATGATATAATCGATGACGAGAGCAAATAAGAATGGAGACAGCACACAACATTGCCGTACTCCTGTTTCTATCTGGAACATTATCGTGTTGCCATTCTCTGTTCTGATGCAACAGCTTGCGTCCTGATAAAGAGCCTTGAAAATGTTGATGTATTTTTCCGGAACTCCGTAAAGCCTGACAATGTTCCAGAGCGTGTCCCTGTTAATGCTGTCAAATGCTTTTCTAAAATCTACGAAGTTCACCAACAATTCTTTGTTGAACTCTCTACACTGTTCGATTATGTTCCTCAGTGTGAATATTATTTTGCTCGTTACATGACCTTCCAGGTCGAAACCCCGCCTGCTCCTCTCTCAGGGATCCATCTACCGCTGTTCTTAACCGACTCATTGTAACTCTGCAAAAGACTTTGCCTGGTATTGATAGCAATGTTATGCCCCGCCAGTTGTTGCAATCGTTCAATGGCCCCTTTTTGGGCAGTTTAATGATCACTCCCTTCCTCCAATCCTCTGGGACCTCCTCCCTTTCCCATATCTCATTGAATAGGTGTGTGAGCTCGTTCTCCATCGTCTCGCCTCCACACTTTAGCATCTCTGCTGTAATCTCGTCCAACCCCGCTGCCTTGTTGTTCTTTAATGCTCTTATCGCTCTCCTGACCTCTTCTGCGCCTATTCTTTCTACTGTGATGTTCGGATGATTGATTGCATCTTCTCCCTCCAGACACAGTTCCTCTTCTTCTTCCTAACGCTTCCAATGCACTCTCTTTAACAGCTACGTTGAACAGCTCCCATTGCTCCTCATGATCGCCGACATGTTGCAATGCCTCGAACCTGTTGCTGATCTCCAGTCGGAAGTCCTCCGCTATTTCCCTGTTCTTCAGTTTTTCCACTGCAAACGGTTTGATGTGCTCCGCCTTCTTCATCTTTTTCAGCTTTAACTTGATTCGTCCAATCACCAAACTGTGGTCAGAGCCTACATCTGCTCCCCTGAATACTCTTACGTCCTGCAGTGCCGATCTCCATCTGCTACTGATGCATATGTAGTCTATCTCGTTTGCTGTCCCTCCATCTGGCGATATCCATGTTGTCTTGTGTATTCTCTTGTGGGCGAAGAATGTGTTGCCCACAACGATTCCACCTGTGCTCGCCATGGCCGTCAGTCTCTCACCGTTGTCGTTTGTCGCCTCAGCAGAGCCATGCGGTCCAATCGTGCTCTCCACCCCTCTTCTGTCCCTGCCCAACTTGGCGTTGAAATCTCCCATGATGATCTTAATGTCGTAGCTTGGTATTTCATCCATCACACTCTCAAGCTGCTCGTAGAACCTGTCTTTCTCCTCCTCCTCCTCAGCCACCTCCGTCGGAGCGTAGACCTGCACCACCGTCACCTTCGCATGTCTTGTTCGGAACCTCGCTGACATGATACGATCTCCCACTGGTCTCCACTCCACCAACGCCCCCGCCGCCTCCTTGTCCAGCAAAAGCACGACTCCGTGCAAGTGACATTCTTCTCCTCCGGTATAGAGTACCGTTATGTTTCCACTGGCGAATCTTCCTTGTCCAGTCCACCTCATTTCACCAATACCCAGGATGTTCAGGCGATACGTCTCCATTTCTCGCATCACCTGCTTCATCCTGCCTCCCTGGAACAGTGTCCTCACGTTCCATGTCCCAATTCTTGTCTGAGATTTGGCGTTGAAGATCAGACTTTTCTGGTTTTGGGCTTCCTTGGGGCTTTCACCCAATACCTTCATGTGCCCGTCAAGCGGTGCGTCCTTTCTTCCCCGCAGGTTTGTACCGGAATGGCTCCTACTTGTCGTTTTTGTAGCGGTAAGGTATTTTACAGGAATGGGGCTGCTAACCCCATGTCCCAACCCTCCTCCTTTTCAACCGAGCTTGGGACCGGCTTTGGCGGAGTTTTACACAATTAAAGTGCAAAAATTTAGTGAGCCCGGGCGGGCCACTTGAAATCACCTCGCGGGCCGCAAAAAGCTGCTGTAGATGATAATCTCAGTTAGTTGTGCGTTGAAGCCTAGCGACAAAGTACATTGTATACTGGACAAGCGAAGCGCGCAATCGTTGTAGCCCACGTATAACTTTTTTGGACACCTTTTATTAGTGGAGCAATTTATTAATTTCAGAGCAGGCAAGCACATGTCTTTCGTTCGTTCATTCATTCATTCATTCATTCATTCATTCATTCATTCATTCATTCATTCGTTCATTCTATGGACTTATATAGCGCCCTTTTAAGAAGACTACTCAGAGGCGCTCCCAGTCCAGCCACTGCGAAAGAAAAAGACTTGAAAGATCTCTGAAACAAAGTTTGATTGATCAGATGAAATACATGCAACTATGGAGAGAGATCATTCAGACAGTCGAGAAAACTCGGCGCTGTCTGGCAACTGAAGCTCGAACACGTGCAACTAGGAGTTGCCCCTAAATCATAGCAGACCGTTTCTTACTTGCTTACTTTACTTTTCAACGTCAGAGACTGGGCGACAGAGATCGTGCACATAGGAGCTTTTAGCAATACTGTGCAACTTTGAAATCTGTCATTGTGAATTGCTACTAAGTGCTATTGATTACCGCAAATTCAATCAAGCAGAAAATATACATCTTCTTGTAGTCTTTGATTCAACACCTGATTTAATTTTAAGCATAGGCCTATTACATACATAGGCCAGTTCTACATACATGAAAGACCCACACAAATGCACACCTGCATTGAGCTTTCTGCAGTGCGACTCTGAAATCATTGATTTTTAATTGCCTCTAAGTTTTAGTGTTTTTGATTCCTGCAAATTCAAATCAGGCAGAAAATAAACCCGTTTTCGCAGCATCTGTTTCTTCCTCATGTCTTTGATCCAATCTCTATACATGATCCGTTTTGGTTATGCCTATGCAAACCTGGCTCAATCTTCTTCCCGCTCTGTGATACCTGCAGCCAGGTATTCATATAGTGGTTATTGCAGCATCAAGGGGCAGTCGTGGGTGCAATGCGCGACGATGCTCAATGATGTATTCGGTCCACGTGAAATCAGTGGCTGCAAGATAACCAATGAGAAGTAGATGCAAAAGTAGATGAAGACGTCGACGTGATGCAGATAGTGATGCGACATCCGCTCAGGCAGAAGCAACAGACGAACTTTCTCTGAGAATTTACATTTATTCACTCAGGTCGTTAAATCGAAAGACTTTCGATCGTCTTGCATACAGGTCAGAACTAAGTGTTAAGCGAAAGAAGATTCAACATTGAAATTTATTTCTCACAAATCATTGTCTATTCTCTTAGGCATAAAATTGTAGAGAAAGGCTTTTTCTCGTCTGGGGTTCAAATTATGCATCGTACATCTTTGGACTTTAAATCGGTTGTATAGGCTATACATAGATGGCGCCTTAATGAAAACCTCAAACGTAGGCCTATAAATATAGTCATGCACTTGCAATACTCTTTCGTTAGTCAACCGTCATTATAAATTATTACTATTTTGTCGCAACCAATGTCTATCTGACGCTAGAACTGTTTTTGTTGTTTTGTTTCAATGACGTCATAAAGGCTAACGTTTTCCGATTGGTTTTCAAACAACTTTGACTAACACGGTCGATGCTGAACCTTCCTGTGTCACTTGCTAAGCGCAATAGCCTACATGTAACTCGTTACTATTTTACGGTAACTTTTTGCCGCCTAGTTACATTTTTGCACGAAGCGATTTTGAAAGTAAAGTTGCTACTCTGCATTACTTTTGAATCAATTTCTTTTCATGCCTAGTTCTATAGTCATGACGCTATAAAGGCTATAATGCTTTTTGTCACCAACCTGAAAGTCTTTGGTTCCCATTCGATAAAGTGGCCCGAACATTTAGCTTTGTGCTCATGTGTCTGACTAGATATAGATAGCTACTATTTCAAATTAAGCCTTGCAGTAATCAATTGCCGGGTGCATTTTCGTAGAGTACTATTTTTTGAGATGATTAGTTTTCTCTTTCCAAGAACTAGTTACTTTAACTTGCTAGGCTATACTTCTGAAGAGTATCAATCGAACTGTCGAGAGGGTGCCGTCCTCTAGGAACACCCGTGCTACTCTGAAGCATGCTCATGAATTTGATCCTGATGTTTGTACTATTTTTGAGATGACTAGTTTTCTCTTTCCAAGAACTAGTTACTTTAACTTGCTAGGCTATACTTCTGAAGAGTATCAATCGAACTGTCGAGAGGGTGCCATCCTCTAGGAACACCCGTGCTACTCTGAAGCATGCTCATGAATGTGATTCCTGTCGTATGAAGATAGAATTCGCTACACCGGTTGATCTTCAATGATCCACTCCATAGGTTTCAATGCGCACAATCTAAACCAGGCTTTTGTCTGAGACGACCCATCCACATACTCCCCATTGCCGATGCCATAATTGACGCCCGCACATAAGGGCAAGAGGGGGCACTTGCCGATATTCCTTCTCTTAAAATTCCTTGCGATTATTCCATATTCTGGAGTATCACAATTCTGTATAAACCTACCTACCTACCTCCACAGAACCAGGACCGGTTCCGTCGCAAGCGCCCACATTGGTCAAGGCAAGCAATTATTGGTAGGCCTAAACACGCTCAAACAATTTACAACAAATAAAGTTGTTCATGATGTCAAAACTGAAATTCAATTATTAACCTTCTGAAGACGACAGCTGTGGTGCTTAGGTTTCGATGCGCACAATCTAAACCAGGCTCTTGTCTGAGACGAGTCATCCATTATACTCTGGCTCCCATTGCCGATGCCACCATTATCGCCCGCACATAGGGGCAAGTGGGGGCACTTGCCCCTATTCCTTCTCTTAAAATTCATTGCGAGTATTCCAAATTCTGGAGTATCACAATTCTATATATATATATATATATATATATATATATATATATATATATATATATATATATATATATATAAGCCTTCCTACCTCCTTCCACAGAGCCAGGACCGATGCCGTCGCAAGCGCCCACATTGGTCAAGGCAAGAAATTATTGGTAAAAATGCTCGAACAAGTTACAACGAATAAATATGTTCATGATGCCAAAACTGAAATTCAATTATTAACCTTCTGAAGACGACAGCTATGATGCATTTGCAATTCTGTTAGTCTACGTTGCCAATGGTGGCAATCTTGCGGTTTTATCAAGACCCACAGGTTGAACATTTTGTCGGTATAAATGGAATGAATTGAACTTCAAGTGAGGTCATTTAACGACTAGGTCTAGTAAGTTGTTTAAACGTGCTGTAGAAGTAGAACACATGCCGACGTCGGCGTTTGAGTCAATGGTGACTTCTGGTGTTATAATCGCCGGCAGTCACTGGACGGGTGTCAGTGGTCTGTTAATGCGACATCTATACCTGGAAGAAAGAGAGAGAATGTCAGTGGAACGATGATGTGGCTAAGGTGAAGGATAAAATCAAAGGGGAATCTATGAGATTGTCACACGACTTGAGTTTACGGAGAAAAAAACACTTCGCGATATAAGCCAATATTGTGTCAGACTATTTGAAAATTAGAGAAGACCTTAGCTATATTATTTTAACAATTTGTCATTGAGTCAGTCGATTGCAACTGTAATCAAATAAATGTTTTCGCTATAAAATTACTACTATATTTGCAGACACTTTCCGAGCACTATGCAGGAAGACACAAGTCCAGTTGTGACTGACCTTGAAACATCAACGGACGCAACCGAAAACTCTACGAATGTCACAGTTTCGAATCCGAAAGTGGAGGTCGCGAATGACGTCATGCTCGTCTTCTTCGTCTTCGTCATCCTGATAGGGATCATCGGATGTGTTGCCAATGGCCTTGTCCTGCGAGTTCTTCTGTCTTCAAAACTACGGTCCCAGACTAACAACCTACTCATTATCAACCAAGTTGCCATGGATCTCTACTCATGCATTCTCCTCATTGTGTCGTATGTCTTGCGACTTCCGCGACTGTACTTGACCGACAGATGGGGTTGGTTCTTGTGTGCATTCTTGCAGAACGACATGCTGCCCTACATTGGTGTAATGGGGTCCACCGCCAGCGTTGGAACCATTACAGCAGAGAGGTATTTCAAGGTCGTACACCCGATTGCCCACCTCAAGAACTTTCGCAACTGGATGATCCATGCGGCGATTGCTTTGTCCTGGATCAGCGGATTCCTGATCAGCATAACAGGAATCTGGACTTCTGGAATCATCGACGGTGAATGCCTTGGCTTCTTTTTCTGGCCTACTACAGAGTTAGCAACAGCATACGCATTTATTATCCTCTTCTGGACATATTTTCTGCCTCTGTTGTTGTTCATTTACTGTTATTGGCACATCCTGGCAGTGATCAGAGGCCAAGCGAAAGTGTTTCACGGTCATCCAGACAACGAAACTGTGGCCCAGATGGCGACAGCCAACAAGACCCAGATGAACGTCATATCCACAATGATCGGGATCTGCATGGCATTTTTCATTTGCTGGACTCCTAATCAAATCTGGTACATTTTTAACATGTTAGGCTACATAATGGATAACAGGGTCTATTTAGTGACGCTGTTTGTTCTATTTCTCAACACGATCCTGAATCCTTTCATCTATGCCGTAAAGCACGATGTTGTTAAGAAGGGACTTCGTCAGATGCTGTGGAAAAAGTCGGATCTCATTACGGTTGCATCAGTTACAAGTACAACAATTACTTGAAGATGGAAGAATATTGAATTAATCGATGAAAGCGGTCTGATCAGTTGGACTAATAATCGTACTGTGTCGTATCTTCACATTCAAAAAGCGCATCTGTCGGTATGAACAATTCATTGGCAGAAACCGGAGTAAATGAAAATTGTTCAGAGGCAGCGAGTTAGACTTAGTCGGTCTTATATCAAGCAGGAAAAACTGTATAGACAACGGTCAAAGCCTGGAAAGCGTGATAGTCTAGAGAGCAGGTAAACTTTGTGCAAGATGTTCCACTTCATACGCTTCAAGTTTCCGTTCATTAAAATTTCTGTAACGGTACTGTTCAGCAGAGTGAAGTGACTTAACCGAGCGTTTAAGGCTTAGTTTGTTTGTTAAGGACCAGCATAAAAATATTTTGAGAAGAATATTGTTGTTCTGGGAAAAGGTCTGATTGTGAACTTGTTTGATTGTTATCTAATCTAATAAAGCATTTGTAAAGCGCTTCTCACAGCAGAGCTATTCAGAAGCGCTCTCAGCGTGACAGGCCCATGAAAAAAGAAAAGTCTTCAAGCAGCGAAAAGATGCAGGTGAATTTCCTACAAGAATCCTGCCACGAATTTCAGAAGGAAGGTGATTCCAAATTAAAGGACCAACAATAGCAAAAGCTCGATATTGGGTTTTTGGTAAAAAAGTGAACTATGTTATGTCAAGTAAATAAACTGATAATTGATATAAAATACCCAAAATAACACGTTATTGTTTCAGAATGCGAGTTATGTTTCTTATCGAGAATGTCTTATATAGCGACGTCTTTTAGTTGAAACTAAAAACCTTGGTAAAATCTCGTGTGTACGTGTATAGACAGAATAGATGGTAGACCGACCCAATCGCTCAACTGCGTAAACAATAACGATGAAGACAAGATGGCGGATAAAGAGCAAAATAAAATGTCACAACTGCAAAAAGTGAACTGTCAGACCCGTATAGTTACTGTAGAACTTAGGAGAACTTTCAAGGAATAAGGGTTCATTTATTCACGTTCAAAACTGTTTTTTGCAGTGACTTTGCAGCTACAGTACACACACAGTTGCCTAAGATAGGTTTCAACACAACCGGTCTGGTCACAATAGTGACAGCGAACAGCAGGTCCAGTCGACAACCTAAGGCCGTCAGAGGATCGGACTCGCAGGTCTGAAAGCCTTGTCGCCTGTATAATAGGAACTCCTACTCATGGGCGGAGTTTATCAGGGGCTAGGGGGCTAAGCCCCCCAATAAGACCCATATTCATCTTTTTTACCGTGTAAATGGTTTCTTTTCCCGGGCTTAGGCCCCCCCAAAGAAGGCTTTAGCCCCTCCAAGAACGGAAACCAAACTCCGCCCATGCTCCTACTGGGAATGACCATCTTGAAGCAACATATCATGTCAGGAGCGCCGTACGGTACTATGTAGCCTACTCTTTGCGCTCTGCAGAGCCCTTCGGGTCCACATCCTTCCCCCGCTGCTCTCCACGAGGTTGCCCGTACTACAACCATCTCTCGGCTACTCTACGCTTCCTCTGCTTGGTGATGGTCTCAAACCCCAATGCTCCCTTCAAAATGTTGCTACCAGTAGGTTGACCGTTTGATTGACGAAGCAGACGTCAGACTCTTGAAGGGGTCACATGGGACTTGAATCATGTACTACCGGGACTATTTCCACCTATTGTTAATGGGCGATATAATTATGCTCTGCGCTACAATCCGCATGACTTTGAAATTCCAACAAAAGATGACTTTAATTTCATCTCTCGAGTAGGGTCTACTCTTCAGGACAGTTCGCAGACTTGTGTTAGCTCTAGGAACAAGTAAAAACTATTTTCAAGTATAGAAATTTTGCCGAAGAAACAGCTACAGTACTGTTGTAACCGATGATGATGGAAGTCGTGTGGTGGCGCACGAGTGGAATATGATCGTCTGAGGCGTTTGGTTTTCTGTTGAGAGCGCCTCTGTGTGGGAAGGATCAGAGGTGGGGATTTGACCCTCCCCCCACTGCTGCAACTCACTTCTCATGGGCCTCCAAAAAACAACGTCTTTCTTCCGTTCAATCAGTCTTAAAAGCTTCGGCTAGACTCGTTGCTCGACTCCCTCGTAGTTGGATCATAAAGTCTGCAAAAGTCGCGAATTCGTCTAGACGACTGGTTCTCAAACTTCTGCAGGCGACGGACCGCAATAAGGTTTTTTGAAGCTTGTGAATCGCTACAATCATAATATTATTGGCGGCTTGACTGAATTTGTTGATGACCTATAAAATTAATAGTAGCAAAACTACATCAATCAATTTATTTATTTGTTCAACAGAACAGAAAATTTGACAAAATAATGAGGCAAGTTCATTTATTGCGTAGCAAAATAGTTTTTCGTTGGGCACAGAAGGCAAACCTCGAGAGACATAGCCTACTCTCCATAATCTCTACCGATAATAATAATAATAATAATAATAATAATAATAATTAATAATAAAAATAATAATAATAATAATAATAATCAGAGACCTGATGGGGCCACACTGATCCCCTGGGCAGCAGGCAAACATCTGGCCTGGGATGCCACGGTGATGCACACCTGCGCGGCATCATGCATCTCCCACACAGCAAATGTGGCGGGATCCGCTGCGGAACAAGCCGCCGTACGAAAAATCGAGAAGTATGTGGGGCTACCATCTTCACACCTCTTAGTTCCCATTGCCCTGGAAACACTGGGCCCCATCAACTCTGCCGGTCTCAGTTTCATCCGCGAGGTTGGCCAACGTCTCTCAGTTGTCTCTGGAGAGCCACGGGAGGTGACCTTTCTGTTTCAGCGACTTTCTATTTGTATCCAGCGCTACAACGCCATTGCATTTCGTGGCACTTTCACTACTGTTGCGGAAGACGAGGCCTGATTTTCCGGATAATAATAATAATATTATTATTATTATTATTATTATTATTTCACAGGGTCTTTTATTAAGCCCTTAATTGACATGGATGAGGGTGGTTGGACTCGCCTAAATGCACACAGCTTTTGCACTGTTTGACTGTTTGCAATATTTGTTAAAACAATTTAAAAAAATAATATAATAATAATAATAATAATAATAGTAATAATAATAATAAACAGAAGAAACAGCTTTAATAATAATAATAATAGTGGGACAAAGCAATCATCTCGATGCACCTCACGATCTATCACACATAGGATTATTATTTTTTTTGCTGCCAAAGCAGGAGTGTTAGCCGAGCAATGGCCACTGCACTCAGGAGACTCTCTCTCTCTCTCTCTCTCTCTCTCTCTCTCTCTCTCTCTCTCCCTCTCTCTCCCCCTCTCTCTCTCTCTCCCCCTCTCTCTCCCCTCTCTCTCTCTCTCTCTCTCTCTCTCTCTCTCTCTCTCTCTCTCTCTCTCTCTCTCTCTCTCTCTCTCTCTCTCCTCTCTCTCTATCTCTCCACCCCCCCTCTCCCCTCTCTCTCTCCCCCTCTCTCTCTCTCCCCCTCTCTCTCTCTCCTCTCTCTCTCTCTCTCTCTCTCTCTCTCTCTCTCTCTCTCTCTCTCTCTCTCTCTCTCTCTCAGTATCTTCCGCTCCTTCCAGAACATTGGGCGACAAGATTTCTCCATTCCGTGCGGTTGCTTGAGGCCTCCTGTGCTCCTTCCAAGTCGATTCCCATTGCTGTTAGGTCCTCCTCAAATGTGTTCCTCCAGGTCTTCTTTAGGCGACCTCTGCTTCTCTTTCCTCCATCTGGTATCCACGTTAACGCCCTCTTTTCCGGTCTTTGCGTTGCCACGCGGAGTATATGTCCAGCCATTTTCCTTCTCCTTGTCTCAACTGTCAGATCCTCCGACCCCGCCATCCTTATGACCTCCTCGTTGCTGATGTGGTCCCTCCATGATATACCCAAGATGGTTCGGAGACATTTTCTATGGAAGACTGGAAGACATTCAGTCTCTGCGAAACCTTCTTGGTGCGTTTTCATGTTTTGCATGCATATATTACTGTTGGGATCACAATTGAGCTGTACAAGCGTAACTTTATGTCCCTGCCAATCGTGCCTGACTTCCATACTGGATTCATTTTCTGGAAAACCGACGCAGTCTTTCCAATTCTGGTTCTTGTCTCCATCTCTACGTCACCGTCTCTGGAGGTGTAGCTTCCCAAGTATTGAAAGTTTTCTACATACTCTATGTGTCGTTGGTTTATCACTATAGGTGGTTACTCCTTCTGTCCGATTATCATTGCTTTTGGTTTTCGGAGCTGATGCGTAGTCCAACCTTAGATCCAATCTCTTGTATATTGTCCGACATTTTTTGCAATCCGTCGATTGTTCTGCTCAGCAGTGCCACATCGTCCGCAAAGTCCAGATCTGCTAATCTATCAGCTCCCCACTCTATTCCAAACGCTGGATTGCTGATTGCTTTTCTCATGATAAAATCTTTCACCATGAAGAAAAGGAAGGTGGACAGGACGCATCCCTGTCGAACTCCTGTCGTGATGCTGAACATGCGCGTGTTTCTGCCTCTTGCCCTGATGCAGCACTCACGAGACTGTCAAATGCCTCTACAATAAAAACAGTGGGATAACGGATGTCAGGCTAAGAATAGCAACAAATTCAGCTAAGCTGTCAATACGATTACGTGCTAATCTAACTATTAGATCTACAACTCTACATCTTCATCAAATATGAATAAGTTTAGTTCAGCTTTGTGAACAAAGCTGACACTACTTAACTATGCTCATAGAATTATACTAACACATAGTCGAACTGCATGTAGGCTTACTATGAATAAGTAGGCCTAAATACTTCACTTCTGAGGCAGGTTGAAAGATACTCCTCAGTCTTTCTTGCCGTGGCACCCTCTTGCGAATGCACGCACTGTTGGGGCCATACCAAGTGGACCGTCTCTTTATCAGGCACCGGGTTCAAATCCAGACCCATTGTGTCACAAGGAAAATAAAGGATTCTTCTGGAGCGACCTTTTATTGCAGGGCGCTTGATACTCTAACGGGGATAATCTAGAGAGTTCCTTGTATCTACCAGGTCTATATGGTTTTGTGTTTGGCCTTGACTGGTCCTAAGAGCGCGACAGTACAATCTTTGTTGTACTCATCTGGGTTCGAATTCCTATGGGCAGGTTTTGTTACAGGGTTTTCCCTGAAAAAGGTGCTCCATCAATTTATTTTGCTGCTCTATCTCATATTTAGTTCTGCCTCTTCCTGTCATTTGACTGTACGACTCAAGCTATCAGCTAAGCTCATCAGCACCATACCTTGTGATTTCTGATATTCCACTTGAGATTTCTGGGTTTCTTACATGGTCAGGTACTATTTGACTATCTAAACTATTGAGCATTGTTCTTTGTACCTTCTGACATGTCATCATTTCAGCTAGCCTCTCATTAATTGCCTCCGAGGCAGAATCAGACATGTTGATGAAATTTATCTGATCTGAACGTTTTAATGAAATTAGTGTATTACGCAGTTTCTATATTTTCAATACAGATCAAGACTATTAAAATGCGATTCAACTCATATCGTAGTCTAAATTATGAAGTGTCCACTTAAATTATTACGACGACAATATTTTTCATGTACAAATCTTTAACGATCTTTCACAAAGCGAGTCCTTTTGATTATTACGAAGGCTTCATCTTATGTTGCAATTGAACTTTAATTACAACCAATTTGCTAATTCGAACACGTTATGGTTAATTCTAGAGATAGGCCCACACTAGGCTAAATCATTTATACAAAAATTGGGGAACTCCCTGTAATTTACAGAAACTTAGGATCCTTCCGCTCCCAGAGAAGTTCCGTGAATTATTATGATGTTTCAACGGTAACGAATTTCTGTTTACAATCTACTTCCGTGGGCCAAACCCAGGCGTTCAACACGCCTCGAAAAAATCGTCGCTTTCTTGCAAATTTTTTTATGAGTTTCCCAATGAGAACTTCTCTCATCCGCCCGGCAGTAAACCACCGATTATTCATCCGGTTTCCAGACATCTTTGTTTAAACCATCAAATTTCATACAATTTCAGATTCTCCAACGACACAAGTCCTACCTCGTCAACGGCTTCAGGAGAAATTCGAGCAGAGTTGCCACTCTAAAAAATGAAAAACCAAAGTTGGAGGGGCGAAAAAAACCAAAAAATCCCAAGTTCAGTAAATCTTACGAAAATGTCAAGAATTTCCCGTCCGAAAATCCTGATGACCTATTTTTAGTCATCCGGCACAGTGGCGACGCCAGACACTTTTTGTAGCCAGGGCATAGCCAGGGCAGTCACACAAGTAATCAGGGCAGAGGGCGAATCGCGTGCTCGGTAAGCCTATGTAAGCCTACGGGCTTACATAAGCCTATAATTTTGCGTTACCGTGCATGCCATAAAATAATCACCCACCCTACACTATTAGGGTTCTCTGGTCAGCGGATGAAATGGGCGAAGTCATAAAACCGAACACTTTGCCCTCTCTAATCGTTTGATAATTGGCCTAATGGAAAAGTCCAAGTATGTTGCAGCTCATTCTAAGTCCCATGCATGGGCGGCGACTTAGAGGATGAGAGGGGGGACGATCCCTCTCAATGGATGTGATGGGGGGACGGCCCATGCATTTGCCCCCCCAATAATCTGCAATCGGTAAGTGTTAAAAACGAACGAAACGAGGCGATGACCAGAAAAAAGGTCATGAGCTTTTATCCCGGGGGAAAATTTGGAATTTCCATCGACATTTCGGACGGATGACTAAAAAAAGGCATCAGAATTTTTTCCGGCAAAAGCTCGAAAACGTTTGTCAGACTTGTCGGTGTTTCAGCCGTCCGTCAGCCCAAAATCTTCGGCCGCCTTTTCGGCCCCGCAAATCTCCACCCATGTCTCCGCCCATGACCATGGTGATTTTGCAGCACTAGAAAGTGTAATCGGTTTGGGACTAGATTTTTGGAGAAATAATCCTAATGCTTCTAATAATCTAGCCATAAATTAACGTGCCCTTTGTGTGTGGCATTTGACTTTTTGCTTTTCCTCTCTTAATCAAAACCAAAGACAATTTAGAAATAAACTGAAACCACGGTTAACTTCATCCTTCAAAAATCCACATAAATTACAACATGCTATATAAATGATAGCTCAGAAAAAAATGGAGACTTATTAATTTAAAAGCATATAAAACATATGAAATAGACTGAATTTCTGTTGCGTATTTGGCGAAAAAACAGTAGGCCTATTGTGCATTGAAATTTCATGTAGCCTATTAAAACAGTAGTAGATAGATTAAGACTATTCTGGAACATTTGACCCAAAACATGGTTAAACTTTTCCAAATCACCCATAACCATGGTTCAAAAATATATCGACCCATAACCATGGTTCAAAAATATATCGACCCATAACCATGGTTCAAAAAATATGCTGACTCATCAAAAAATGTGTCGACCCATAACCATGGTTCAAAAATATATCGATCCATAACCATGGTTCAAAAATACAACCACCCATAACCATGGTTCAACTTTTTTCCAACACACAAATTTATTTTTTTTCCTACTTTATAAAATAACAAAAAAAAATTTTCTTGCCAACTTCTACCAACCAACCCAAACATGGTTAAACTTCTACCAACCAACCCAAACATGGTTAAACTTCTACCAACCACCCCAGCACGCGCCAATGACTCATCATGCGGGGAATTTCCAGTAGTTTCGATGATGAGTCATAGGGTGGGTGGGAATTACTCATCATCACATGACCACCAAGTCTTCATTATCTACCCACGAATTAAAAGACTCTGGATATCCAAGCCACTTCACGAGCGATTTCTTCCCACGTTTCCTGATAATCTTTTCTATTCTAAATATTTCTTGAGTCGTTTTCTGTAGCTCCTGTTCATAAAAGCTCCCCTGTATTTCCTCACCATTAGAATCAGTAATCTTATAAGTTGGAGGAACCGTGTATTGAATCTGGGATACTGTAAATACCTCCTCAGTCCATCTAGGTGTATATCCCTTCTCAAAAATATTCTTCTTCTTAGTTATTCTGACCTTATCACCAATTGAAAACTTTGGTACAATAGGCTCTGAAATCTCTTTACCGTATAAATTCATAAATACAGCCTTTTCATTCACTTTCATACTAGCCTTGGCGGGCGCCATCTTAATGGAAGAATGTCTTGTATTATTATAATTGATAACCATTTCATCTAATATATTGATGTATCTTCTCGTTGAATTAGCGGTAAAGTACTTGAACATTTTATCTTTCATCGTTCGGTTCCATCTCTCAACAACGCAAGATTTATCTTCATTCTCAGTAGAGTACAATTCAACTAAATTCTTTACATCCTTGTTATAAAATTCTTTCCCTTTATCAACCCACAATTTACCTGGTTTTCGCCCACCCTCGAGTATCTTCACGAAACCGCTCGCTGTAGATTTCCCACTCTTATCACTCAATGGCACAATCCAACCGAACTTTGAAAACACATCTATAACGGTTAATAGGTATTTCACCCCATTATTATCTTTAGCAAATGCCTGCATATCTACAAGATCAGCGGCCCATATCTCATCTATCCCATTAACAATCACCTTTCTCTTTCTAAAATGTTTAACCACTGGTCTATGCAGTTCATTCGCCAACGTATCCGTCCACTTTAGCGTTTTTTCTTCCTCCCCGCGACTTTGCCGTTTTTTGAAGGTAAACCCAAACCAAGGCTCGTTTTAGCTGACAAGATTGGTTTAACGATTGCCCTCTCTACACGCTCCCGGATAGTAGGATTAGGAATGTTGTTCAAATCATTAATCATCGCTCTATCTGCGATATTCCTAGAAGCCGTATCGGAGTGTTGATCGTAAGCCAAATCGTGGTGATAAGCTGCGTTATCTACCCTATCCACAGGTTTGCTCCACTCTTTGAAAGTCCCGTCAGGATTCAGTCTCTTGTCTAGCCTTGTACCTGGGCCTGTAAAATGGTGGCCTGGCAAATGCATCTCACCGGGAAACTCAGCCCAAGGTAGCTTAATGTTACTAGTAGCTGCATTCAATGAACTAACCAGATCTCCCCCTTTCGTAGCGGAAGCTTTTACGAATTGAGTTTTTGTTTTACCACATACAACGCAAACGCCCCTAAGCATGGATCTTCCGTTATTAGCGACGGCGTTCTGCACATCTCTCGTTTCAGTCTGTTTTTTACATTTTACGCAATACATTTCGCTTTTACTATATATTAAAAAATGGAAATCAAAGATTTGAGTTGGGGATCTGCCCTATCGAAAAGATTTAATAATCCTCTTTTACCTAGAAGTATACGGGGACTCATAATCGGGAAATCGGCGTGCGGTAAAACGACGCTTCTTCTGAATCTATTGCTCAGGTCAGACTGGTTGGATTATAATAACCTCCAGGTATTCGGCACGTCTCTGTTTCAACCTGAATATCGTATTATTAAAAAAGCATTCGAAGAAAAATTACCAAAAGAATACATCGTTTGCTTATTCGAGGATCGAGAGGAAATCGTTAGACAAAATGTGTCACCAGCCCTCGTTATAGAAGCAATGGCCAAAGAATCAAAAGCCAAATCCGATATAATTGCCAAGTTCTTTGAAAAAGCCGATGATGTGCCGGACCCGAGAGACTTGAGTAGCGAAAAGAAGAATCTGATGATTTTTGATGATTTACAGTTGGAAAAACAAAACAAATGCGAAATGTATTATATTCGGGGAAGGCATAGTAATGTGGACTGTTTTTACCTCGCTCAGAATTATTTCAAACTACCGCGACAAACGATCAGAGAGAATGCAAACTTTATTTGCCTGTTCAAGCAGGACCAGAAAAACCTCGGCCATATCTATAACGACCATGTAAGTACAGACATGTCGAAAGATGAATTTAAAAAACTATGCAAAACGGTATGGAAACAACCGCACGGATTCCTTGTCATCGATCTAAGTAGCGAAAAGGACAATGGCAAATACCGCTGCGGATTCGATCAATTTTATGACATCGAAGATCCACTGTAGTAAAAATTATTGCATAATCAAAATGGAATCATCGCTTCTCAAACAGATAGCTGATAATACGGAAAAGACGGCTCGTAACACGGAACCAAAAACGTCATTTTACATTTTGCTAACCGAAAAGAGCACACGAATCAGAACAAAGTTTAATCCACCTATTGAACTAGACAAAAATAAAAAATACGAAATGGCCCTCGTAAATCTCGCAACATACTATTCTTTTCCAAATATCGACGCTACAAACAATAACTTTAGGTATTCACCGACTGGCGTGAGCCCTTGGTTTAACATAGAAGTACCGGAGGGAAGCTATGAAATAACAGATATCAACGACCACATACAGAGAATCATGAAGGAGAATAGGCATTACGACAGGGTAAATTCAGAGTACTGTATCTCAATAGAACCAAACACCAATACGTTGAAGACTGTGTTAAATATAGCAGAGCACTATGCGGTTGACTTTACGCACATAAATTCGATTGGAAAGGTTCTAGGTTTTATAAAATATATCTATCTTGAAGGATATAACGAATCGAAGAACATAGTAGATATAATGAGTATCAGCAATTTACTACTGACCAACGACATTATCGGGTCTTCGTACATTAACGGAACGACGGTAAACGTAATACATTCTTTTTTCCCGAACGTAGCCCCGGGGTACAAAATTATCGAAGTGCCGCATAATTTAATTTATCTCCCCATTACGCTATCTACCATTTCAACGATGACAACGATGCTCACAGACCAAAATGGGAAAGAGGTAAATCTTAGAGGAGAAGAATTGACGATTCGTTTTCATATCAGAGAAGTTTGAAAGTTTTTTTGTAAACTAAAATGAGTCGGTATATAGTCCACAAAGTTAATATTTCGGAAGCGCAAAAAGACAAAATTCAAAAATCTCTTCAAGCGGGAACTGGTGTGAATATCAAACTGGCGCACGATGATTTTAACGGCAATGATATGTTTGCTTTCACACAGGCTCAAATCAATAAAATGACAAAGGCGTACCAAAAAGGAACAGGCGTAGTCATCAAAATGAGCTAAACGCAATTGGAACATAATAAGAAAGTCGAGGGAGGATTCATAGGCGCCATTCTTCCGTTTCTAGCAACAGCGGCTAAATTCCTTATACCTAGTTTAGTTACGGGGGCTATGAGTGGCTTAGGTTCCGCGGCTACGTCGAAGATTGTGGATAAAATCAGCGGATCTGGGGTAGCGTACATGAAGAAAGACGATATGGGGTGGAAGATAAGAGCAGCTGGGTCTGGTTTGTACATGACTCCATGGCCAAAAGGCGCCTCGATAGCAGGATCCGGGCTGTATATGAAAACAGGGTCGGGGTATGTGCCTATAGGTAAAGGATTTTTACTGGGTCCTGATTCCCCGTTTCAAAACATTCCGTTTCTAGGCAAGATATTATAATTTAGTGTTTATAAAATGTCGAGACCATTACACAAATTTGGAACTAAACCAACTAGGCCGGTCGAGGTTAGAATGCAACCCATGCAAGTCCATTGGAAGATTACGAGGGGCGTTACCCACAATCCAATTAGGTTACTAGAAGGCGTAAGATGGGAGATTTTTGCGCAAAATGTTATAACGATACAACCAAAGACGACAACTACGCTAACTCTTGGACTCGGTGTAGAAATGTCTGCGGGACTTTGTCTCATTTCCCTCAAACAGAGTATCAAAGAACTAAGATGCAGTCTACAAAACGAAGTGGTTTCGGATGATGTGGTTGATGATATCATAGTCACTATTCAAAACAACTCCGATTCAGTGGTAACCATTAACGCGGGAGATTCGCTATGTCGTGTAAATTATCTAATCTAAAAAATATATCGTGTAAATAAAACCGAATGGAATACGACGGCATCAAAATAACACAATCACTCTATCCGAAGCTACCATCAGCACCGGAAGGAGAAATACATATCGTCACAGGGTCGGCGCAAACGTATCGGCTCCAAAAGATTGGTGAAATTAAGAAAGAAATCGAGCAAGAACGCGACAAAAGAGCGGCGTTGAGTAAAAAGTACCATAGAAGTGTAAGCGTAATAGGCATAGTAGACGACCTACTCGCAGGGGTCGCGATGGGACTCGGAGTTACGGGAATCGGAGTATTAGCCACTATAGTTGCAATCCCAATCGCCATTGCTATGGAAGGAACGGCAATAGGCACAGCGGTGCTAAGTGTAATCGGCCGTCGAATCAGTAAAAAGTTTGCTCTGAAGGGTGAGAAGCATGAAAAAATCAAAACGCTAGCCGACGCGAAACTCAACACGATCAGCGACCATATTTCAAAAGCTCTCATGGATGATAACATTTCAGACCAGGAATATTCCCTGATTCTGAGCGAGATTGAAAAATTCAACGGCATGAAAGAAGAAATTAGGAGTAATATTAAAGTTGCGATAGACGCGATGGACGAGGTGACGAAACAATCACTCATCGATCGTGGAAAAGATGAAGCCCGGCAGTACTTTCAATCTATGTTTGAGAAAAAAAAAGACTAACGCAAACATACGTGAAAACATGTAGACGTATGTTGTTACGTCTGGAAATACGTCTAACATTCGCAAACATACGTGAAAACATGTAGACGTATGTTGTTACGTCTGGAAATACGTCTGAAAATATTATTTTTTTTCTTACTTAAAATGTCGTCTATAAAAATCACCGACTTCGCGGAAATAAAGAAGAATATTCGTGAAAACTTTTCAGAGAGATTAGGCTCGGGGCCACAAAGTATAATCGACATCTATGTCTGTCAAAAGTTTAATTCGGAGAGGGAGGAGAACAAAAAGATCAAAAAGCTAACTGACGCGACAATCAACAAGATCTACAACCATATTTCAAAAACTCTCATGGACGATAACATTTCAGATGAGAAATATTCGTTGACGGAGAGCGAGATAGAAGACATTAGGGGTGATATTAAATCCGAGATGGAAAGGGTAGAAAGAGGCATGCGATGTACGAAATGGTGTTGGGGACAAGACTATCAAAACGACATACGTGAAAACATGTAGACGTATGTTGTTACGTCTGGAAATACGTCCAACTTATGTTTTAAAACATGTCGAAAAAACACGTCTGAAAACATTATTTTTTTTTCTTACTTAAAATGTCGTTTCTAAAAATCAATGACCCCGCGAAAAAAGAGTTTATCGTTGCGGAGTTTCTGAAATCAAAGAAGAATATTCATCAAAACTATTTATCGGAGATATTAGGTGATTCGGGGCTGCAAAATATAATCGACAGCTATATCGGTAAAAGGCTGATGACGAAAGCTGAGATGCTTGAAACGATGAAATCGCTAGCTGACGTGAAACTCGACGCGAACAACGATCATATTTCAAAAGCTTACATAGATGATCTCATTTCAGTTGAGATTCAGTTGATGCTGAGCGAGATTGAAGAATTCAATAACAAGAAAGTCACGATGGACTAGTGAGAAGAAGTCAGGCAGCGCTTGCAATTCATGTTTTGAAACATGTCGTAAAAACACGTCTGAAAACATTATGTTTCTAATTTTAAAATGCCGTTCGTAAAAATAACCGACCCCGCGAAAAGAGACGATTTAGTTGCAGAATATCTGAAAACAAAGAAGAATATCCAACAAAACTTTTTATCAGAGAAATTAGGAGATTCAGGACTACAACAAGATTTAACCAAGTTCTTCAAACCTATCGTCGATTCCCAATCCGCAATTTCCAAAGAGCAAAATGTCTTATTATCCGCGATCAATCAAAATTCGGTAGCTACTTCAAATGCGTTACAAGCACTTCCTTCGTTACAGGGTCTTCAATTTTCTCAGCGTCCGGCGATAGAAGCGAATAGCTCCGATCCGACCGAGGATATCAGAACCCTGTATTTTGGAGATATGGCGACTAAGTACCTTCGTCAATACACCTCCGATAAAAAAATCACCGACACAACGTTCGGAATAAAAGACAAAAATGGGCAATTCTATATCGGCGACACTCCGATTTCGATTCAAGGAGACGACGTGACGGTTGTAAATAAGACTTACACAGGAACACCGGGACTTTGGGAGTTGTTGACGATGAAACAACCGAACGCCACGATATACGATGATAATGACAAGGCCGATTACGCTGAAATTCTAGATGTGACGAATGCTATAAGACATGAAAAAAATCCTAACAGACCTAAATCATCTTCAAGCTACAAATACAAACAAATTGTCGCACCGATATGGGAAAAGATGACCCTAGGTACGGTAGGTAAAGGCGTTGGCGTAATCGTCATCTCCGAAGACCCAAATGTATTAGCGAAACAGCTGGAGTTAAGAATTCAAAGCTTCAAGGTAGGCAACAACGGAGTAAGAAACGAGATCGTGGCGATATGTGACGAGTTACTACGGCAAGAAGCGCTGAGTAAAGATGGTTACAAAAATATAATGTCGACATTATAAAATGCTGATTATTAAAAGAAGGAGGTACAGGAAGCAATACGTTATCGGTGGATCCGGTATAATTGATACTATTTCAGGATTTTTCAAAAGACTAGTCACATCGGATACGGCTAAACAGCTAGCAACGAGAGCTCTTAGTGCGAGTAAAGACGTAGCGACAGAAATTGGGAAAAAGGCTATCGATGTTGGAAAAACCACCGCAATCGATGCCGGTAAAAGATTAGTAGAGAAAGCTGCGACTAAACTGTTGACTGCTCCAAAGAAACAGCTTACGCAAGAAAGTAGAGATATTATTGATCGAGTAAGTAGCGTAGGGGTGAATCCGGAGAATATCAATAATCTGATGATGGGGAATGGTTTGAAAAATGTCCCGTCGATCCAAGATTTAGTGCGTATGCAAAACGGTGCGGGAATGAAGGTTGCGTAAAAAAAAAAATTATTCTTCAATAAAATGAAGTCTGATATTCTAAGATTTACCGAACAACCTCTGATTGATGAGGGTATCGAGCGCTACGAATGGCACCAGTATGAACCGATATCGGGATCGAATCTAAACACCGCTGGAGAGATTAGAATCGACATTCATTCTCAAGATATTTACAACCATCCGGCGGAATCTTACCTATTATTCGAGGGGAGATTGACGAAGGCGGACAACCCCACCACCTTTTACGTTAATGCTGATGCTGTAGCCCTTACGAATAATGGACTCATGCATCTTTTCAGCAATATTAAATACACAATAGGAACTCAAGAAATTGAATCGTTATTTCACCCAGGTCAAGCGACTACGATGCTTGGTTTACTCAAATACCCAAATGATTTTCAACTAGCTCAAGGTTTGAATCAGCTGTGGTATAAGGACAGTGCTACTACAGCTGTTATCGCGGATAATATTGGTTTCTCCGTTAGACAGACGTATCTAATTCAAAAACCGGGAGACAAAGGCACGTTTAGTTTTATCGTTCCATTGAGCCATATTTTCGGATTTTGCGATGATTACGACAAGGTTATTTTTGGAATGAAACACACGCTAACTCTTGTTCGTAAAGCCGACGATGACGCAATTTTTCGACTCGCCGCTGCGGGTGCTGGGAAAGTCAATCTAGTCAAAATCTCGTGGTTCATGCCGCACGTTAAGCCATCTCTCATGGAGGATTTGCAACTGGTCAAAACGATCCAATCGAAAGTATCAATACCTGTCGCCTACAGAGCTCGTCAATGCGATACTATAGGCGTCCCTAGGTCGACTACTTTTAACTGGTCACTTGGCACCAAGTCAGGGGATGAGAAACCAAGGTACATCATCATTGGATTTCAAACCAATCGTGACGGTGATCAAGAAAAAAACCCATCGATTTTCGATCATTGCAATCTGACGAACATGTACATCATGTTGAACCAGGTACGATACCCAGCCGTCGACTACAACCTATCATTCACGAATCAGCAATTCTCACGAGCTTACAGAGAAGCGGCCACGTTTAGCGAAAAATTCTACGGAACGAACGAACTGGTATCGCAAAGCAATATCACACCGTCAGACTTCAAAGACCTGTTCCCGATTATGGTGTTTGATGTAAGCAAGCAAGCTGAGCGTCTAAAGTCCTCGGTAGTCGATATCCAGATCAAAGGTACTTTTAATGCTGCTCCGCCGGTTAATACGAATGCGTACGCGGTGCAGATTTACGACAAGTTACTCAATTTTCAATCGGATGGCACGAAAGTGACCACGGTGTATTAAAAAAATATCTTGTACTATAAAAATGAAACTGATAGAATTGAAAAAGCTGGTGAAAGAGCACGGAATCAAAAGATGGACTCATCTCAACAAGCCTGAACTTATCGATCTATTGCTCGAGAAGGGTGTACTCTCTCGCGATATCGCTGAAAAAGAGAAACAGCGGCGAGAACCGAAGGTGCCAAGCACGGATCCAAAATATGACAGATTGAAAAAAATCAGAAACCAACCGAGACGAGTAGATATATTAGACCGAGAAACAGGCAAAGTAAGCTCGTATACATCGCTTTACAAGGCAGGTAAAACACACGGGGAAAGCGCGCGGACAATCTTATTTTTCAATGGTCGAGTATGGAGAAACAGATACGAAATTAAAGTTCATGAGAGAAAGGAGGGTGATTTGGTAAATATGTAAATTCAAAACTAAATGTGGTTTCGAATTTAGGGTCGTAAGTATGCGGCTGAAAAGTCATGGGCCTCAATGTTTAAGTCAGCGTCTGACGTAGCCATTATCTCGAGGTAGTCGGTATTAGTTAATCGAACTAGGCAAGTACCCGATACATTATTATTAGCTGCGGGCATACCTCCACCACCAAAGTCACCTCCACCACCGGGCATCTTCATGTACACACTCCCCGTTTTCATCAAGGAAACATTACCGCTAGTTCTAGCACTATTGGCGTGAAATTCCACAAACACCGTAACCATATAACATCCGGCTTTCTGAGGAAAGAAACGTTTCGAATTGATGAAACAATTATCCTGATCGAATCTTTTTCTCGGAAAATTTACTTGCGTCGCAGTGCTAGCGGGGATAGCCTGAACAGCTTGGGAGTAGCCACAAAACGCCGGGCCAAAGAATCGGTTGGTCGAAGCAATTTGTTCGTCGACATATTTTTTATTAGTCAAATGATTATCGTTGGATGGAGTGCCATTGTGATTCGTTATCAAATCATAGGCTTGTCCGTAACTTAGAGCCTCATCCATTCCTGCATCCGGATTATTCGTTATAGGAAGACCTTTTATCACGCGGCCATTCATATTTAGATCTCCAGTAGCCGCATTCGCTCCATCTACCCTTAGAAAAGTATTGTTGACTTGGGATAATGTGATACCGCCTGCTATTACTCGTGGTGTTGATCCACCATCCATTTGACCAAATATGTTTACAGGCATTTTATTACGCTATAATATTTTTAGTACAAAAAATTAGTTATGGTCTTAAGAATGCGATGGAAAAGTCCTTAGCTACTAAACCTACATCGGCGGTTGAATAAACACCTATCTCGAGGTAATCGTTTTCAGTTAGATAAATTATAGTACAACCTGTTGCATTGATAGCATCGGTATTTGGCGCACCCTCTCCATCCGCAATTTGCATATGCACCCCTCCATTTTTATACAGGTAAACGTAACCCGAAGTATCAGTGCTGAATAAAGTAACAGCACCTAATAAACGAAATTCTATGTGCGTTGAAACGATATAGCAGCCGGCTTTATCAGGAGAGATCTTATTCCATCCTACGCGATGGCGGATATCTCTTTCGAATCTTGCTATATCGAAAGAAACTTTTGTGTATGTATTGGCGCTTATGGATTGTGTAGCTGCCGTGTACATGCTAATCGCGGGTCCGATTGCTTTCGTGTCAACATATTTTTCAGCCGTTGCATCGACGTATTTCTTATTAGTCAAATGATTATTGTTCGACGGTACATTATCGTGATTCATTATCAAATCTATAGCTTGCCCCCGACTTAGAGCCTCATTCATTCCCGATTCCGAAGTATTCGTTGTAGGTAGACCTTTTATCACGTGGCCATTCATATCTAAATCTCCAGTAACAGGGTTTGCTCCATCTGCTCTTAGAAAAGTATTGTTTGCTTGAGTTAATGTGACACCACCTGCTACTACTCGTGGCGCTGATCCGTTATCCATTTGTCCAAATATGTTTACAGGCATTTTTATTAGTACAAATTATTTATAACTTCCTGAAATTTACAACCGTCTGACACAGTCTTTTTCAAAACGTACAAACATAGATGGCCACAAAACACTTCGTTGTCGGGTTGAATTCGTTCACTATTGTAGTACACGGGACTGTGTAAATACTTTAGCAATTCTGTAGGTGGTGGTAGACCATAACTATCGAAATATATTTTAAGGTTGCCGTTCTTTAAAAAAGCGCACCAGTGGGTCCCTCTACCGTTCGAGTCATCTAGATTCAGTATCCCACATTCGTTTCGCTTAGGTTTCTTTGGTAGTTCATCTCTGAGAAATACGCCACGGAAGTTTGGGATATTCAACTTCTTCGCGGTGTCAATCAACTGTATGTTGGAAAGTGGAGAATTAGGAAGAACTACGCCTTCAACGCTGATATCTTTGTATGTCTCAAAGCTCATTTTACATTTCGCCTAAATATTTTAGAAAACAATACGCTTTTTCCATCTGTGAGATTTTGTTCGCTTTTTGCATATTTTTTTCCAATAGCACCGGGCATATATTCATCCAATTCACAGCTTTTTGAAGTTCTTTTTCATCGAACGATGATATTGGCAAAACAAAATCGAGATGCCAAACTGACCCGTAGGGGAGAGTTGCCATGAATGGACCACCTAAGACAAACTTAGGTGTGCTGCATAAATGCTACTGAATTTCCAAAAGGAAAGCACGCCATATGCTTGGTTGATTGTTCATCTATGTTATTAATAAGCAAAAGACAACAAATATTCGTGGATTTACGAGAAATAAATAAGCAAATAGGTACCCCTAAAAAGTCCAATCAAGGCAACCTGCTTCCTTGAATGGACCGCGTGGTGTCCTTGATTGGACCATTTGCCCTGAATGGGACACAATATTTTAAAGACGTTTCTAACAGGTAATTTTACCCAAAAAGCAAGGGAAACGTTTTAAAACTCTTAGTATCTAACCATACAGTTAAAAATATCAATGCACAATTGCAGTAGCTGAAATCAACTTAATATATGACTGGCATAACCTCTGCCTACAGACCAATTAAGAGTACTTTGCCATAATAACCAGTGCAGGTCTACATATAGACTATATAGGTCTTTATAGTCGTTATAGTGAAATAATATGACCTATAGCTAATACTGGGAATAAATGATTGTGAAGTATTACATTAGTACTCGGTTAAATCTATTTGAGTATATCTAATACAAGAAGAATAATATTGCGCGCAGTTCGCACAGAGGAACATTATCTTCATCTATAATAGCAGTGTATTGCTTCAGAGCAACTGTTATAAAACTATTAAGCTTGCAACTGACATTTATTGCATATTTTGAAATTATTCGTTCTATGCTTGTCAGAAGCATCGCCAAATCCCATGCCACACTGTCGACTGTTGTTCGATAAAACTTATGCCAAAAGAGGGTATTGTAATTGGTTAAAGAATCACAACAGGACGTTGCAAGTACCGGTATCCTTAAATGGACCGTGCCCAATAACATTGCAAGTACTGGTGTCCTTAAATGGACCGCACCCAAATTATCGGTCCAATTAAGGAGACTTAATGTGGTCCATTTCAGGCAACACGGACTACTTCTACTCACATTGTCATAGTTTAACAGGTGTCAGTCTCAGCGCTAAATCGAGTATTGTTGCTTAAACATGAAACCTGGCTATGATCAAAACAAACGTGACTGCAATTTTGAAAGCTTGCCTAAATTGCCTACACTCATTGTCAGGTAGGGCAAAAATTAGATCAAAACTACGTGAAATATAGTTTCTACCGCAACTGAATAAATGTTTAGAATTCCGTAAAACTGATTGCGGCGGTACAATCAATATTCAAACGCGCACGAATACAACATTTGAAAACGAAACAAAACATGCGTCTAGGGTGTTAAATGGCTGCGGTCCAATTAAGGCAACGGTCCATTCTAGGCAACTCTCCCCTAATTATCCATATTCATACCCTCCTCAAATTGGAACTCAATCCATTCCGTAAATGTTTTAAGACCGATACCGATTTTACATTTGAGACATGCTGGGATTTCCATTTTTATTAGAATAAAAAAATTATATTTCATCTAAATGTTTTAGAAAGTAATCCGCTTTTACTTGCTGCATGACATATAACCAAGGATCTATTTTGTTCGATTTTTGAATATTTTGAAGTGGGAGTAGCGGGCGTATATTCATCCAATTCATGGCTTTATGAAGTTCTTCTTCGTCTAGCAAGTTGAACGACGATAATGGTAGAACGTGATCGAGATGCCAAAATGAGCCGTAATTTTGCATATTCATTTCTTCTTCAAATTGATACTCAATCCACTTAGAGAATGTTTCAAAGTCGATACCGATAAGTTGCTTAGTAGTTTGCGATTTCGACTTGCCTTTTAATGCTAGACCAAGCCTGGCCCTCATGTTTGCAAGTAGTTTAAACTCAGGATCATATAGCTTTCGAGCTTCAGAATACGCGTAATTATGTTTATATTTACATTCTTTACATTCGTTAGTAAACCCGTCTTTACGACATCTATTTTTTGCAAACTCTGAGATGATCTTTTCTTTCTTACAACAACTGCAAACTTTTTTAGATTTTGTTTGCTTAGTCTCTAAAGCCGAGTATTTTTGACTAAGTTCCTTCTGTTTGGTATTATGGCACGTTCTGCAGCTGGAGTGATACCCGTCCTTTTTTGATTTATCTTTATGAAATTCGTTGAAGCTTTTTCCAATTTTACATTGGGGGCACACTTTAGAGTCTTGCATTTTATATTATATTTATTCTTTAAGAGAAAAGTGGCCGTAAGCCAACGTGCTTATACCATCGTTCATTATCGCTCTTTTATCATCTTCAGCGGATAGCGCGATCTTGTTTACCTCTTCTGTGTAAATTTCGTGAAGATGGGACCTAATCACATTCATCTTTCTCGATTGTTCTTTCCTCGTAAACAGGCAATCTCGATAGTCATCGTGGGTGATTGACTTCTTGACAACATTTTTCTTAACGCCCTTGCATTTTTTATGGTCTATGCCTGCTATTTTGTAACTGTACAACTTGGATCTCAACCCCACGAATTCCTCAATCTGTTTACCTGCTGCTTCGTCCTTAAACAAACCTATTACTTTCTTATTCACTCCGGTTTCAATACCGGACGGATGATCTTTTGGATAGTCCGACGTATCAAACATGCTTCGAACATCGGGGGCTATATCGGCATAGAAGTCTTCGGTTCTTATTTCATAGGCTAACGAATCCGTATCTGTGAATAAAAGTTTAGCCCTATCTCCATACTTGTCCTTGATGTAATTATAATGAAAATCATACATGAGCGTTTTACTCAAGTCTAGGATGCACATACCAAGATATATCGGTTTGTTATAGAGCAACGAAGTCTTCTTCATGTGAATGGCAATTAAATTTTCATCAAAAATAGTTCGAGTGTCGTAACTCGTTTTAGCCGCTAGTTTTATGGCTTGCTTCTCGCTTGAAACCAGTTTAATATCTACGCGGGACTCTATATTTTCGCAAGTCTTACCAAACACACTATTATTCATAAGTTTGAAAAAGTCTTTCTCGAAATCGTTTGTGGCTTTGGTCCTCAGGTTAGTATTTAGGTCGATATATTTTTTCAACCAGGTGCTTTCTTCAAATTTAATTCCACGATGAATTTTAGTAATCTTCAGGCCTAGACTTTCATACTGCTTCAAATTTTCGTAATGGGTTATGTACTTTACTTTGTCATTCAGATTTGGGATGAGTTTAGGAACCGTTGAAGATTCAGGCGTGATATTCTCAGGGGCAAGAGGGTAGTCGTTGTGAAGATCGTGTAAATCTTTGGGATATTCCAAGTCCACCTCCAATATACACGGTATCGATCTCCATGCGTTTAGCTCATCATCAATCATCCACTTGAACCCGTGAGTCGGTAGTTTCTTACACATTGCCCACCCATACAAGTTGTTAGCGTCCAAATAGGTTATAAATGATGAAGGTTTGCTATCGTCAAACGTTTGCATGTACTTATTGTTTGCTTGCCCATAACGATGTGAAATTGTGCTAACACCACCTCTTATCCCATGCTTGACCATTAGTATCATATCGTAATCGTTCAATAATTCTAACTTTACTCCAGTCAACTTTAATGAGGCATCCCATGCTAGTCCAGGAGAAGTGTAATACCAGGCGGGATCTAGGTTGTAGTTCTTCATACAAACGTCTCTAAAATTCTCAAAGACATCGGCGAGTAGGAGAACACCTGACACATTATATAAATCGTGATATTCTCTGAATGTTTTGAAACCGAATTCGTTCCATACCGTTTTCGCGTGCTCATAATCTTCATCACTAATACCTGAATCGTTTAGTTTTGAATAGAATGCTGACTTTGGCGGTAGTTTTGTTTCATTCAGTTGATCGATGGAACTAACGTGGTCGTAAGGATATACCCCTTTTCTAAGCAAGAGATCGAGCTGTTTACCAGAGTAGTGCTTGCTTATATTTTTACACTGGTCTTTACTTAGGTTCTTCGATAAGGCGTCGAGGCTCGCTGGCATGAATCTAAAACTATCGATGAAACGTAATTCACGCTTGACCACTTTCTCTTTCCCTTCTTTGTTAATAAACTTATCAACTACGATCTCTCTGCTAAATGAGATATACTTTTCTTCATTGCAGGGGATGCATTTAATCTGTTCATTATTACCACCCCGTAATTTCTTCACGAATAGATGGCTATCGTAGCCGGTTAGATTATGGAATACTACTGGGAAAAACTTGGGGACTCTATACTTTAGATTACAAATCTTATGAGCAGCGCCTCTAAATTTTCCAGTCAGATGACAGTGGTCTCTTACTCGTATGTCATTATCATCATCACCATCAGAGAACTCACCCCCGCATATATGGCAAACAGTAGCCGAGTAGTATAGCTCCTTGTCGTCCTTTCCAAATATCATTTTCTTTGGGAACTTAAATTGATTATAAATATCTTTTACTTTCTCAACAAGGCTGTCAATAAATATCTGCGCTACATCATCGTCTTCGCTCTTCGCTGTGAACGTTACAGGAGCTTGCGAATATAGGTCATCATCGAAACATTTTATGTAGTAACAAAACGAGCTAGGAGTATGTTTCTGGTATTTATTGGTGTAAGACGTGCTGGGATCGGGTTGGCATGTATCAATCGGTTTAATGAAGGATTCGAAATCCGCGTAGATAATAAAAGGTACTCGCATTTTTCGATAATAATTTTTAAAACTCAACATAGTTCCTGGGCTTGGGAGTTCTATTCGTTGGGCGTCATGTTGCGAACAGTACTCGATGTGTTTGTTAAGCGAGTCTATCGATCTGTAACCGATTAAACATCTTCTACAATAGTGCATCGAATTTACAGATTTTTCTGTTCGTGCCGCCATCAATCTATTAAAGTTCTTGATCCAACAGTAATGCTTCTTTTCATCGTCGGAAATAAGCAGTAGATCTACACAGGTATCGCTTTCATGCTTCGATATGTATAATGGGTATACGCTCTTTTCAAAGCCGAATACGCTAACGCTAATGTTATTATGGCGCTCAAACTTATTTATAATATTAGCATCAGCAGCAACTGGGAACATAATACCGCTCCAATCGAGTTTCTTAGATTGTTCTATCAGGTCTTTAGTGATTCTATGCGGGTTATCTTCAGTTGGATTCAACGCCCTTGTAATACACCATTTGAAACATTCTTCGTCGTTGTTTTTCATATTAATAATAGCCTTTTTATTTACCAAATACTCGGGAAGCTGAATATATGAACTACCTTTCAATGGCTTGTATACCACTGTATCGATATCCAAGTGCAAAACAGCGTTGAATCGCCAATTGCTGCCCCGCATCTGATAACTAGCCATGCTCTCCTTAATTTTATCCACTGCGTTGGTATATATTTCCTTCACATCGGTTGCTTCTAAAATAATATCAGTCTTTGATTTGAAATTAGGCTCAGCCGTTGTTATTTCACCGGATTTTATGTCTACTTTCTCCATTACGCACATGAGATTGAGTTGAACTTTTACCCCTCGATTTTTCGCTAACAGCCTAACTACCTGCGATCTTACAGCCTTGAGAAAAGATTCAACATCGACCCTGTTGTTGCCCTCGATCGTGTATCTTTTTGTAAACCCTTTGATAGCCGTCGCAGTCTCTTGAAGTTTGAACCTATGAACGGGTGGTTTGATTTGGGGGGGTAACTGGCTAATCTCACTAGTCAGCCAATCCGAAAAAGTAGCTTTATTTTTTCCCACAAATTTCCAAATAGTAGACACGTGTGCTGTAAGTTCCTCTTTTCCTAATCTTGAGTATCCTCGTGTGCCTCTCTGTTTCGCAATTTCTCGCAATTCTCGTATAGTACCCAGAGTACGCGTTGGAACCTTAATGTCTGGTGCCCGAGCGCCTAGTCGATCTCCATGCTTTATGAACGCGATAAGTTCCGCATGCTTTAGTTTTGAGTATCCTTTTTGTCCTCTTTGTTTTGGAATTTGTCGCAATTGTTTCAGATTATACGTATCGTAGTTCATTTTGTATACAAGATATTATCTTTATATTGATACAAGAAAATTTTTTTTGTAATTTTATATACACAAGAAAAAAAATTTTTATGATCGGGTGACTCATCATCGAAACTACTGGAAATTCCCCGCATGATGAGTCATTGGCGCGTGCTGGGGTGGTTGGTAGAAGTTGAACCATGGTTTGGGTTGGTTGGTAGAAGTTTAACCATGTTTGGGTTGGTTGGTAGAAGTTGGCAAGAAAATTTTTTTTTGTTATTTTATAAAGTAGGAAAAAAAATAAATTTGTGTGTTGGAAAAAAGTTGAACCATGGTTATGGGTGGTTGTATTTTTGAACCATGGTTATGGATCGATATATTTTTGAACCATGGTTATGGGTCGACACATTTTTTGATGAGTCAGCATATTTTTTGAACCATGGTTATGGGTCGATATATATTTGAACCATGGTTATGGGTCGATATATTTTTGAACCATGGTTATGGGTGATTTGGAAAAGTTTAACCATGTTTTGGGTCAAATGTTCCAGAATAGTCTTAATCTATCTACTAACAGTTTGAGGTAAACCTGGACAACTAGAATCAAAACTACCAATCAACCGGCGGTAATCAATCAATGGGCTCCAACTCTCTATGCTATTAATGTAAACAATAAATTAATTAGTAAGGAAAAATGGGGTAAATTTGAACCGGAGTTACTTTGACACATCTTACTAGCAGCAGAATATATTTATGGTGAACGCCTGTAATATAAACCTGTTTGCTGTTATCGTATGTCTAGCTTCCAGTTTCCGTTTGTGATCGATTTTTAGTGCAGTTGCAACTTCCGGAAATTGATCAGCTGTGTTAATGACGCCCGTGAAAAAAATCGAAATTTTCTAAGTTCAAAGACTTTGTGATCGGTACGTTTTGACTTTTTGTGTTATAAACTAACAGCTTAAATGGGTTTTAATTTATATTGAACTCGATTGAAGTGATTATTTTAAAGTCTAGCTTAATTTTTCGATTTCGGGGTTACTTTGACACGGTGTCAATGTTGCCTATTGTTATCTAAACCTATAAAAGCGAAACTTTTACATTGTTTGTGGACAATTTTCTTCTTATCCACCCGACCGATTTTTCCCAATATTTACAAAAATACTTTTTAGGACCTTTTAAACAAAAAGCGATCCAAAAATCTTACCTTTGCCGAATTTGAAACATTTAATCTTAAATAATCCGACGAAAGCTAATATAATGCAGTATTTAAGATTGGTCGCCGGATCGCTTTCAAAGAACCCATAGATTTATGACGTCATCACTTCTTTACCTCACTAGGCGGCCGATTTTATAGCGCGCGCTTTCGCTAAATTATAGAGGCCTACTAAAAACATTGATAATAATTATGAACGGTTGATCGCAAGACAATGACAATGGATACCGCTAATTAATATAATACCGTGTCGTCCTACGTAGGCCATCTGGACATTACCGGTATTTAGGGCGGACGGGTTTAGGCAAAAGAACAAAAATTCACCGGCAAATGCTGGTCACCACGGAGGGTGACGAACCCGCCCCGCAGAGGCGGTTGCAATGGGAGCTGGGTTGGGGCGAAAAATCTACATTTCACCGACAACGCCAGGCACTCCAGGCTGGGGCCGATGGAAGAAGGTGGGGTGAGAAAGGCTAAGTGGGATCGGGGTCAGCGTGGCTGTGGACCAAATATCGAAATTTCCCGGGCAACGCCGGGTAATTCAGCTAGTATACTATATAGGCTACGTGCACACTCAATGAGCCCAAATCTGACTAGGCCTACATTATTTGCAAACATGGTTGATTCAGGTATTAATCATGCAAGTTCATGAAAAAGATCTAAATAAGTAGAAGTAAGTAAATCCCTTATTAGACCAATTGCATATTCGCGCTATGGTGTACTTTAGGCTACATCAAAATAACAACCAAACACCAAATTGAGTAAGCCTACAGCCTCCTAAATATAGACGTCGAACGCTGTAGATTATCGGCGAGAAGAAGACAACGGTTGCGCATACAGAAGATCATTTTGAGTATTGCTAGTAGAAGCAACTGTGAATAAATGTTCGTCCGTGAAGCAAATGAAATGCACTAGTCTAGCTGGGTAGCGACGCAACAAAAGGTGACTGCGGTCAAGTCGAGCTTGTTTGTTGGCCACGGTCAATTCAAGTGCCCTACGTTTCTCATGCATATCAAACGTAGGTCTTTCTTCACAATACGATTAACGGAACGTTGAGATATATACCAACTTCCCGAGCATTTGTGTTTAAGTAGCCTACGGTGTGTTTGCGGCAAATCTTCATGGCTCAAAACGAGTGTTTCAACTTCTTAAATTTTGTCAGCAGTTCGAGCAGTGCGCTGACGGCCACGGCCGGGAAGACGTTGCGAGGTTCCAGTACTATCAATTTTGCGAATAATCTTATCCAATCCACTACGAGACCAGCTTTTATGAGGTAACTCTTTTAAAACTATTTTTGCTCCATAATGTTTGTTTTGTCTTAAAAATTTAATAACGTGTTTTTCTCACTGGGCGCCATTTTCGTAAATGGTGGAAATATTAATGACGTCATTATTATTACGTCGGCGATTTGACCGAAATTTTTTAAACCAATGCATTTTTAGCTGTTGGCATCGACTAGAGCACATGTTTTAGGCTCTTGTTTGCTAGCTGTTATGAACGATAAAGTCATGAAAATTTCACTTTTTGGGATTTGCACGTTGTAATTGTAGGCTACCTTTTTAAGCTGTCATCTTCACAAAATTGCTCGTGAATTCAATGCTCAGGAACGTGGTTTGGGATATCATAAAATGCCACCTTCCCATTATTTCATTTTTTTATTTGCACAATAGTGTAGCGATCGTGGAACGCTACAATATTATTATTTACTACATAGCTTTTCTTCGCGTACGTCGCACCCATTCACGCTAAGTTTTAGTGCTCAAAAACATTACGTCGTCTGAAATAGCGGCAAGAGGCCCGCGTGTGAGGCTTCTGTTAGGGTAACTGACCAATCAGAGCACTTGGTTTTGCCCGAATCTTCTCGAACTGGCGTCCTACGTCAGTCGCTTTCTAGCCGTTGAAAAGTCGCTTGCTATAGTTAATAGTTGTCGTCCGAGAAAGACCTGTATCGTGGTATTTGAAAGGGAAATGCCAAATTTGGTCCGAAATTGTCACAAGTTTAGAAGACTGGTGGTATAATTTGATTCGGAAATTGTCCTGGAGTTTGTCAAATGGTGGCGACTGATGTTTTATGATTGGAAATTTGATTTGTGATATCAAACGCGGCAGACTGGCTGATTGTAAATTTATGCGACTCCAGAGGAAATGGGCCGACTCCCCAGATATCATTTCTAAGCGAAGGGAAGTATAAATCTAGATTCAATAATTGTGCATTCGGAGATTGGATAACTTAGCAATAATAATTAATTGTTGGAATTTGTTATTAGAAATTGAACGTTATAGGGTGATTTAGTCAATGATCGAACTTAATAAGATTAATTGCGGAAGACTGATAATCTGTGAAACAGTCAAACAGAGCTAGATTAAGTTTTGTATAGTTTATTCAGAATTTAATGTCGATTGTGGATACTAATTCGAACTGTTAGTTAAGACACATGTGATTATTTCATAGGCTATCGAACTTGATAACGCATGACAATTGTTCTATCTTTATTTGATATAATTCAGAATTAAACATCAATTAAATAATCAGAAATACCTTGAAACATAATGTCTAATTCAAACTCTGCAGAGGAGGAATCTTGTCAGGTGGAGGAGGTTGAAGGTGATCTAGACCTTCTACCTAGAATTTTTACAAATAGAAACAACCCTGGATGAAATGATAATTCGGCAGGAGGGACAGGCAAGGTTCACTGATAGTATAGAAACATTTATGGAGCGCCTAGAAGAGCAGGTGACTAGCTTAGTGCAGCGACAGACAGTCAGAACTTACAGTGGAAAGAAATAGGAATAAAATAGAGCTGCAAGGCCATTTGATGAGAGAGCATACAAGGGATATTTCATTAGATAAACCTGCTGTGTTGGATTCGAACCCAGATGAGTACCTAGCTATTGGTGCTGTTGCTACCCCAAAGGGAGCCGCTGGAATATGTCCTAAATCGGTCCTGGAAGAGTTGAATATAAATGAGAAGAGTTTGACCCTTAGCTCAGTAACCCGAAATACAAAGGCTATGAGTTTTCCACTATGGTCGATTCCCTGATGAGCCAGACGAGGCCCTATGCAATTAGTTTCTCTGCTCCATTTGTACATGAGTTCCCAGTGTCCACGTCCTCACAGCAGTGCGCTGACTCGCACGGGGGCGCTACAGGAGTTATTTCTTCCAAGACTTTTAGTGAATGAGAAGGGAGATAGAAAGACTGATAGGTGGCCCTCTAGCGAGTAAGGCGAGCGTTACAATATAATGGTAACATTCTAAAATTGCTCATTATGGGTTAGGCCTAACAGTGCGTTAAACACTGAAGTAGTCCTGTGAAGTTTGGAAAGGCCCAGCATTCAGTAAAATATCAACTTCTTTTGGTATATCAAATTGAGTAGTCTACTGTCAGTTGTAGGATACAATACTCAGCAACATCCATTTCGGGATCCAGACAAATCCCATGGACATTTCCCATGACCACTCCCCGTAATTTCCTCTCTAAATTCCACCAGAGCATTTTAATAGGACAATTCCCTCGAACATTTCCCTCAAATGTAGGCCAAAAAGTGTAAGCAATTTGCATTTGTACAGACTTCAATAGTGTCTTAATGTTTGAAGGTGGAATTTATAAGCCATTTGCTTTAGGCTACTTGATTTTGAACTTCAATTGTTGAGCAACCAAACTTTTATTGCTTGATTAATGTTTACTTAAACAGACTAAAAACCTTTACTATAAATAAAAGTTGGCCTACTAATTTACTGTTGCTTCTTTGCCTCATATTACAAAAATTCATTCTTAAAATATCGTTCATTTTATATGACACCTATATTATAAAACAAATGCTGTGCCAGTATGCCTAGATAAAACAATTAATGTAATTAATTATGAGTTGTGAGAGCTAGCGCCATATACGTGCAGGGACAAATTTGTAAGTGACTGTAAAGCAAAGGTGATACTAAATGGATATCTAGGCCTACTGTACTGGAAGAGACGATTGTTCGTACTCTTTCAGGTTTGGTGGCGAGCGGTGCTAATTGAGCAGCAGGCTAAATCTTCGGGGGACTTTAGTTGCAGCGTAGCACGTGGGTTATCGTTCAACTTCAATCGCACAGAGAATTAACCCGAAACAGTTTTCAATCCTTTCTTGCTGGTTAATTGATCATCGGTTTATAATATTTACATTGTATTTATAACGATTCACTTGTCATAGCCTAATCTATTCTTCGATCCTTCGCTCACTCCAGGCCCCTTCTTCCAAGGCCCCTCGTTCGCCACTGATCCCTTCGCCTCCCTGCGGCCAATGCTCTCTCGTCAATTATCCCCGGCGAATGATCCCTCCTCTCCTGTCGCGTCCCTTCTTAAACCCATTTCTTCCAGCTGTCAATCATTCCCTTCAGACCCTGCGTGGCACCAGTTGCCCGCCCATTGCATCTCTCTGTCTCTCTCTATCTCTTTCTCCCACTCTCTCCTCTCTATATATTGGTAATGACTAATAGGCTAAGTGTTCACAGAAAATGATCTAGGCCTATAATTATGATCATTAGGCCAACAATTAATCAAATAAGAGTCATAAAACATAAAAACAATACATAGTTATAAGCATCATCGCCGACTGCTCCCTCACTACATCATCACACTTTCTTTAGCTGATGGCACAAGAATTGTGTCAACAGCACGTCGTGCAGGTGGATCTTTAAGAAGAGTTCTTCACGGGTCGACGATGATTTACAAGAGCACAAGCAATACGTCGGACGGCACTAATGTCTTTTCACCGTTGTTACACGACGTCGCCAGGCTGCGGGCTAACACGAGTCCCTAATTACGTGATTTAATCTATAACATAAAACACAAACACAAAAACGAGTAATATCTATCTGATTACACATAATAGCAATTGGTTAGCGCTTAATATAACTCATACACAAATTTTAAACTATACAAACTTCAGATCTTGAACGGTATGCACTACACATGCATGTATAATTTTAATAGCTTCAATTGGTTATGAATGACCGAGACAACCCGTCTGCCATGGAGTTGTGCCTTCCCGGTACATAATTAATGTCAAGGTCATGTTTTTGGATCGAGAGCGCCCATCTTGTTAGGCGAGGATTGTGATTTGCCATGGTCTGGAGCCATTGTAAGCAATTGTGGTCGGTAAACACCTGCACTTTGGCGCCGAAAGTGAAATGTTGGAAGTGGTTAAGGGACCAGACTACACACAGCAACTCTCGTTCCACCGTGCTCATTTTTGTCTCCCTTTCAATTAGTTTGCGGCTTGCATAGCCTATGGGACGTTCTAAGCCATTTGAATCTATCTGGGCAAGAACCGACCCAATTCCAGAACCGCTTGCGTCACAGCGCAAAATAAAGGGTTTTTTAATGTCTGGTGGTATCAGCATTCTGTCTGACGTCAGGTCTGTTTTTAGTGTTCGGAATGAGTTGTCTTCAATGTCTGTCCATTTGATCTTATCGGGTTGGTCTTTTCTCAATAGTTCTGTCAGGGGCGCTGCCTTGGTGCCAAAATTGTTTATGAACCTGTTATAAAAATTTCCCATTCCTAAAAAGGCTCTGACTTGACGCTTAGTCTTTGGCACCGGATAATTGGATATTGCGGTGACTTTTTCCGGGTCAGGTTTCACGAAGCCGTCCTCGATCACGTGGCCTAAAATCTTGATTGTCTTTCGTGCAAACTGGCATTTCTTTAATTTCACTGTGAGATTTGCATTTCTCAGCCTTGTCAAGACGTCCCGGATGTGATCTAAGTGCTGCTCCCATGTGGCTGAAAATATGATGAAGTCGTCAACATGAGCAGCTGCATAATTTTCAGCGCCCTTTAAGATCTTATCTGCCAATCTCTGAAAGCATTTACTTGAATTTTTCGCTCCATTTGGCATGACTGTATACTGATATAGGCCGAAAGGCGTTTTAAACGCTGTGTATGGTCGACTCTTCTGGTCGAGCTCCACCTGGAAAAACGCTTGCTGCAGATCCAGACCTGTTATGAACTTTGCCCCTGCAGCCCTATCCAAAATCCCTCTCATGTCACTTGCTGGGTATCCATCTGAGACACTAATGGCATTGACCCCCCTCAGATCCGCACATAAGCGAATTGAATTATCTTTTTTTCTCACGCAGACGATGGGGGAGGCGTATGGTGACTCTGAAGGCTCGATGATTTTATCATTTATCATCTGCTGCAGTTGTTCGTTCACCTGCTCGCGCAAACTCTCCGGAATTTTGTAGTACCGCGGTGCGATTGGTTTATCGGTGTTTAGCTTGATAGAATGCTTTATCAACGTCGTCCTTCCTAGCCTCCCAGTGAAGCGATCGCTAAATTCGTGCACTAGCTTTTTCAGCTGTTGTCTCCGTTCTGCAGATAAGCTTTCATCGCAAACGTTTAACTCTTCGGAGTCCTCTTGATCTTCGTCATCGATGTAGCCAAGCCGCTCGAAGTCGTTTTCGCATGGTTCGGCTGTCAGAATGAGATTTACTCTGGGAATGTGGGGGTCTGACTCCCTTGCATGCCACACCCTGAGAAGATTTATATGGTAAGTCTTAGGACCTTTCTCGGTCATTATCTCGTAATTGACCGCAGATAATTTTCTCGTTATGACGAAAGGCCCCTCCCACCTAGCCAGTAGCTTGTCTTCTGTAGAGTGCCGGAGTAGCAAGACCTCTTGTCCGATTTCCAACGTTCTATTTGTTGACTTCTTATCATAATAAGCCTTCTCTGCTTGACGTGCCTTCTTCGCGTTCTCTGTAGCTAACTCTAGGCATTTCCTAAGGTGGTTCTGTGTCATTGTCAGGTAATCGATAACGCTTCTCTTGTTGGAGGCTGTGTGTAGTTTACCTGTCCACGAATCTTGTACGACCTGCAGTGGGCCTCTGACGTCATGTGAATATAGCAGTTCGAAAGGCGAGAAACCAGTGACGGTTGATGGTATTTGCCTGCAGCTGAAAGCCAGAAATGGAAGAGCCTGCTCCCATGAACGCGGGTCGTCATCTATAACCTTTCTCATCATTTCTCTCAAAACTCTAATCATGCGCTCGGCGCTTCCCGCCGTTTCATGATGGTCGACTGTCGAAAAAACTGGTGAGATTCCAAGCAGGTCTTCTAAGCCTCGTACAAGCTGGTTCTTGAAGTGCGTCCCATTATCTGATTTTACGAATTTTGGAATTCCTGTGCGCGCAAAAGTCTCGACTAGTGCTTTGGCGATGCTTTTAGCAGTCACGTTAGAAAGAGGGATAAATTCCATCCAGTGCGTTGCTTGGTCAACGATAATTAGGACAAATCTTTTCCCTGAAGATGACTTTATGCACATTGGTCCCATTATATCGATTATTATTGTATCGAACGGAGTTTCAATTATGGGAACCTCAATTAAAGGCGCTCTATCAGCCTTCTTTATACCAGCCGTGTATTGGCACTCTGGACATGATTTCACATAAGCCTGAATGTCGCTTGTCATAGTAGGCCAGGTGAACGCTTTGCTGATGCGTGCTGAAGTGGCATAGATGCCTCTATGCCCTCCCCATGTGGAGTCATGAGCCATGTGTAGAACCTTTGATCTGTATCCTGTCGGTAACATTAATTGCTTACGACAACCTTCTACTTCGTCCTCTGCTTGGTGCGGTTTACCTTTCCGAAACAGAAAGCCTTCTTCGATTGAATACCTGCTGTCTCCCTCCCTCGCTAACCTCCACGATTCGTTTAAGGTGGGATCTTCTTGCTGTGCCCTTTTGAAGTTATCTGATTCGGGTGTCTTCAAAGTGTTTATGTCTTCGTCCTGTGAACGATCAGAGACACATTCATCGGCTACCGGTACATCCGTCCGAGATATATGACCTGGTGAAGTGCACGCCCCGTTTTCTGCGGGGGGTACCGACTCCTCCTCTTCGCTGGTCGGGTCTCTATGGCCCGCCGGCGTAATCACTTCGGTAGGGATATCGCCTCCCATGTCATCAGCTTCCTTTTCATCGGAGCATAGGTTACTGAAATCTTCTGGTCGATATGAATAATCTTTGATGGTATCTCCCGCAGGCCATCTGTTGCTGGTTGGAGGCCTTTCAAGTGACAGGCTTATCAATTTCCCAGAGGAGTCTTTAATTGGTCTGAAGTCGGTGGTCGGGCCACCGTCTCTCGTTCCATCGGTCACCGAAGACCTCCCGTTGATCGGTTCGAGCGCTTGAGAGGATTTTATGACCCCGGTGCTTTGTCGATTAGGCGGTGGGTCATTTTCTGGTAGTCGCCTTTCGTCAGGTGCGATTAAATGACTCTGTCCATCTCGGTCGTCCGCTTTGTTGATATCATTAGTGTCTTTTAAGTCCGATTCTATTCCTCCTTTCAAAGTCGTTCGCTCGCAAGGCGTCGCTAAAATCCCGCTCTCCACCTGTCGTCCGTCGGGCGTCTGTGTACCTCTCCCAGCTGCTTGCAGTTTACCGAGCGCTTTGATCGTGTCAGCTGTCTGCTTGTCTCTCTGACTGTCACTGTCTATCCTACCGTCATAGTCACGCCGTCTAGCAGTCGGTCCGTAGTCTTGTCTCCTAGTGGCTATGTAGGCCTGGGAAATGTCATTAGACGTATCAGCAGTACGGGGGCTAACAGTATCGATCAAGTCAGTGTTATTTGCAAATACATCGTGGCCAATTAGCATGTCTACCTGGAGGTCCTTCACCACCCCTGCTTTGATCCTTACAATACGGTCTGTGCCGAATTGTGGGGAGCTGATTTCAAGTTCACAAGTCGAAATGCATTTTAACAGCCCAAAAGCACATTGCACGGTTATGGGATCCCTCATGGCAGACGAGTTATCTCTCACAAGATCAGAATTAACCAGCGTAACCTGGGCCCCTGTGTCCCTCAGAGCGTCAACGGGACGATTGTTCACAAACAATGGCACAATAAATCGTTTCTGGTAATCTACAACTCTCTCTAGATTCGAACCCGGTTTTACGAACTTAATTTGTGCATGTCCCTGTTTTTGTGGCCATGACTTGTTGTGATTTCGGTTATGGGCCTGAGATCCATTATCTGCTCGATTACCATACCCAGACTGCATTGGTCTTGCACTCGTATCTCGCGGTCTATCATTGGTGCTATTTGCAAATGCCCCTTGGTTCATGCCAGTGGGCTTCCTTTCCCAAGGGTTTACGTTGTGATCAGAATTGAGCGCTCTGAACCTGTTGTTCTGTTTTTGATCACCCTGGCTGGCTTTTCGACCTTCCATGGTGCATTCAAAATGTAAATCGGCAAATTCAGCAACTTCCGCAGCCCTTTTAGGCTTCCGTGCTTCAATAAAATAACGGCTATCGCTCGGGAGGGATTCTCTTAATCTCTCCATGATTATGTCGTCCCTTAAGGATTCAAAATCATTTATCTCTTTGCATTCAAGATAATAATCGAACACATCGTTTAACTGACCCAAGAATTGCACGTAAGACTGTTTCCCTGCCCTATGCATGGATTTGAACTTATCCAAATAATGTTTGGCATTCAATCTGCATGCATCAAGAAGTGCACGTTTTGTTTCTCTGTAGTTGGAACAAGTGTCAAAGGAAAGTCTATTATAATGCACTCTCATTGTCGAGTTAAGCAAAGACGGAAGGAGCTTCGCCCACTTGTTCTCCTCAATGCCCTGAAGAATAGCAATTTTCTCGAAAACATGGAAATAAGACACTATTTCTTCGTTTTCGTGCATGGTTGGTAGCTTAGAGTATACCGACGGACCAACAGGGTCACCAACAGAAAATGAAGGGTTTTGCTGTAGTAAACCCAAATTCGCTTTCTCTCGCAAGAGGGCCAATTCCGCCGCCATCTTTTCTTTTTCCGCATACAACCGCCTCTCTTCCGCCTGAACTAGTTCAAGCTTCATCTGGCTTTCGCTCACGCTAGCCTGGTCTGCATCTTCATATTCATCCAATCCATCGTCACCACCTGATGCATCGTCATTTGCCTTCAACCTTTGGATCATGGCCTTTTTATCTAGGCCTTCACAATCTATGCCTCTCTGTCTACACTCCTCCTGCAGCTCTGCTTTCTTCATTCTCTCAAACATTTTAAGCAGAAGAACCAAAGCACAACAATAAAACTAGTTCAAAAACACACGAGGTTCGATTAACCTTCAAGACGCTACTACACAAAACAATAAACTCAAAAGCAGTCTTTCTCAATCACCCTTTTCATTCATCAATAACAAACACAAGTTCATCAGTTAGCATGCAGACTCCGCTCGCAATAAAATGAGCTCCAGAGCGCTTCACATAAATCAGTAATTAGCACCTTTCGTGCTTTACAACCACATTCTCCAATAAATCAATTACTGACTCTGCAGTACAAACAATTCTCCCTCAAACACCATTCAGACTACAAACATTAACAGCACCAAGTGACTATGAGCAGTCAAACAAAATGGCTCGTGCTCACCAGGTGTCTCTCCAGGTGTCTTGGATGTGTCGCTCTCTCCGACTTCTCCGCACGACTACAGCATGGAAAGATCTCCCAGAGCTCCAAGTTGTCCGGCATCAATTGATGTCCAGTCCGAATCCTTCGTTCCGGTGATCGTCCGAATCCTTTGTCCGTTGATCGTCCGCCTCCTTTGTTCCAGCGATCGAATCCTTGTTCCAGCGAATCAGCGATCGTCCGAGTCCTTTGCTCCGGTGATCAGACGTCCTGTCTGTTGTCGTCCTCCTGTCACCAATCTCTCCGGACGTGTAGTTCCAAAGAATCCGCCGCGTCCAATGAGATCAGTCCTCGTGGAGTCCGACTGAATCGTCCGCCGTCAAACGTCGCTTTCTCGTCTGCTTCTCCGTTTGTCTGGAATCGTTGTTCCGCTTCGTCTCTTTGTCGATCGTTGCTGTCGTCGCACAAAGTCTCTGCTCCGTTAAAAATTGTCTGAGATAAGCAGCGTTGAAGTTCTGCGATCTCGAACAAAATCCCAGCTGGCACAATGTACTGGAAGAGACGATTGTTCGTACTCTTTCAGGTTTGGTGGCGAGCGGTGCTAATTGAGCAGCAGGCTAAATCTTCGGGGGACTTTAGTTGCAGCGTAGCACGTGGGTTATCGTTCAACTTCAATCGCACAGAGAATTAACCCGAAACAGTTTTCAATCCTTTCTTGCTGGTTAATTGATCATCGGTTTATAATATTTACATTGTATTTATAACGATTCACTTGTCATAGCCTAATCTATTCTTCGATCCTTCGCTCACTCCAGGCCCCTTCTTCCAAGGCCCCTCGTTCGCCACTGATCCCTTCGCCTCCCTGCGGCCAATGCTCTCTCGTCAATTATCCCCGGCGAATGATCCCTCCTCTCCTGTCGCGTCCCTTCTTAAACCCATTTCTTCCAGCTGTCAATCATTCCCTTCAGACCCTGCGTGGCACCAGTTGCCCGCCCATTGCATCTCTCTGTCTCTCTCTATCTCTTTCTCCCACTCTCTCCTCTCTATATATTGGTAATGACTAATAGGCTAAGTGTTCACAGAAAATGATCTAGGCCTATAATTATGATCATTAGGCCAACAATTAATCAAATAAGAGTCATAAAACATAAAAACAATACATAGTTATAAGCATCATCGCCGACTGCTCCCTCACTACACTACCCTTGAGATGGCGGGATGAACATTCAAGGGGAATTTACCGTGGGTGTGCGGGGAGGAGTGATACAGAGAAAGATGCCGGGGGATATGTCCAGAAGGAAATATCTTATGCCCATCTATCATTAGGGTAATTTCCCTCTGGCACAAGTTGGATCAGGCTATTTACTCCCACCCACGTGGCAAGCCCTGATGGGTGCGAATGTGATGGATGATGGGTGCGAATGTGATGGATGATGGGTGCGAATGTGATGGAAGCACAAGGACAAATTTATGCGAGTGTTAAGCAAAAGTCAAATTAAATGGAGATTTATTGACGGGGAAGGGGTTGTTCGGGGGATTTGCCGGGAGGAAGTCCATGGCAGATGCTGGGGAATACCGGGGAAAAAATGTTCAAGAGGCTCATCTATACTCAACCTTATCATTAGGGGGGAACCTTTCCCCTGGCCCAAATTGGAAGCAGTCTGCTGCCAACCCCCATGGCGTTCTAGACCCTGCCTCACGGTGCATATATTGTTCTAAGACAACAAACAATAGGCCTACATTGAAAGACTCGCACAAATCCGTACCTGCGGTGAGCTTTCAGCAGTACGAAATCTTTCATTGCTAATTATCACTTAGTGTAATTGATTCCCGTAAATTCAACTGAGGCAGAAAAACCCATTTGAGCAATTTTTGTTCCTTCTGATCCAACCTTTATACCTGCTCCGTCTTGGTAATTGGATTCAATCTTTATACCTCTTGGTCCGTTTTAGTTATGAAAACATCGATCAATCTGTTTCACGTTCTACATCCAGGTATTCATACGTCAGCTGTTACTGAATCAAGAAGCAGTCGTGGGTGCGGGGTGAGACGAAACCCGAATACGCATATCCAGTTCACATGAAAACGGTGGCTGAAATCGGAAGCAGATGCAAAAGTAGATAAAGTGGCTGACGTGAAAGCAGATAGTGATGCGACAGCCACTCACTTAGGCAGAAGCAGCAGACGAGCGTTCTCTGAGAACTGAATTTCATTCGAAAAGAACAACATACGATCGTCTTGCACACAGGTCAGACCTGTCACCTATAAGTGCTAAGCGTTTGAAGATTAAAACTTTTAATTTAACTATCACGAATTAGAGTCTATTCTTTTAGGAAAGAAATTATAGAGATTCGCGTATCTTTGAACTTTATATTTGTATATATATAGGCCTATATATATATATATATTATGTTTGGTTATTAGGCCCTATATACGCATAGCCTATTATTGCACCGTAATGAAGACCACAAACGTAGGCCTTTAGTCGTGCATTTGCATTACTCTTTAGTTAGTCCACTGTCATATGTTACCACCAGTGTTTATCTGATTGAACTCTTTTTTGTTATGTGGCAGTCACGTCCTAAAAACAAACCTTTTCTTATTGGTTTTAAAATAACTTTGACTAACACGGTCGGTGCTGTGCCATACCGCTTCACTAGTCAGGCTCTATACAGGTAACTTATTGCTACTTTCCGGTAACTACCGATAATTAAATTTTTGCATGTAGCGATTATGAAAAGCAAATTTTATTTCTGCACTGGCTGCAGTTGTACTAGCCGGCGTTGCCCGGGAAATTTAGGGTATTTCGCCTGCCCACCGGTGAAATCGCTTCTTAAATCTACGTAGGCTCTGACTACCGCATCGAAATTTATAATGTCCATTACTCGGGTTTTAAAGTAAATTGAGAGCAGAAAATAGTCGCGCTGACCGACAAATTCGCATGCTATCCGGCTATTTTACCGGGAAAATGGTCGTCCCCCCGATCAGTTTTGTAGGCCCCCCCCATGAGGTTCGCAAAGGTTTTCAATATAGTGGGGTAAAGGTGACAGTGAAGACAGAAAGTAATACACGGGTGAGAAACTAGTGCATGACTAAAAAGGTCTTTAGCTATTTTGACCGGGAAAATGGTTCGGTTTTTGGTAAATGGTAACTTCTTGCCCGAGATTTCGACCAAAGGACCAAAAAAGGTCATCAGATTTTACAGCGACGAAATTTTTTAAGACCAAGATTTGACAGTCAAAGACCACAACAGAAATTTCTTTAAGACCCAAGACCAAACATTTTGGCGCACGCCCTTCGAAAGTTTCTGTATCCGGCCTGGGCCACAGTGACATCTACCTGAAAGCAGGAGGGAGAATGTTAGTGGAGCGATGACTTGGCCAGGGTGAAGGACAATGAAAATAAAATTAATAAGATTGTCATAGCCTTGTGATGACTGGAAAAACACTTCGCGACATAGGCCTACGTTGTGTCAGGCTATTTGAAAATTGGATTATTTTAGCTGCATTGCAAGTTTAAAATATAAAGTTGGTTGTCAGGCAATTGTGGAAGGATGCAGATGTGTGACAACTTGTGCAAATGCCTATAGATCGAATAAACAAATACTTAAACCGGTTTGAAAGTTTCGCAGCCTGTTTGATTTAGAAAAAATATTATCAAGTGCTTCTGAACCTACATTTTTCAACAAAAGTCATGCAGGCCCGAGGCTGAAAATTATACATCAAATCTTATTCTGTACGGACCGTGTTGCTAAAAGGTGCTTCAGTGATGTAATCCTTGTTAAAACTATTCACCAATCTGTCATAGGATCAGTCGATTGCAACTGAAATTAATTGCTAATGCTATAAAATTACTCTGGATATGCAGATACTTACCAAGCACAATGCAGGAAGACACGAGTCCACTTGTGACTGACCTTGAAACATCAACGGAGGTCATCGGAAACTCTACGAATGTCACAGTTTCGAATCCAGAAGTCGAGGTCACCAGTGACGTCATGCTCGTCTTCTTCGTCTTCGTCATCCTGATCGGGATCATCGGATGTGTTGCCAATGGCCTTGTCCTGCGCGTTCTTCTGTCTCCAAAACTACGCACACAGACTAACAACCTACTCATCATCAACCAGGTTGCCATGGATCTCTTCTCATGCATTCTTCTCATCGCAACGTATGTATCGCGAATTCCCAGGTTGTACTTGACCGACAAATGGGGCTGGTTCCTGTGTTCATTCTTGCACAACGACATGCTGACCTTCTTTGGTTTGACTGGGTCCACCGCCAGCGTTGGAACCATTACAGTAGAGAGGTATTTCAAGGTCGTACACCCGATTGCCCACCTCAAGAACTTTCGTAACTGGATGGTCTATACGGCAATTGCTTTGACCTGGATCAACGGAGTCCTGACCAACATAGCAGGTATCTGGACTTCTGTTGTGATCGATGGTGAGTGCCTCAGCTACATTTCGTGGCCTACAGATCAGTTAGCAACAACCTGTGCAATTATTATCCTCATATGGCAATACTTTTTACCTCTGTTGATGTTCATTTACTGTTATTGGCACATCCTGGCTGTGATCAGAGGCCAAGCGAAAGTGTTTCACGGTCATCCAGACAACGAAACAGTGGCCCAGCAGGCGACAGCCAACAAGACCCAGAAGAACGTTATATCCACAATGATCGGAATCTGCATGGCATTTTTCATATGCTGGACTCCTAATCAGATCTGGTTTATGCTGACCATTATGGGTTACCTATCGGAATCAAAGGTATATCTTGTGACGCTATTTCTGATATTTCTCAACACGATCCTGAATCCGTTCATCTATGCCTTAAAGCACGAAGCTGTTAAGAAGGGACTTCGTCAGATGTTGTGGAGAAAGTCGGATCCAATCAGTGTTGCGTCAGTCACACGTACAACAATCGCTTGAAAGCAGGACGAAAACTAAGGAGCACATCGATTTTAGAAGAATTAATATGATATTAATATGTATAAATATATTAATTATAATATTTGAGTTTAATTTTGAACTGACACAACACAGCGTGATCACAGTTCATATGGTATGGATGGACGATGTAAGTTTTTACAGGAGTTGAATTCAATTTTCTGCAGCCATTCCAGGCGCTCATCGCTCATCGCGTCCTACATTTTCATTGCGTCCTACATCATCATTTTATCAGCATCATCTGCTGAAAGGAAGGTTGAGAGGACTTTTGGAAAACGATCTCTCGTCCGTGCGATTTTTGAGTCAGAATGTGTTCCCGATCTCCTCCCTCAAACTAGTGGATTGATTTGTCGCCAAACGAATCAGTGAAACTACCGTACCTGCAGAGAATATTTCGTTTAATGAAAACAAGTGGCACACCGCACATACATGGGCAATCATGTAATTATGGAACAATATTTCACTTGGTGAGGGCTGCATTCCTGCCTCGCAAAAACGGGCCTTAGTCTTTCCTGCACTCAAGAAGCCCAATCTTGACCCTAGTCTCAGTCAAAACTATCGACCTATTTCACGAGTTTTTTATAACCTCGCATTCCAGGTCTAGGGATAATCGTCCACACTGGTATCACTTAACCTTAGAACCACTAAGTTTAAGCAATCCTTACCTAGCCTACTCCTTTGGAGATTATCCCAGTCTTAGCTATAATTATGTCTGAATAATTTATGTTACCTAATTAAGTTAATGGATTGACAACTTGGTGATACTGGAGATGCTTTGTGTTACTTTGTACCTGACTTGATTTGCTTGTTTTGTTACAAACGGACCAATAAAATTATTTGATTTGATTTGATTTGATTTAAACCTATCTTTTCTGTCTAAGACTCTTGAAAGACTTGTGTCAATGCAACTTCTCCCCTATCTTGAGCAATCGGGACTCCTTCCTTCCCACCAGTCTGGCTATGGGGTTAACCACTCCACGGAAACAGCCCTCCTCTCCATGCTTTCTGATATATACTCTGCTGTTGACAAGTCTCATGTCACTCTTTTGGCTCTCTTCGATGTCTCTGCAGCCTTTGACATGGTCGATCATGAGATTCTGCTACAACGACTTGAAACCTCTTGTGGACTCAAGGGTTCTCCCCTTCTTTGGTTTCGGTCCTACCTGTCTGATCGCACCCAAATGATCATCTCTGGCGACTCTAGGACTCAGTGGGTCCCTGTTGTCTTGGGTGTTCCTCAGGGTTCTGTCCTAGGCCCACTCCTATTTATCCTTTACACGACTGGTATTACCTCTCTTTTCCCTAGACACTCTGCAACTGGCCACCTTTTCGCTGATGATGTCCAATCTTATGTCCATGGACCCCCTTCAGCTCAACTCCTTCTTGCAAGTCGAATTGTAGCTCTATCTCAAGATCTTCATCTGTGGATGTTGTCTAATCGTCTTTCTTTGAACTCTTCCAAAACCCAGTTGATTTGGTTTGGCACTCCTAAACAGCTTCAAAAACTTGACTACACACTGCTCTCTCAAACTTTTCCTCACTTCAACTTTTCCTCCAGTGTTCGAGACCTGGGTGTCACCCTTGATAGTTCTCTTACCTTCACTGAGCACATTGCCAATCTTACTTGTTCTTTCTACTTCCAGCTAAGACGTCTCAGGGCTATTCGAAAATCTGTCTCATCTTCGATCTTTACCTCAATTGTTCACGCTTTTGTATGTTCTCGGATTGACTATTGCAATTCTGTCCTTATTGGCCTGCCTAAGGTTCGCCTAGCTCCTCTGCAATCTGTACTCAATGCTGCTGCTGCTAGGCTCATTTCCCCGTCTTCCTCGATTCTCCCACATTTCTACATTCATGACTGAACAACTTCACTGGCTTCCACTCTCGGCCCGTATTCAATTTAAAGTCCTGATTTTGGTCCTTAAGTCTCAAATGGTTCTTGCTCCGAAGTATCTGTGCGATCAGATACATCGCCCCCTTTCTGCCACTTCACTTCTTAGGTCCTCTGATCGGCTTGACCTCTTTGTCCCCCGAGTCAGGACTGCCATGGCTCAATCCAGATCATTTGCCTGCATTGGTCCCTCCCTATGGAATGGGCTTTCCCCCATCAGTTCGCTCTGCCATCCTTTCTGGTAGTGTATCCTCGTCTTTCTCTCGTCTAAAAACTTTTTTCTTGGGGTTCAACGCACTGGGAGCGCTTCTGAAAGGCTGTTGCTGCGAGAAGCGCTTTATAAATTGTCAGATAAGATAAGATAATGTTTCGTCGTCAAATTTCTGCTTACCGTACTCTTAAAGCCATTTTCAAAATCGGATAGACGTGTGAAGTCAGTGTGCTATAATTCTTTGATAACACATTTATTTTGATAGGCTTGATAATTGTGAGTAAAATGGATATCGGATTAATAAACCACTTCTTTGGGTAATCTTCATTCATTAATTCGTTCGTTCGTTCATTCTCTAGACTTATATAGCGCCCTTTTAATAAGACTACTCAGAGGCGCTTCCAGCCCAGCCTCTGCGAAAGAAAAAAGACTTGAAAGATCTCTGAAACAAAGTTTGATTGGTCAGATGAAATACATGCAACTATGGAGAGAGATCATTCAGACAGTCGAGAAGCTCGGCGCTGTCTGGCAGTTAAAGCTCGAGCACGTGCAATTAGGAGTTGTCCCTAAATCATAGCAGAGTGCTTCAACATCAGAGACTGGGCGACAGTGATCGTGCACACAAAAGCTTTTAGCAATACTGCGCAACTTTGAAATCTTTGATTGTGAATTGCCACTAAGTGTTATTGATTATCGCAAATTCAATCATTACGCAGTTTGTGCATCTTCTTGTAGTCTTTGATTCAACACCTGATCCATTCTAGCTACGAAAATCTATTAATTCGCACACGCTGCTTCCCGTTCTATGATACCTACAAACTACAGTAGGTCTAAGTGGTTTTTGAAATGGTTGTTGCTGCATCGAAGGATAGTTGCGATATTGTGTACGCAAAACGTCCGTGTTACTGACGCGAGAGGAAGATTGTGATGCGATGGCCACTCGGTCAGAATCAGAACAGTCCCTATATTAACGCACTCAAAGAACTGATTTATTCACTCAGGTTGTCCAAGAGAAAGAAAGTCGGTCGTTAGACCAAATGAAAAGCATTCTGAACATTCAAGATTATAGTTTTCACAGTGTAGCATCTTTTCTGTTAAGCAGATACTTTCTGTTATAGATAAAAAAATTCAGATTTGGTTTGAAATTTTGTATATATGTATTCTTTCAATTTCCTTGGATTTGAAATTTGAGTTCTCCGGATAGAAGTCTATGTAGGCTATACCGTATCAATGCTGACCACAAAAAATAATTATATCAGCATGTAGCATGCGAGAAAGAAAGGTTGGTTATTCGCATGCGATCATCTGCCAAATGGAGAACTCTAGCTCGCCATTGGCCGAGGGTAACGCTCCAACAGTTTCATTGGGATGGAACAATTCATACTCAGGCTTGCACACAATTGATGGAAAGTGACTTGTCTGATCCTAAGCAAATTTACTCAAAAGATGATGTATCCTCGGGGACATAGGGCTATACCAGCCAAAAAAGTGGATTTGGCACGGCTTCGGCCACCAGCGTAAGTACACAAGCCACGTATACGGTGCCAAGAGTGCCTCCATAGGCAGAGAACACTTTATCTTATGGACCATCTATAATCATATTACGTACGCAGAGAAATCGTAATTTGTGTGCTGTATTATGGCGCCAAATAAATTGTCGATATTAGTATTATTAGCCTATTCTTTAAGTTACCTTATTGCTGCCTGTATACTGCACTGCATGAATTGTCTACGATGGTTTAATTACTTTAAATTTCAATTTAATGTCTAAAAGACCAAATTATTGACCTGACAGATTAGGCCTACTTATTTACAAACTTGATCGTCATCTTGTTAAGTGGCCTCACAGTGACGTGTAACTCCGTTGGTATCCTGTTATGCTTTTGAATCGTCAAAAGACAGTGGGTTACTTATTTAGAGTGACATAATGATTGTTTTGTTTTAAAAATTTTTAGTGAAATTTGGCCATTGTAGGCCTACTTAAATATAAATAATATTGCTTTAAGCCTGTAAATTTTTATTTGGAAATTTCTACCTCTGGCCAAGATATTGGCAACAAACTGTAGGGTTTTTATGGCCCACTCAGCAGAGGCAGATGCAGAAATTTTTGAAGGGGGCGAAAATGTTTAGTCTTTGAGTCTTTCTCGAAACAATCTTATAACTTTTTAGTCTTTCTGCAACCGTGGCAACTCTCAGGTTATTTCAAATCTGATGACCTTTTTTAGTCATATGATACATAACTTTTCCGGCTGCATGAATTGAAGGCCTCATTTGCTGATGGGGGGGGGGAACGTTCTGTGCAAATGTATAAATGGGGAGGGGCATGGCCGGATTGACCCCTGGATCCGTCCTCTGTCGCCCAGCACATAAATTATAGTCTTTGAGAGTTAAATGCTTACCGTTAAAAATATTTTTTTTAGCTGAACAAATGTTCCACTCGCGAGAATCATATTCTAATTGAACCATAACCATAAACCATAACCACAGTTTTTATTGCTCAACGTGACAATTGACAAAACATCTTTATTACATAAAACGGATATAGAAACTAACAGAATGCAAAAGGAGAGAACCCCTAAGGGACAATTGTCCCACTGGCAGGGTTTCCCAAATACAAGTTCAGATAAACAGCAACAGGTTATGCAAATTATAAAGTACCAAGGTATAAAGATTAATTATTATCTTAACTAGTTAACTACATCCTGGGAAAAACGTAAGAAGGTGATGTTGAGTGAGTCAATTTAGAAAAGTCGTTAAAAATAGAAGAATATAAGTAGTAAAATAGATGGTGATCGGTAGATTTATCAGGAGACAGCGTAAAGTAAATGATTTTTAAGTTTACGTTTAAACAAGGTGAAGCAGAGGGAATTCTGAATAGACAAGGGTAAGTTGTTCCAAGTCCAAGGACCCACACTTTTAATTGAGAACAAGCGAGTATTAGTTCTAGTGATAATCCTTCTATAATTAAGTGAGGATCTCAAGTTATAGGGAACTAAATCAGAGGTTAGAGTAAAGAAATCAGCAAAGGAATGGGGCAAAAGATTATGCATATGTTTGAACATAAGTTCGGACGTTTGCATGATTCTTATCTGATCGATGGCAAGTATTCTTAATTTAGCTAAGAGGAGATGTGAATGAGAACGGCGGGAGAGTCCCATAATAATTTTGGCAGCTCTGTTTTGAAGTGAGGTTAGTCTTGTAAGTCGAGAAGAGTAGTTAGAAGCCCAAACAATATTGCAATATGAAAGATATGGATGGATAATAGAGTAATATAAGTTAAGTCTAATTCGAGGTGGTAGCATAAGCAATACGGGTCAAGATACCAACACTTTTAGCTATCTTTTTAGATATGTTTTCTATATGCACCTTCCAAGTTAGAAATTGGTCCATATGGACACCCAAGAATTTAGTTGATGTTACTTGGGGTATATTGAAGTTGTCCATAGAAATTGTTAATTTTACGTCAGGAATTGATTTACGATGGGAGCAAAATAAGATATAGCTGGTTTTACTAAGATTCAAGGAGAGCTTATTAACTCGGAACCAATCAACAACGTGTAAGAGCTCATGATTCATCAATTGAAAAAGTAATTCATAAGATTGATGGGAGGCAAAAATTTTAGTATCGTCAGCAAATAGAACAAAGCGCAGTAAAGGGGAGGCGTTAGGAAGGTCATTGATAAAAAGTAAGAAAAGGAGGGGTCCAAGAATAGACCCCTGTGGAACACCAAATTTGATCAAATTGATTTTGGATAATGAACCATTGCAAGAGACCTGCTGCATTCTATTTTCAAGATAGCTTCCAAACCAATCAAGGGCAATACCCCTTACTCCAATATTATGTAATTTAGAAATTAAAATATCATGATTAACAGAATCAAAAGCTTTTGCAATGTCTATAAATATGCCCAATGCAAATTCACCTCGATCAATTATAGAGGATATAATTATTATCCTGGATATTGAGAAGTGACATGGAAGTAGAGTGACCTGGTTGGAAGCCATGTTGAGAATCATGTAGAATATTCTTTTTGGTAAAGTAATTAAATAATCTTGAATACATAACTTTTTCAATAAATTTGGAAAAAGGCAAGATAGAAGTAGGTCTATAATTCACAAGCTCTTCTTTATTACCTTGTTTATATATGGGTATAACCTTGGCTATTTTTAGAGCAGATGGAACAATGCCCGTAGACAGAGAGCAATTGATGATTTCAGCCAAAGGGTCAGCAACGAGTTCTAATAAGGGGCTCATAATAGTTGGGTCTATCTCATCAAGACCTGAAGAATGAGAAGTTTTAAGATTATAATTAATTGATAATAGTTCAGTAGAAGAAGTAGGATAGATGCAAAAGATGTTGGAATTGGTGGATTGAGATATGTATGGATCGTATTGGTGGAATCAGGTATCTTATTGACAAGATCTTGAGCAACATTGGCAAAATAGTTATTACATTTCTCAGATATGATACTAGCATCTGAAAGCTGATACCTGTATTGATCCAGATCAACACGCTCAAAGCAAAATCTTATATTATAAGTCTGGAAGTTTGTCCTTGTGATTGTATGTCCGGATTATTTTGACTTTCGTCCAAGACCCAGCTCGGAAATGACAGCGATTCGTTTTATCAAAATTTTTTGCAATTGATGCTTACCCAAATTTGTAGTTCAACGCGACTATTTTCAGCTGTCAAGTCGCTTTATAACCCGAAATGGGAACATTTTAACTTCCACGCGATAAGCGCCTACAGATTCAAAAGCCATTCACGTTGCAACGTTAAATAAATAGCTCGCGCCTCCATTGCTTAGCAGAGTCCTTCAGCCAATGGCATGGCGGTTTGAGGTCGCGTGATATTTACTTCCATCATGGCCGAAAATATTTGTGAGGATTATTCTGGGCTTATTTCTTCTGATCCACCCGAGAAAAACATAAAAATATTTCCATATCCCAAATAATAAATTTTTTTAATTTCGCTGTTATAAAAACGATACATTAGAGACGGTACATGTTCACTAAACTCATGACGTCATTATTTTGAGCTCAAATATTTACGTCACATCTGGCCGAACCGCAATTAAGTATGATCGCGCAGCAAAAAACGATGTTATGGACGTAAATAATTCGAATATAATTGCAAATAATTGGAATAAAGAAGCGTAGATTTCAAAAACTTCCTTTATCTAAGTGGGCTACAATGGTAACAAAGAACAATTTATGAAAAAGCACGTTGCGGTGAATGGTAGTGACTTTTCAGAAAAAGTCGTTTTTCTCAGTTACGTGTCGAGTGGACTTGACTGGTTTTGGAAATAGGCCCTTCAATTATTGACCACATCTGTACACCTAGCGGAGAGGTTGGTGACTTCTCCTTAACGCGGGGGCCAGCGTGCGGGCAAAATACCGAAATTTCGGGGTCGATGGAAGGCGGGGTGAGAATGGCGGAGTGGGAACGGGGTCAGATGTGGCTGGGGACAAAAACTTATATCTCCCGGGCAACGCCGGGTAATTAAGCTAGTACTATATAAACATATCAGGGTGCAATGTTTCATAGCATAGATTTAATTTTGAGCTTAGGCCTATTGCATACATGCATAGGCCAATTCTACACACATGAAAGACCCACGCAAATGCACACCTGCATTGAGCTTTCAGCAGCACTACTCTGAAATCATTGATTTTTAATTGCCTCTAAGTTCTAGTGTTTTTTATTCCCGCAAACTCAACTCAGGCAGAAAATAAACCCATTTTCTCAGTTTGTGTTTCTTCCTCATGTCTTTGATCCATCTTTATACCTGATCCGTTTTAGTTATGGCAAACCTCGCTCAATCTTCTTCCCGTTCTGTGATACCTACAGCCAGGTATTCATAATTATGGTGGTTTTTGCAGCATCAAGGAGCAACCGTGGGTGCAATGCGCGACGACGCCCGATGACGTATTCGGTCCACATGAAATCAGTGGCTGCAGGATAACCAATCAGAAGTAGATGCAAAAGTAGATGACTATCTGCCTTGACGTGAAGGCAGATAGTGATGCGACATCCGCTCAGGCAGAAGCAACAAACGAGCGTTCTCTGAGAAATTACATTTATTCACTCAGGTCGTTGAATAGAAAGATATTCGATCGTCTTGTATACAGGTCAGACCTAAGTGTTAAGCGATTGAAAATGAGCAATTGAAATTTATTTATCACAAATCAGTGTGTGTTTTCTCAGGCATAAAATTGTAGAGGACTTTTCTCGTCTGGAGTTCAAATTATGCATCGGACATATTTGGACTCTAAATTGGTTGTGTAGGCTATACATAGATTGCGCCTTAATGAAAACCTCAAACGTAAGGCCTATAAATATAGTCATGCACTTGCAATACTCTTTAGTTAGTCAACGGTCATTATAATTCTGTCGCAACCAATGACTATCTGATGCTCGAACTGTTTTTGTTGTTTTGTTTCAATGACGTCATAAAAGCTAACCTTTCTGATTGGTTTTCAAACAACTTTGACTAACACGGTCGATGCTGAACCTTACTGCGTCACTTGCTAGGCGCAATAGCATACATGTAACTCGTTACTATTTTACGGTAACTTTTTGCCGCCTAGTTGCATTTTTGCACGAAGCGATTTTGAAAGTAAAGTTGCTACTCTGCATTACTTTTGAATCAATTTATTTTCATGCCTAGTTCTATAGTCATGACGCTATAAAGGCTATAATGCTTTTTGTCACCAACCTGAAAGTCTTTGGTTCCCATTCGTAAAAGTGACCCGAACATTTAGCTTTGTGCTCATGTGTCTGACTAGATATAGATAGCTACTATTTCAAATTAAGCCTTGCAGTAATCAATTGCCGGGTGCATTTTCGTAGAGTACTATTTTTTGAGATGACTAGTTTTCTCTTTCCAAGAACTAGCTACTTTAACTTGCTAGGCTATACTTCTGAAGAGTATCAATCGAACTGTCGAGAGGGTGCCGTCCTCTAGGAACACCCGTGCTACTCTGAAGCATGCTCATGAATGTGATTCCTGTCGTATGAAGATCGAATTTGCTACACCGGTTGATCTTCAATGATCCACTCCATAGGTTTCGATGCGCATAATCTAAACCAGGCTTTTGTCTGAGACGAGCCATTTACATACTCGGGCTCCCCATTTACATACTCTGGCTCCCCATTTACATACTCTGGCTCCCCATTTACATACTCTGGCTCCCCATTTACATACTCTGGCTCCCCATTTACATACTCTGGCTCCCCATTTACATACTCTGGCTCCCCATTTACATACTCTGGCTGCCCATTGCCGATGCCACAATTGACGCCCGCACATAAGGGCAAGAGGGGGCACTTGCCGATATTCCTTCCCTTAAAATTCCATGCGATTTTTCCATATTCTGGAGTATCACAATTCTGTATAAACCTACCTACCTCCTTTCACAGAGCCAGGACCGGTTCCGTCACAAGCGCCCACATTGGTCAAGACAAGCAATTATTGGTAAACACGCTCAAACAAGTTACAACAAATAAAGTTGTTCATGATGTCAAAAATCAAATTCTATTATTAACCTTCGGAAGATGTGATGCTTTTGGACTTGTGTTAGTCTACGTTTGCCAATGGTGGCGATCTTGCGGTTTTATCAACAGGTTGGACATTTTGTCGGTATACATGGAATGGATTGAACTCTAGGTGAGGCCATTTAACGACTATACCTAATAAGTTGTTGAAAAGAGCTGTAGAAGTGTAAAACATCCCGACGTCGACGGTTTAGTCGCTGGTGACCTCTGGTGTTATAATCGCCGACAGTTACTGGACCGGTGTCAGTGGTAGGTTGATGCAACATCTACCTGGAAGCAAGAGAGAGAATGTCACTGAAGCGATGATGGGGCGAAGGTGAAGGACAAAATCGAAAGGGAATCTATGAGATTGCCACACGACTTGAGTTTACGGAGAAAAAACACTTCGCGATATAGGCCAATATTGTGTTGGACTATTTGAAAATTAGGGAAGACCCTAGCTATGTTTAACAATTTGTCATTGGGTCAGTCGATTGCAACTGTAATCAAATAATTGTTATTGCTATAAATTACTACTAGATTTGCCGATACTTACCGAGCAATATGCAGGAAGACACGAGTCCACTTGTGACTGACCTTGAAACATCAACGGACATGACCGGAAACTCTACGAATGTCACAATTTCGAATCCAAAAGTCGAGGTCGCCAATGACGCCATGCTCGTCTTCTTCGCCTTCGTCATCCTGATAGGGATCATTGGATGTGTTGCCAATGGTCTTGTCCTGCGAGTTCTTCTCTCTCCAAAACTACGGACACAGATTAACAACCTACTCATCATCAACCAGGTTACCATGGATCTCTACTCATGCATTCTCCTTATTGTAACGTATGTATCGCGACTTCCCAGGTTGTACTTGACCGACAAATGGGGTTGGTTCCTGTGTGTATTCTTGCAGAACGACATGCTGACCTACATTGGTTTAATGGGGTCCAATACCAGCGTCTTGACTATCACAGCAGAGAGGTATTTCAAGGTCGTACACCCGATTGCCCACCGCAAGAACTTTCGCAACTGGATGATCCATGCGGCGATCGCGTTGAGCTGGATCAACGGAGTCCTGATCAGCATAACAGGAATCTGGACCTCTGGAAACATCGACGGTGTGTGCCTTGGTTTCCTTTTCTGGCCTACTACAGAGTTAGCAACAGCATACGCATTTATTATCCTCGTCTGGACATACTTTCTGCCTCTGTTGCTGTTCCTCTACTGTTATTGGCACATCCTGGCAGTGATCAGAGGCCAAGCGAAAGTGCTTCACGGTCATCCGGACAACGAAACTGTTGCCCAGCAGGCGACAGCCAACAAGTCCCAGATGAACGTCATATCCACAATGATCGGAATCTGTCTGGCATTTTTCATATGCTGGACTCCAAATCATATCTGGTACATGTTTTACATCTTAGGTTACCTAATGGATAACAGTGTCTATTTCGTGACGCTGTTTGTTGTATATCTCAACACGATCCTGAATCCTTTCATCTACGCCGTAAAGCACGATGTTGTCAAGAAGGGACTTCGTCAGATGCTGTGGAAAAAGTCGGATCCCATTACGGTTGCATCAGTTACAAGTACAACAATTACTTGAAGATGGACGAATATTGAATTAATCGATGAAAGCGGTCTGATCAGTTGGACTAATATCGCACTGTGTCGTATCTGGACATTCAAAAAGCGCATCTGTCGGTATGAACAATTCATTGGCAGAAACCCGAATAAATGAAAATTGTTCATAGTCATCGAGTTAGACTTAGTAGGTATTTCATTGACGCAGATCAAGCAGGAAAAACTGTATAGACAGCGGTCAAACCTGGAAAGCGTGATACTCTAGAGAGCGGGTAAACTTTGTGCAGGGTGTTCTACCTCATGCGCTTCAAGTTTCCGTTCATTAAAATTTCTGTAACGGTACTTTTCAGCAGAGTGAAGTGACTTAACCGAGCGTTTAAGGCTTAGTTTGTTTGTTAAGGACCAGCATAAAAATATTTTGAGAAGAATATTGTTGTTCTGGGAAAAGGTCTGATTGTGAACTTGTTTGATTGTTATCTAATCTAATAAAGCATTTGTAAAGCGCACAGCAGAGCTATTCAGAAGCGCTCTCAGCGTGACAGACCCATGAAAAAAGAAAAGTCTTCAAACAGCGAAAAGATGCAGGTGAATTTCCTACAAGAATCCTGCCACGAATTTCAGAAGGAAGGTGATTCCAAATTAAAGGACCAACAATAGCAAAAGCTCGATGTTGGGTTTTGGTAAAAAAGTGAACTATGTTATGTCAAGTAAATAAACGAATAATTTATATAAATAACCCACAAAAAGATTATCACGTTATTGTTTCAGAATGCGAGCAATGTTTCTTTTCGAGAATGTCTTATATAGCGACGTCTTTTAGTGGAGACTAAAGAACCTTGGTCGAACCTCGTGTGCACGTGTATAGACAGAATAGATGGTAGACCGACCCAATCGCTCAACTGCGTAAACACTAACGATGAAGACAAGATGGCGGATAAAGAGCAAAATAAAATGTCACAACTGCAAAAAGTGAACTAGCAGTGTTACTGTAGAACTTAGGAGAACTTTCAAGGAATAAGGAGTCATTTATTCACGTTCAAAACTGTTTTTTGCAGTGACTTTGCAGCTACAGTACACAGTTGCCTAAGATAGGTTTCAACACAACCGGTCTGGTCATAATAGTGACAGCAGGCAGCAGGTCTAGTCGACAGCCTAAGGCCGTCAGAGGATCGGACTCGCAGGTCTGAAAGCCTTGTCGCCTGTATAATAGGAACTCCTATTCATGGGCGGAGTTTATCAGGGGCTAGGGGGCTAAGCCACCCCCTCCAATAAGACCCATATTCATCTTTTTTACCGTGTAAATGGTTTCTTTTCCCGGGCTTAGCCCCCCCCCCCAAGAAGGCTTTAGCCCTCCAAGAACGGAAACCAAACTCCGCCCATGCTCCTACTGGGAATGACCATCTTGAAGCAACATATCATGTCAGGAGCGCCGTACGGTACTATGTAGCCTACTCTTTGCGCTCTGCAGAGCCCTTCGGGTCCACATCCTTCCCCCGCTGCTCTCCACGAGGTTGCCCGTACTACAACCATCTCTCGGCTACTCTACGCTTCCTCTGCTTGGTGATGGTCTCAAACCCCAATGCTCCCTTCAAAATGTTACTACCAGTAGGTTGACCGTTTGATTGACGAAGCAGACGTCAGACTCTTGAAAGGGTCACATGGAACTTGAATCATGTACTGCCGGGACTATTTCCACCTATTGTTCGTAGGCGATAAAATCGCCTACCTACCCTACTCGAGAGATGATATCGCCTACCTACCCTACTCGAGAGATGAAATTAAAGTAATCTTTTATTGGAAGTTCAAAGTCATGCGGTTTTTAGCGCAGAGCATATATTATGCTACAAACCGCATGACTTTGAACTTCCAATAAAAGATTACTTTAATTTCATCTCTCGAGTAGGTCTTACTCTTCAGGACAGTTCGCAGACTTGTGTTAGCTCCAGGAACCAGTAAAAACTATTTTTTAGTTTATAAATTTTGCAGAAGAAACCGCTACAGTTGTAACCGATGATGATGGGAGTCGTGTGGTGGCGCACGAGTAGAATAGGATCGTCTGAGGCGTTTGGTTTTCAGTTGCGAGTGCCACTGTGTGGAAAGGAGCATAGGTGGGGATTTGAACCCACCCCACTGCTGCAACTCACTTCTCATGTGCCTCCAAAAAACAACGTCTTTCTCCCCTTCGATCAGTCTTAAAAGCTTCGGCTAGGCTCATGGCTCGACTTCCTCGTATTTGGACCCTAAAGTCTGCAGAAGTCGCGAAATCGTCGAGACGACTGGTTCTCAAACTTCTGCAGGCGACTGCAATAATGTTTTTTGAAGCTTGTGAGTCGCTGAAATCACATTGGCCGCGGCTTGGCTGAATTTGTTGTTGACCTGTAAATAGCAGCAGAACTACATCAATCAATCAATCAATCAATCAATTTATTTGTTCAACAGAACAGAATTGTTGACAAAATAGTGAGGTAAGTTCATTTCTTATGTAGCAAAATAAATTTCCGTTGGACACAGAAGGTAAACCTCAAGAGATCTAGTCTTCATAATCTATACTAATGAAAATAGTGGGACAATGCAGATGATGATGCACCTCACGATCTATCAGACAGAGGATCGTTAGGCTATTTTTTGCTGTCAAAGCACGATTGTTAGCCACTGCACTTAGGAGACTGCTAAATGCCTTTACAATAAAAACAGTGGGATAACGGATGTCAGGCGCTAAGAATAGCAACAAATTCAGCTAAGCTGCCGATACGATTACGTGCTAATCTAAATATTAGGCCTATATCTTCATCAAATATGAATAAGTTTTATTCAGCTTTGCGAACAAAGCTGACACTACTTAGCCATGCCCATAAAATTATACTAACAGTCTAACACATAGTCGAACTGCATTTGTAATTGTAATTGTAATCGTACATTTATATAGCGCCACTTCAAGAGAACTCCTCAGAGGCGCTCCCGACCTGACACCTAACCACAATCAAAGAGAATGGTTTTGAAACGCTTGCGGAAAAGGGACAAAGAAATACAAAGAAGTTCACTGCGGAGACTAATAGGTAACTTATTCCAAAAAGACGGACCAACCCTAGCAAAGCTACTATGAAGCACTGTGGAAGATCGAGCCCTAGGGACAACCAGGTCGCCATGCGTAGCAGAGCGAAGGAACCTACGGCCTGGGATGGACAGCACAGGTACACAGAGTTCCATAAGATAGATCGGAGCTTGGCCTGCTAGGCAATTGCGCATGAACATTAAAATCTTAAACTCAATGCATGTAGGCCTACTATGAATAAGTAGGCATAAATAACGCTATAGCCTACTGCCAAAGTTCTGGGTACAGCGATCACACCAGATTCAGCTAGCCTATCCAGCAGAATTGTCAGTTTGCCGAACGGATATTTAGTGTACTATGCAGCAAAAGTTGTAGATGCGTCGCATGATGTTGATTAACACATTGCAAACGTTCGACGTGTAGGCCCTAAATAATGTATTAAAATGTATGCACAGAGCTGATTCAACGAGGTGCGCATAGGTAAACTGAAACGTGGTCGCTCGAGGGTCCTGGCCTGTTGATTTTACTTCACTTCTGAGGCAGATTGAAAGATAATGTTCAGTTTTTATTGCCGTGGCACCCTCTTGCGAATGCACGCACTGTTGGGGGTGATGCAAAGTGGACCGCCTCTTTATCAGGCGCCCGGTTCAAATCCAGATCCATTGAGTCACAAGGAAAATAAAGGATTCTTCTGGAGCGCCCTTTTATTGCAGGGTGCTTGATACTCTAAGAAACAGGGATAATCTAGAGAGTTCCTTGTATCTACCAGGTCTATGGCTTTGTGTTTGGTCTTGGCTGGTCCTAAGAGCGCGACAGTACAATCTTTGTTGTACTCATTTGGGTTCGAATTCCCCTCAGCATGTTTTGCTACAAGGTTCTCCCTGAAAAGGTGCTCCATCAATTTATTTATTTTGCTGCTCTATCTCATACTTAGTTCTGCCTCTTCCTGTCATTTGACTGTACGACTCAAGTTATCAATAAAACTCAATAAAAGTAGGAAAAAGAGGATTTTTATAGCTTGAGATTTTAACATTAATTTATTAGCATCAGATTCTCACAGTCCTACCACTGATTTCATTGACTGTCTCACTTCTCACCACTTTCTTCCTACAATACTCCAACCTACAAGGATAACTACCACCACAGCCACATTAATTGACAATATCTTTACTAATTGTACCACTTCGGTTATTAACTCTGCTATTATAGTATCTGACATCTCGGATCACTTGCCTGTCATAACTTGGGTTGAAAACACCCTCAAACCACATAACAAACCCAGTAATTTCCGACTAACAAGAGCTATCAATGACAATACCATTCTTGCTTTCAGACAGCTGTTAGAAAGAGTTGACTGGTCACCCATATCATCTCTTTGCAGTAATAACTAGACTGACTTAGCATACAATTTATTTGTAAACTTAATTAAACAAAATTATGACTTAGCTTTTCCTCTAAGACCAAAGTCGACTACTAAAAGAAAAACTCCTCAAAATCCTTGGATAACTCAAGGACTGTTAAACTCTACTAAAAGAAAAGAAAAACTTTATGTTAAATTTATAAAGAATCCCACACCAGTAAATAAAGCCAAATTTACCACCTATCGCAATAAATACAAAATTGTTCGCACAAAAATGGAACAAGATTACTATGCCAATGAATTTGCCAAGTATAATGGCAACATAAAAAAACGTGGCATTTAATTAAATCTATTGTTAAGACGGAAAATATGAATATACAATTAGAGGAACTATTAGTCAACGGCAAAACGATTGATGACTCGGCACTCATAGCGCATACATTTAACACTCATTTTGCAAATGTGCCCAAACTTTTAGCACAAAAAATACCACCCTCAGCCAAGCCATACCAAGATTACATGCCAGCTTCTGCACTTAATTCCTTTGCTGTCCTACCGACTTCCTTTCAAGAGCTATTAACTATCAACACAACCCTCAAACACACCCACAGCACTGGTCCTGATGACTTGAATCCACACATATTGTCTTCTCTCATGGACTTATTAGCATCTCCACTTAGCGAGGTGATAAATTGTTCACTTAGAACTGGAATAGTCCCATCGGACATAAAATTAGCAAAAATTACACCTATCCATAAGCAAGGCAATAAAAATGAGGTTTCAAATTTTAGACCAATCTCTATACTACCATTTTTTTCTAAATTTTTTGAGAGGGTAATGTACGACCGCCTCTACTCTTTTATCACCCAGAACAAAATATCATACCCCTTTCAACATGGCTTTCAAACAGAACACTCAACCTTTATGTCATTACTGGATATACAAGACAAAATATCTCATGCTATGGATAATAATGAATATTCCATTGGCATTTTCTCGATTTAGCTAAAGCTTTCGATACCGTCAGCCATAATATCCTGTTAAATAAACTTGAGAATTATGGGATCAGAGGTATCGCACTTACATGGTTTACAAATTACTTAAACAACCGCCACCAACAAGTCTCATGCAATGGGAAATTATCCAGCTTCCAAAAAATTGTTTTTGGGGTCCCCCAAGGCTCAATCCTGGGGCCTCTCTTATTTTTAATATACATTAATGACCTCCCTAGCTCTGCAACTTTTTTACATTACATCCTATTTGCTGACGATTCGAATGCTTTTTACTCCCACCCCTCTTATGAACAGCTAATTAAAATAGCAAATAACGACCTAGAAATGGCCAGCGAATGGTTCAGAGCCAACAAGCTTTCACTGAATATTGCAAAAACCAATTATATAATTTTTAGATCTAGTTAAAAAAAACCTTGCCCCACCTCCTGGTAGTAACTTGCTAATTGATAAATATATCAATACCGCAAGTATACTCATCTAAATTCCTGGGTGTACACATCGACCAGCACTTAAAATGGAATATACACACAGCTGAGATTTCAAAAACAAATTCAAAAAATATAGGCATAATTCACAGAATAGCCTATCTCCTTCCACCTCATGTACTAAAAACATTATATTTTACACTTATACACCCATACTTAATGTAAGTTACTGCAATCTCATTTGGACATCTACATATGACACTCACCTAACTAAGCTAAATAGACTGCAGAAAAAAGCCATAAGAATTATTACTAAATCTCCCTTTAATGCTCACACTAGCCCCTTATATCAACAATTGAACGTGCTAAAAATATCCCAAATTAATTTCATCCAAACTAGTGCATTTATGTATAAGTATGACAACAACCTTCTTGCATTTGCTTTCTCATCCTATTTTAGACCTAACTTATATACTAAAGGCATTAGAAATAATAGAGCCTACATAAGTGTCTTTGCAAAAACGAACACTAGAAAGTTTTCTATTAAGTATCAGGGTCCTCTTTTATGGAATAACATACCGGAAAGTATTCGTGCATCCAGGAGTCTCGCTCAGTTTAAAACCCAAATCCGTGCACACACTAAATAATGTAAAATGAACTCCTTTATTTAACCTACATGTATGTTCATGTTCATGTTTATTTATTATTATGTTATTGATATATGTTTTGAGGGAAAGTATCCCGTTGCTACTGTTCATTGCTTTCAAAAGCACCGCCATTAATTAATATTGCATCTGCTTTTAATTTTCTATTGTTACCACAATGAATTTTTTGGTAAATAGGCCCCACTAGCGGGATCATTCCCTTCGGGTAGCCTATTGGTTCTGCCACACTCAGTATTGGTTGCTCACCTGTCCATATCATCGCTAATGTTAACTCGCAATCAATCTCTGTGTGTACTATCCTGTAAGCAAAATTATCTGCTTGTCTTTGTTTTTTGGTGGATCAATAAACCAATTGAATTGAATTGAATTGAATCAGCTAAGCTCATCAGCACCATACCCTGGGATTTCTGATATTCCACTTGAGATTTCTGGGTTTCTTGCATGGTCATGTTACAATTTGACTATCTAAACTATTGAGCACAGTTCCTTGTACCTTATGACATGTCATCATTTCAGCTATCCTCTCATCAATATTTACCTCCGAAGCAGAATCAGACATGTTGATGAAATTTATCTGATTTGAACGTTTTAGTTAAATTAGTGTATTACGCAGTTTCTATAATTATTCAATACAGATCATGAGTATCAAAATGCGATTCAACTCATATCGTAGTCTAAATTATGAAGTGTTCAATTAAATTATTACGACGGTAATATTCTCAGTTACTAATCTTTAACGATCTTTCACAAAGCGAGTCCTTTTGATTATTACGAGGGATCCATATTATGTTGCAATTAAACTTTAATTACAAGTACAACCAATTTGCTAATTCGAACACGTTATGGTTAATTCCAGAGTGTATGGGTTAATTCTAGAGATAGGCTTACACTAAATCATTTACACAAAAATTGGGTACTCCGTAATTTACAGAAACTTAGGATCCTTCCGCTCCCAGAGAATTTCCATGAATTATTATGATGTTTCGTCGCAACGAATTTCTGTTTCCAATCGACTTCCCTGGGTTAAACTCAAGTGTTCAACACACCTCGAAAAAAATCATCTCTTTCTTGCAAAAAACAATTTATGAGTTTCCCCAATGAGAACTTCTCTCATCCGCCCTGCAGTAAACCACCGATTATTCAGCAGGTTTCCAAGACATTTTTGTTAAAACGTCAAATTTCATGTAATTTCGAGTCCTGTCACGACACAAAGGCTACCTCGCAGTAGAATTGCGAGTCCTTTCCGCTGTTTTCCGGACAACAACCAATCAGAGGCCTTAGCTTGGTCACGTGGTTACGCCGATGCGACGCTTGTCAACTCTACACCAATGGGAACCAAGAACATTTTGCTGTTCTGGCGTAGAGCTACAAATGGCTGGGATCTCAAAGTGTATACTTAGCTGCTGACGTAAATTATTGATAAAAATCCGTGACGTCCAAAACCGTTACATCACCACACTTGCCTGTAAAACTCCACCTCATTTTATAAGCTATTTTTTTTAGCTCAACCAATCACGCTTCTAGAAAACGCTTTCAATCGTGTTTACATTAATTTTCATTACTTGAATTTGTATAGAGCCTAAGTTAGGCATAAATCAGGTGGGTCCAAACATGAGCGCGGTCAAATAAAGCAGTCTTAAGATGGAAAACGAATGCTTTTGAGTTCCAAAAAGGGAGCGCAACGTGAAGGAGAGGCCGTATCCCAGGTCGAGGGTCTTACCACTGATAGCTCACGGTTCAAACCAAATCATTACAGGTGAGAACGTGTAGTGACAGCAAAAAGGGACTGAGCGCACGCAGATCGACTGTAATTTTGCGTGAATTATCAGTTTCCTATAGCTAACAAACTGCGCGTCTCTTGCGTGCAGTCATACAGCGCGTATGCTCAGTGTTTATCGCATCTACTGACATGATTAGGCTAACATAATTATGCAACTTTCATATTCTTAAAGACGTGAAAACTGATATAGGCTATAGTGACTTTCCACTGCAAGCGATTCTGTGTTTAGCCTACACTTTTCCTGCAAATGGCGTATTGTCTCTCTTCTGTGATTGGTTGAGCTAAAAACAGCTTACAGAATGAGGTGGAGTTTTACAGGCAAGTCATCACCACGGACTCAAATCATCTGCAGCATCGAAAGCAGAATCAGCTCGATATGTTAAGCAAATTAGGCCTACGTACCGTACCGTATACAATCTAATAATTAATCAGGATTGCGTGGATCAGAACAAGACTTAGTAAGTTAACTTTTACCTGAGTAGGCCTAGCCTATTTGACTTGTCTTGCCCGTGGTTTGGGTGAAATTATGTCTTTGCAAATTTAAGAGTGTATACGTGGTATAATGTTTCCATCTGTGGATAGACTCAGTGGCGGCGCCAGGATTTCAGTTTTGGGGGGCTGAATTCGTGGGCGAAAATTTTCCGTTTTCAGTCGGATAAATTTCTGACGACTTTTTTTTAGTCATCGGCCAAAATCTCGCGAAAAATTTCCATTTCTGCCGACAAAATTTCTGACGACCTTTCTTTTTTTAGTCATTTGGGCAAAATCTTCTAAAACGGCCCCTTTTTATGTCCGCAAAACTGTCTGGCAAATCTCGTGCGTACCTGCGCTTCAATTTTTTGAGGGGGTAACGGGGGTAAATCGCCCAAATATTTCATTTTTACATGGGAACAGTGGCGGCGCCAGGATTTCAGTTTCGGGGGGCTGAAGCCTCGCGGCGAAAATTTCAAATTTTCATCCGTCAAAATTTCTGACGACCTTTTTTTTAGTCACGAACCGAAATCTTACGAAAATTTTCCATTTTTGCCGCCAAAATTTCTCACGACCTTTTTTATCGTCAGCCGAAAATCGTGGATATTTCAATGTAAAAATTCGGATGGGCCTTTTTTAGGGTGGGCTGAGCCTCTTGTAGGGGAGCTTAGCCCCCCAACCCCTAGCGCCGCCACTGCTTGGGAAACAAATGAATGGCCCTTTTTAGGAGGGTTTAGCTCCCCTAGCCCCCCTAGCGCCGCTACTGGATGGACTACAGTAGTCGAGAATAACTGGTCATTGCACTCGTATGTCATGGCCCATGGAGCCACAGGGTTTTTGGATTATTACACGTCAATACACAAATGCTTGAAACACCCATAGCGATCATTAAACTTGCAGTGACAATGTTGTCGCCGAAGTCGATAATCGATCAATCCTATATAGGCATAGTCTTGGTATTCTTTATGAACATAAAATATAGAAACTGAGAGTTCAATGCTTGCCATAAGAGACATTTTATGCTTTCAATGATATATTTTTTATGGAAAAATGTTTGATTCGAAAGTACATTATCCAGTTGGTGTGGAAAGCTGAAATTGTTCTAGAATAACGCAGTTAGAACCTCCAATAAAATCAGGGTGCGTTATGTTGTTGCATACATTTCACTCTGTTATTGCGTATAGCACCCGGCATGCAACTATGCATACTTTTGCAAAGTCTACATATATAAATCTGCATACAGCAAGGTTTTATTTACCTATTTACCATGCACGCCTGCACTTATAAGTTTTTTGCAGTAATGTGCGACCTTGAAATCTTGGATTGTGAATTGCCACTTACTGTTCGGTCTATTGATTAACGCAAATTCAATCAGGCGGAAAATAATATCCCGTTACGCAGTTTATGCATCTACCTTGTAGTCTTTGATTCAACACCTGATCCATTTAAGTTCTGAAAATCAACTAAATCGCTCAAGCTGCTTCACGTTCTTTGATACCTACAGCAGGCCTATAAGTAGTTTTTGAAACGGTTGTTGCTGCATCGAAGGATGCTTGCGGTACGGGAGCAACGTATACGTCTAATGGACGCGCAATCAATTCATGCAACTCACGCGAGAGGAAGATTGCGATGCGATGGCCACTCGATCAGAAGCAGAATAATTACGAACGCTCTCTCAATTTTATTCACTTAGATCGTCGAAGAGAACGAGAGTGGTGAGGACATCTTGCGTACAACAGGTTAGGTTTAAATGAAAAGCATTCTGAACATTCATGAGTATAGCTTTAATAATGTAGGCCTCTATAGCGTCTTTTCTGTTAGACAGATACCTTCTGTTATACATGTAGGTCTAGATAGGATTTTTCAGTTTTGGTTTGAAATTATGCGTAGGCTATTCATTTTATTTGGTTTCTACAGATGTGTACCTTAATGCTGACCACAAGCAAAAATAATCAAGATTAGCAAACGAGTAAGAAAGGTCGATCATCTGCTACATGGAGAACTCTAGTGCGCCCTTGCCCGAAGAAAAACGCACCGACTGTTTTATTGGCAAACGAGTAATGGAACAACTTATGCTCAAGTTTTCGCACAATTGATGAAAAAGTGCTTTGACTGATCCTGAGCAAAGTTCCTCAAATGATGAGGTATTCTCAGGGACATAGAGCCATAGGGTACTAGGCTACTAGCCAAAATATTTGTTCCGCATAATTTATATCTTGAAGCCTTTCTTCAACCCCAACGCCAACAAATCTCACCACGAGAACAGTGAGTGAAGTTTGCCAGCCACAAGTGTTAATCTATAGGATGCTTCCGTGAAACTGCAAGCTACTTAACCAGACGAAAAATATCTCAATGAGAGAAAGTAAGATCGAAGTGTAAAGTAGCACCAAGATTTCGGTTATGACAAAATTTATGTGGCTAACTGGGTTAAAAACATACCAGATGGGGAGCTGCTTCTACATTTCTGTCATGCCATCGGTGCAGTTATGTCAATTAAATTTACTGACTACCCATAATCCACGATTTGAAGAAGAACTAAAACAATTGCAGTTGAAGACGAGTCAACGTTGTGGTGCGCCACAAATAACGATTAAAAGTAAACAAGAAAGAGGTAGAAACGATGAAGAGTCAATCAATAATTATCTTTTTATTTGATGGGCAATAATTGATAAACATTATAAACTTAAACAGAATGCCGACTATGATCTGCTTCGCTCCCAATTGCAGCTGAAGATTGAGAAGGCCAATTCCCATGTGAGAGCCTCAAATATTGAACTGAAATATTGAACCGATGTTCTTTGTAAAAGTTATTTAAAAAATTATAAGTGGTCCAGTCAATTAAGACTGTCATGAATACTCTGTCCTAATATGTTGTTTCTAGATTTTTGCACATTCTTTCCGAGCAACATGTTGGAAGACACAACTCCATTTGTGACTGACCTTGAAACATCAACGGATGTAACCGGAAATTCCACGAATGTCACAATATCGAATCTGAAAGTCAAGATCGTGAATGAACTTATGTTTATCTTTTACAGCTTTGTCATCCTGATAGGGATCATCGGATGTGTTGCCAATGGTCTTGTCCTGCGCGTTCTTCTGTCTCCAAAACTACGGTCCCAGATTTCCAACCTTCTCCTCATCAACCAGGTTGCCATGGATCTCTACTCGTGCATTCTCCTCATCACATCATATATCTCGCGACTTCCCAGACTGCACTTGACCGGAAGATCAGGTTGGTTCTTGTGTGCATTCCTGCAAAACGACATGCTGATCTTTCTGGGCTTGACCGGGTCCATTGCCAGCGTTGGAACTATCACAGCAGAGAGGTATTTCAAGGTCGTACACCCGATTGCCCATCGCAAGAACTTTCGCAACTGGATGATCTATGTAGCGATTGCTCTGACCTGGATCAACGGAGTTCTGACCAACATAGCCGGAATCTGGACCTCTGAAATTTTCAATGGCGTATGTTATGGGTACGTTTCCTGGCCGACTAAAGAGTTTTCAACAACCTACGCAATAATTATCTTGATCTGGGAATATTTTCTGCCTCTGTTGTTGTTCATCTACTGTTACTGGCACATCCTGGCAGTGATCAGAGGCCAAGCGAAAGTGTTTCACGGTCATCCAGACAACGAAACAGTGGCGCAACAGGCGACAGCCAACAAGACCCAGATGAACGTCATATCCACAATGATCGGAATCTGCATGGCATTCTTTCTATGCTGGACTCCAAATCAAATCTGGTACATGCTGTCCACAATGGGATACACAACAAATTCCCTGACAGTCTATTTTGTGACGCTGTTTCTTATATTTCTCAATACGCTTCTGAATCCGTTCATCTACGCCGTAAAGCACGAAGCTGTTAAGAAGGGACTTCGTCAGATGTTGTGGAGAAAGTTGGATCCAATCACTGTTGCCTCAATAACCGGTGGTACCATTGCTTGAAGTGGAAACAATGATAACAAAATAATAGACCTATATAAAATTACTTTAAAATAGATCGACTAGGACTCGTCAGTTTTGTGGGTTGAGGTAGGCCTACTGGCAAATCTATAAAGCGAACAATAGTACAGAGTTACATATAATATTATCTGAATAATGTTTCGTCGTCAAATGTTTATCGTTTATCTGTTTATCACTACCTAACTCGACCCGGACCACCATGGACTACTCTTACGAACAACCTTGTTTACTCAACGCAGCGCTCGTAAATAAGTTGGTGCCCCGCGCTTGGTTTTTCGACTGGCGCTTTATAAATTAGGAGATTAACATTATGATTTTACAATCTGTTATCATAGTCTTAAGTGTTTCTTTCTGCAGAGTAACGGTAGAATACGTGTTGAATAGAAGTGCGTAGCCAATGAAATTATGCCTGGGCTATAAATGCATAAAGGAGTTAAAACCGCAGTAGGCGGTGGTCCCTGCACATATTTTGCGTTTCCATGTGACTATCCCACTTTCAGATTTCGAACGTTGCCTCTTTCTGTGTGATCTTAAGCGCTATAGAACCTAAACATTGCAATGCATGTTTGTTTCATCTTGTGGAGCCCAGCGCAATGCCACTCACATGCCAATCACCGATTTTCAAGCTAAATTCACATTACATAGTGAGGTAGTCGTAAAATTGACATCCACTCTACTTTCATACTACAGCACTTTTGATCCTGTCTAGACCTATAACAGACCTACTTCGTTTGTTTGTATGTAATTTGTTTGTATGTGCACTTGTCATAGCGCCCCTTCAAGGTCACTACTCAGAGGCGTTCCCGACTGCAGAGCGGACACTGCATCGGAGTTTCACGCCGAAGCGCTGAGCAACTGCGAGTGAAGGACTTGCCCAAGGTCCCTACACGGCGACTTGAGGTGGATTCGAACCTCAAACCTTCCGGCTTCAAGGCGACGACGCCACAACTACACCACCGCACCCCCACAATATATGATACATTACTTAGTTTCATTCAGTAGCTCAATGTCACGCAAAGTCACTGATTATTTAAACCAAAATCATGTTATTTTATTAAGCATAGACGCTAGAATGATATCCATTCTACTTAAGCTACAGATTCATCAAACTAAACTTGTGATTTATATCTGTTAATGAATGGATTCTGTTTTCATATGAGTGCAGCCTACACAAAATTCAATTCTGTTATTACGCTCGATGTTCAGTTTTTACTTTTTAGACCTTCTGCAACTGACATAAATTTACTTTTCGATTATCAAACCATTTTTAGCGACTCTAAGACACAGAAGAGATTAAACTATTTCTGTGCTGACTTCGATATTTAACGTTCTAAATAGATAGGATCACAGGCCTATCAGTATCTACGTACCGGTAGGCTACTATGACACGTAAGTTGACGGAACTAAATAAATTTACTGTTAGCTTATGCTACCTTTCGCCTAGCGTTTGATTAATATGCCATGCGGTGCCCACTAGGTATTACTGAGTTATCATCGTCCCTAATTGATGATCATTTTGTAATCAGATGAATGGTGATAAGTGTTTTTTGTATCCTATAATGCAGGCATAGCCTACAGTCATTTCTGTTCATATCCCAGTATTCGTCGTTATATTTAGACAGTCCTCTAATAATTTGGTAGCCTAATCGGTCTAATGGAGAAGTCGAAGTATTTTGCAGCTCGTTCTAAGTCCCATGGTAATTTTTCAGAACTAGAAAGAGTAATCGGTTTGGGACTAGATTTTTAGAGAAATAATCCTAATGCTTCTAATCATCTAGTCATTAATTAACGTGCCCTTTGAGTGGGGTTTGCCTTTTGTTTTTCCTCTCCTAATCAAACCTTCATCCTTTATAAAATCCATATAAATAGCAAGATGTTATATAAATGATACCTCAGAATAAAAATGGAGACTTATTAATTTAAGAGCATAGAAAGCATGAAAAAATATAAAATAGACTGAATTTCTGTTGCGTATTTGGCGAAAAAAACAGTAGGCTAGGCCTGTTGTGCTTTGAAATTTCATGTATTAAAACAGTTTAAGGCAAACCTGGACAACTAGAATCAAAAGTTGCAATCAACCGCCGGTAATCAATCAATGATGATGATGGTGGTTCTCTGCCCGAAGGCAGGTTCGTTGGCTTTACGCCCCTTGGGATGAGATGAGTGAGGTGGTTTCCCGTTGCCTTCCCCACAGACAATGATGGGTAAGCAACTTGCCCAAGGTTGCTCCGCAGGAGCTTGCGCCCCTGCGTCCCACACGTGCTAGCCCGAGATATCTAAATCTCTGAATTGTCAACTCCCAGCCCGAGACTTGAACCGTTATGCCGCTCGAGCTTACCGGTGTAGCTAACTAGGCCAGTAATCAATCAATGGTCTCCATGCTATTAATGTACACAATAAATTAATAAGGAAAAATGTGGCAAATTTGAACCAGAGTTACTTCGACACATCTTACTAGCAACAGGATATGTTTATGGTAAACGCCTGTAATATAAAACTTGTTTGCTGTTATCGCATGTCTAGCTTCCAGTTTCCGTTTAGGATCCATTTTTAGTGCAGTTGCACCAACTTCCGGAAATTGTTCAGCTGTGTTATTGACGCGCGTGAAAAAATCGAAATTTTCTAAGTTTAAAGACTTTACTTTGTGATGGTAAGTTTTGACTGTAAATTATCAGCGAGAGGAAGACAACGGTTGCGCATACAGAATACAGACACGGTGTCAATGTTGCCTATTATTATATAGGTTACGTGCACTCTCAATGAGCTTGGCCCAAATCTGACTACAATTTACAAACATGGTTGATTCAGGTATTAATCGTGGAAGTTCACGAAAAATATCTAAATAAGTCGAATTAAGTAGGCATCCCTTATTAGACCAATTGCATATTCGCGCTATGGTGTACTTTACATCAAAATAATAATCAAACACCATTACACCAAAATGAGTAAGCCTACAGCCTCCTAAATATAGACGTCGAACGCTGTAAATTATCAGCGAGAGGAAGAAAACGGTTGCGCATACAGACGATCATTTTGAGTATTGCTATTAGAAGCAACTGTGAATAAATTTTCGTCCGTGAACCAGATGAAATGCACTATACGGCAGCTGGGTAGCGACGCAACAAAAGGCGACTGCGGTCAAGTCGAACTTGTTTGTTGGCCACGGTCAATTCATGCGCCCCACGTTTTTCATGCAAATCAAACGTAAGTCTTTCTTCACAATACGATTAACGGAACGCTGAGATATACCAAGTTCCAGAGCATTTGTGTTTAAGTACGGTGTGTTTGCGGCAAATCTTTATGGCTCAAAACAAGTGTTTCAACTTCTTCAATTTTGTCAGCGCGGACGGCCACTGCCGGGAAGACTTTGCGAAGTTCCAGTAGCCTACTATCAATCTTGCGAATAATCTTATCCAATCCACTACGAGACCAGCTTTTATGAGGTAACTCTTTTAAAAATCTTTTTGCTCCATAATGTTTGTTTTGTCTTAAAAATTTAATGACGTATTTTTCTCACTGAGCGCCATTTTCGTAAATGGTGGAAAAATTAATCACGTCATTATTATTACGTCGACGATTTAACCGAAATTTTTTAAACCAACGCATTTGGCTGTTGGCATCGACTAAACTCACTAGAGCACATGTTTTAATAATAATAATAATAATATTTTTTCTTTAATTGAGCGCCTGCAAACGCACCACTCTTTACATTTGCAAGTTATGCAGTAATCTTAATTAAACTTAACTACCAACTGAACAGACAGCTTTGTAATTACACGGCGCTAATAGCAGCCTACAAAGCAAATCCGCCCAACGGGGGCTCGAACTCACTACCTCTCGCACTCTTGGCCAGCGTGTTAACCACTACTCTACCGGGCTCTTGTTTGCTATCTTTTTTATGAACGATAAAGTCATGAAAATTTCACTTTTTGGGATTTGCACGTTGTATTTGTAGGCTAGGCCTACCTTTTAAAGCTGTCATCTTCACAAAATTGCTCGTGAATTCAATGCTCAGGAACATTAGCCTATCTCATTTTTTATTTGCACAATAGTGTAGCGAGCATGGAACGCTACAATATTATTATTTACCACATAGCTTTTCTTCGCGTACGTCGCACCCATTCACGCTAAGTTTTAGTGCTCAAAAACATTACGTCGTCTGAAATAGCGGCAAGAGGCCCGCGTGTGAGGCTTCTGTTAGGGTAACTGACCAATCAGAGCACTTGGTTTTGCCCGAATCTTCTCGAACTGGCGTCCTACGTCAGTCGCTTTCTAGCTGTTGAAGAGTCACTTGGGGGTCATTGCATAATTACGTAACGCCGAAAATGACCATTTTCGACCCACCCACCCACCCTGTAACGCTTCGTAACGTTGCCCCTGACCCACCCACCCACCCTCCCTAGCGTTACGTAACGATTGTTAAAAAAATTAGTTGAGATTTAAGGCTATTGTTGAATGTGAATTATAGGCTAATTTGACAGTAAGCCTATAATGTAGACTAGGCTTAAACTATGCACAATGTTTTATTCATATAAACGAGTCATGCGTGAACTCTAATTTTCTTAAATTATACCGCAAGAATAAAATTTTACACCGCTAAGATGTTTCACCGACTAGGCCAAATGGCTCATTAACAATTAATCAAAATTAAGGTAAACTAATTATTTGCTTTTTTAAGGATCCCTCAGGGACTTCATTATATACTGAATATTAATTATTTGCTTAGTCTGGGCAATTCGTTAGAAATATTGCTGAGTTCTGTTGAGCATCGATTTTAAATGTTTGAGATTCGTGTCCACTAAGTAAAACATGCTTCAAAGTGGTTCTTCGATGTCGGGAATACAAGGACAATTAGGCGTACCACGTTGTTCCGTTGGTAAAACTATCACAGATCCAAACAATTCGAAGAGCGGTTTCCGGTTTGCACAAATGGGAGAACAGAATTGACCTAGCATGCAACTGGTGTCTGCTGCCGGATTTTTTTTAGTTCGGTTAAGTTTTAAATCAAAGTCACGAAGTTTAAACTTCGATCCCATCATGTCTAATGTGTCATTCGATGATAATTTAATATTCATTAATAAATTTTTTCATGGCGTTACGTAACGCTCAGGTCCCCCACCCACCCACCCACCCACGTAACGCTTCGTAACGTTTTCAGTTACCCCACCCACCCACCCACCCTCGAGCGTTACGTAATTATGCAATCACCCCTTGCTAGTTGTCGTCCGAGAAAGACCTGTATCGTGGTGTTTGAAAGGGAAATGACAAATTTGGTCCGAAATTGTCGCAAATTTAGAAGGCTGGTGGTATAATTTGATTCGGAAATTGTCCTGGAGTTTGTCAAATGGTGGCGACTGATGTTTTATGATTGGAAACTTGATTTGTGATTTCAAACGCGGCAGACTGGCTGATTGTAAATTTATGCGACTCCGGAGGAAATGGGCCGACTCCCCAGATATCATTCCTAAGCGAAGGGAAGTATAAATCTAGATTAAATAATTGTGCATTCGGAGATTGGATAACTTAGCAATAATAATTGTTGGAATTTGTTATTAGAAATTGAACGTTATAGCGATAAGGGTGATTTATCATTTAGTCAATGATCGAACTTAATAAGATTAATTGCTGAAGACTGATAATCTGTGAAACAGTCAAACAGAACTAGATTAAGTTTTGCAAAGTTTATTCGGAATTTAATGTCGATTGCGGATACTAATTCGAACTGTTAGTTAAGACACATGTGATTATTTCAAAGGCTATCGAACTTGATAACGCTTGACAATTTTCTATCTTTAGTTGATATAATTCAGAGTTAAACATCAATTAAATAGTCAGAAATACCTTGAAACACAATGTCTAATTCAAACTCTGCAGAGGAGGAATCTTGTCAGATGGAGAAGGTTGAAGGTGATCGAGCCCTTTTACCTAGAATTTCCCAGATAGAAACAACCCTGGATGAAATGATTATAATTCGGCAGGAGAGACAGGTATAGAAATGGACCAGGTTCACTGATAGTATAGAAACATTTATGGAGCGCCTAGAAGAGCAGGTGACTAGCTTAGTGCAGCGACAGACAGAGTCAGAACTTACAGTGGAAAGAAATAGGAATAAAATAGAGCAGCAAGACCAATTGATGAGAGAGCTTACAAGGGATATTTCATTAGATAAACCTGCTGTGTTGGATTCGAACTTAGATGAGTACCTAGCTATTGGTGCTGTCGCTACCCCAAAGGGAGCCGCTGGAATATGTCCTAAATCGGTCCTGGAAGAGTTGAATATAAATGAGAAGAGTTTGACCATTAGCCAGTAAGGAAATACAAAGGATATGAGTTTTCCACTATGGTCGATTGCCTGATGAGCCAGACGAGGCCCTATGAAATTAGTTCCTCTGCTCCATTTGCACATGAGTTTCCAGTGTCCAAATCCTCACAGCAGTGCGCTGACTCGCACGGGGCGCTACAGGGGTTATTTCCTCCTAGACATTCATGAATGAGAAGGGAGATAGAAATAGACTGATAGGTGGCCCTCTAGCGAGTAAGGCGAGCGTTACAATATAATGGTAGCATTCTAAAATTGCTTATTATGGGTTAGGCCTAACAGTGCGTTAAACACTGCAGTAGTCCTGTGAAGTTTGGAAAGGCCCAGCATTCAGTAAAATATCAGCTTCTTTTGGTATATCAAATTGAGTAGTCTACTATCAGTTTACAATACTCAGCAACATCCATTTCGGGATCCAGACAAATCCCATGGACATTTCCCATGACCACTCTCCGTAATTTCCTCTCTGGATTCCACCAGAGCATTTCAATAGGACAATTCCCTCGAACATTTCGCTCAAATGTAGGCTAAAAAAGTGTAAGCAATTTGCATTTGTACAGACTTCAATAGTGTCTTAATGTTTGAGGGTGGAATTTATAAGCCATTTGCTTTAGACTACTTGATTTTGAACTTCAATTGTTGAGCAACCAAACTTTTATTGCTTGATTAATGTTTACTTAAACAGACTAAAAACCTTAACTATAAATAAAAGTTGGCCTACTAATTTACTGTTGCTTCTTTGCCTCATATCAAAAAAATTCATTCTTAAAATATCGTTCATTTTATTTGAAACCTATATTATAAAACAAATGCAGTGTCAGTATGCCTAGATACAAAATATACTTTAATTATTTTAAACAATTAATGTAGTCAATTATGACTTGTGAGAGCGAGCGCCATATACGTGCAGGGACAAATGTAAGTGACTGTAAAGCAACGGTGATACTAAATGGATAGCGGGCTGAACGTTCAAGGGGAATTTACCGTGGGTGTGCGGAGAGGAGTGGTACAGAGGGAGATGCCGGGGGATATGTCCAGAAGGAAATCTCTTATGCCTATCTATCATTACGGTGATTTCCCTCTGGCACAAGTTTGATCAGGCTATTTCCTCCCCCCCCACGTGGCAAGCCCTGATGGGTGCAAATGTGATGGAAGCACAAGGACAAATTTATGTTAGTGTTAAGCAAAAGTCAAATTAGATGAAGATTTACCCTGTGTTATGACGGGGAGGGGATTGTTCGGGGGATGTACCAGGAGGAAGTCCATGGCAGATGCTGGGGAATACCGGGTGAAAATGTTCAAAAGGAAATCATCTATACTCAACTCTATCATTAAATTGGAAGCAGTCTGCTTCCATCCCGCCCCCCCATGGTGTAGTAGGCCCTGCCTCACGGTGCATATAATTGTTGTTGTAAGACACCCAACATACATATGCCTACATTGAAAGACTCACACAAATCCGTACCTGCAATAAGCTTTCAGCAGTACGAAATGTTTCATTGCTAATTATCACTTAGTGTAATTGATTCCCGTAAATTAATTATTTTAACATACAGGCAGAAAAGCCCATTTGAGCCGTTTTTGTTCCTTCTGATCCAATCTTTATACCTGGTCCGTCTTGGTTATTTGATTCAATCTTTATACCTCTTGGTCCGTCTTAGTTATGAAAACATCGATCAATCTGCTTCACGTTCTACACCCAGGTAGCTGTTACGTCAGCTGTTACTGAATCAAGAGGCAGTCGTGGATGCGGGGTGCGACGAAGCCCGAACACGCATATCCAGTTCACATGACAACGGTGGCTGAAAGATGACCAATCAGAAGTAGATGCAAAAGTAGATAAAGTGGCTGACGTGAAGGCAGATAGTGATGCGACAGCCACTCACTTAGGCAGAAGCAGCAGACGAGCGTTCTCTGAGAACTGAATTTCATTCGACAGAACAACACACGATCGTCTTGCACACAGGTCAGACCTGTCACCTAAGTACTAAGCGTTTGAAGATTAAAACTTTTAATTTAACTATCACGAATTAGAGTCTATTCTTTTAGGAATGATATTATGGAGATTCGTGTATCTTTGAACTTTATATTTGTATATATACACGGTGAACGGAAAAAACCGAACCTCTCCAATTGCTGCAATAACTTATGTAATAAGTTGTGCATTTCAATAAAACATGGAGAAACTTCAGTTTAAAGAACATGATTCAGATTACTATCAGTGTCAGTTACGATGAGTGTCCAAAATATCCTCCTTAGGCCTCAACACATGCACGCACAAAGACGCGCTCGCCACTGACCAATTACTGAATCGATGATAGCTTGATCAAATTCGTGTCCGTAGCAAACGACTCCCAGGGATGTTTTTCTTCAGTGTTCCACCGAAAACGAATACAGGCGATCATTTTGGCAATTCGAAGGTGAAGCAGGAGTGAACATTTTCACGTCGACAAACCAAATAAAATGTATCAAGTCTGCAGGATAGCTCTTTAAGAACTGCCTTTCTCGCTCGATGCGCGCCTGTTGTTGACCTCCGCTAGTTCAGTCGCACTGTACGCTCGTTGTAACAATTTAACCACTTGAAGTTGTAACTGGAATGGTGCATAATTAAAAAGAAATGGTTAAGTAGGCTATACAGGGTGGGCCAAAAAAGACCCCCTAGGTTTTTTGCCAATATCTTGACCAAATGTAAGAATTTCGACATGAAATTTTACAGTCTTAAAGACAATTCATATTTACACTTGATGGCCAGATTTCATCAAAATATTTCAAACAAACCAACTCCTTTTTGTTGCGTTACGTTTTTGAATCGTCAAAAAACGGTGGGTGGCCTCCATAATAGTGGCATAACTTTTGCTCTGTTTGAAATATTTTGATGAAATTTGACCATCATATGTAAATATGAATTGTCTATAAGACTGTAAAATTTCACTTCAAAATTCTTACTTTTGGTCAAGATATTGGCCAAAAACCTAGGGGGGTCTTTTTTTGGCCCACCCTGTATACCTGGAAATGAAATAGTCTTAGTCGCAATATTTAAAAAATTTTGATGTTGATTTCTCTATTTATTGTGGAGGTTCGGTTGTTTCCGTTCACCGTGTATAGGCCTATATACACTATGTCCGGATAAAAAGTATGATTTGACCGAGTTATTACACTTTTTGTGGCGGCTACTTAAGTAGCCCCCACAAAAAGTGTAATAACTCGGTCAAAACTCTTACGATTTGTCTGAAATTTTAAACAGAGCAACAGTGACCATATTTACACGAGGTCCTAAAGCCGATTAGAAAAATTCGCGAGTTTGTCAAATGTATGAGCGTTTAAATTGGGGGGGGGGAATGAGGGCGGTGGGAGAGCAAATTTTCCCGAAAACCGAAATAGTACATGTATTTGGTGAAGTTATCGAATACCAGGAGTTCCCTACGCGTGAGTTAACACTATATTTGCAATCTGCAGTGTAGCTCAGGCGACTACCAGTGGCTATCCCAAATTGTTTTTCTTAAAATTTGTTGCGGTTGAAGCGCCATAATCCCAATAATTCTTGAGTATCACAATTCCATAATTTATAAACTTTCCTACCTCCTTCGACATAGCCAGGACCGGTGCCATCGTTAGCACGTTGTGAAAGCTGGTCTGACAAGGCAAACACTAGAGTTGAATTTGTAAACACGCTCGAACAAGCGACAAATAAATATGTTTATCTTGCCAAAAATCAAATTCAATAACCTTCTGAAGACGACAGCTTTGATGCATTTGGACTTGTGTTAGTTTACATCTGCCAGTGGTGGCGATCTTGCGGTTTTATCAAGACCAATAGGTTGAATATTTTGGTTACAGGTGAAGTCGTCCCATGAGTAGGCCTAGTAAGCTTTAGGAAAGATGCCGACGTCGACGATTAAGCCTCTACAGGGGACCTCTGGTTATAACGGACAGTAGCAACAGAGGTCGGTCAAAGCAGGGGCGGATCCAGGGGGCAAATCCGACCATGGCCCCATTTAGAAATTTCATTATTTCTCACCAGCTGTTTTGCCGGGAAAGTGGACGTGGTCCCCAGATCAGTTTTGTAGGCCCCTCCCCATGAGGTTCGGAAAGGTTTTCAATATAGTGGGGTAAAGGCGGCAGAGAAGACAGAAAGTAATAAAAGGGTGAGAAAGTAGTGCATGACTAAAAAAGGTTTTTAGCTATTTAGGCCGGGAAAATGGTATGGTCTTTTGGAAAATGGTAGGCCTAACTTTTGTCCGAGATTTCGACCAAAGGACTAAAAAAGGTCATCAGATTTTACGGCGACGAAATGTTTTTCAGACTCAAGATTTTACGGCCAAAGACCACAACGGAAATTTCTTTAAAACCCAGGACCAAAAATTTTGGCCCACCCTCTTAAAAAATTTCTGTCACCGCCTCTGGGTCAAAGTGACATTTAGCCTACCTGAAAGTAAGAGGGAGAATGTTAGTGGAGCGATGACTTGGCCAGGGTGAAGGACAGTGAAAATAAAATTAATAGGATTGTCATAGCCTTGTGATGACTGGAAAAACACTTAGCGACATGGGCCTACATTGTGTCAGGCTATTTGAAAATTAGTTTTTTTTAGCTGCATCGCAAGTTTAAAATATAAAGTTGGCTGTCAGGCAATTGTGGAAGGATGCAGATGTGACTGTGACAACTTGTGCAAATGCCTATAGATCGAAGAAACAAATACTTAAACCGGTTTGAAAATTTCGCAGCCTGTTTGATTTAGAAAAAATATTATCAAGAGCTTCTGAACCTACATTTTGCAACAAAAGTCATGCAGGCCCGAGGCTGAAAATTAGACATCAAATCTTATTCTGTACGGACCGTGTTACGAAAAGGAGCTTCAGTGATGCAATCCTTGTTAAAACTATTCACCAATCTGTCCTAGGATCAGTCGAATGCAACTGCAATTAATTGCTAATGCTACCAAATTACTCTGGATTTGCAGATACTTTCCGAGCAATATGCAGGAAGACACGAGTCCAGCTGTAACTGACCTTGAAACATCAACGGACATGACCGGAAACTCCACGAATGTCACGATTTCGAATTCGAAGGTCGAGGTCGCCAGTGACGTCATGCTCGTCTTCTTCGTCTTCGTCATCTTGATTGGGATCATCGGATGTGTTGCCAATGGCCTTGTTCTGCGCGTTCTCCTGTCTCCAAAACTACGGACACAGACTTCCAACCTACTCATCATCAACCAGGTTGCAATGGATCTCTACTCATGCATTCTTCTCATCGTAACGTATGTATCGCGAATTCCCAGGTTGTACTTGACCGACAAATGGGGTTGGTTCCTGTGTTCATTCTTACACAACGACATGATGACCTTCTTTGGTTTGACTGGGTCCACCGCCAGCGTTGGAACCATTACAGCAGAGAGGTACTTCAAGGTCGTACACCCGATTGCCCACCTCAAGAACTTTCGCAACTGGATGATCTATACTGCAATTGCTTTGACTTGGATCAACGGAGTTCTGACCAACATAGCAGGAATCTGGACCTCTGTTGTGATCGATGGTGAGTGCCTCAGCTACGTTTCGTGGCCCACAGATCAGTTAGCAACAACCTGTGCAATTATTATCCTCATATGGCAATACTTTTTACCTCTGTTGATGTTCATTTACTGTTATTGGCACATCCTGGCTGTGATCAGAGGCCAAGCGAAAGTGTTTCACGGTCATCCAGACAACGAAACAGTGGCCCAGCAGGCGACAGCCAACAAGACCCAGAAGAACGTCATATCCACAATGATCGGGATCTGTTTGGCATTTTTCATATGCTGGACTCCTAATCAGATCTGGTTTATGCTGACCATTATGGGGTACATATCGGAATCAAAGGTATATCTTGTGACGCTATTTCTGATATTTCTCAATACGCTTCTGAATCCGTTCATCTATGCCTTAAAGCACGAAGCTGTTAAGAAAGGACTTCGTCAGATGTTGTGGAGAAAGTCGGATCCAATCAGTGTTGCGTCAGTCACAAGTACAACAATCGCTTGAAAGCAGAACGAAAGTTAAAGGAGCACATTGATTTTAGAAGAATTCATAAGAACATATACTATAATGGATATATTAATTAGAATATTTGAGTTTAATTTCGAATTGACACAACACAGCGTGATCAGAGTTCATGGTCTGAACGGACGATAGCAAGTTATTACAGGAGTCGATTTCAACTTTCTGCATCCATTCCAGGCGCTCATCGCGTCCTACATTTTCATTACATCCTACATCACCATTTTATCAGCATCATCTGCTAAAAGGATGGTTGAGAGGACTTTTGGGAAACCATCTCTCGTCCGTGCGTGCTTCATGTCAGAGTGTGTCCCCCGAACTCCTCCCCCAAACTAGTGGATTGATTTTTTTCTCTCAAACGAATCAGTGAAACTACCGTACCCTGCAGAGAATATTATATTCGTTTAATGAAAATATATCAAGTGACTCACCGCACATGGATAGACATGTAGTTATGGGACAATGTTTCGTCGTCAAATTTCTGCTTACTCTTATAGTAATTTTCAAAATCGGATAGACGTGTGAAGTCAGTGTGTTATAGTTTTTTGAAAACGCATTCATTTCGATAAGCTTGATAATGGTGAGTAAAATGAATATCGGATTAACAAACTACTTTTAGGTAATATTTATTTTCTGTTACATTAATGATATATGCATGATATTGAATTAATAGATAAAACAAGCATATTTTTCAATTAGACTACTTGTATAATGTATAGCTTAGCAGTGATAAAGGCGTTTAAACAATGTAGATGAAAGAGACAGAAACTCATTCTATAGGAAACCTGCCAAGTGGTGTAGTCTTGCTGGCAGCTGGTAAACTTTGAAGCCAGCGATCACTGATCAGTCCAATGTGCTCTCTACAGGGTGGGCCATAAAAAAGTAACCCCTACGGATTTTTGCCCATATCTTGGTCAGAAATAAGAATTTCGAAATGAAATTTTACATACTTAAAGACAATTCATATTTACACACGATGACCACTGACCAGATTTCATCAAAATATTTCAAACCCAACAAAAGTTACACCACTTTTAGTGAGGTCACCCACCGTTTTTTGACGATTCAAAAACGCGACGCAGCAAAAGTTGAAAAAACAATATAATTATTCTGGTCAATATCCTGGTCAGAAGTAAGAATATCGAAGTGAAACTTTACAGGCTTAAAGACAATTCATATCTACACATGTCATGATGGCCATATTTCATCAAAATATTTCAAACAGAACAAAAGTTATACCATATTCAGTGAGGCCACTACCGTTTTTTGACAATTCAATAGGGCAACGCAAAAAATTAACAAAAATACAATTTTATTAAGTCTCATCTCAAATATTTGTTATCAAAAAGCCTTGATTTTGCCAGATGATCATTATTACTACTATTTAAAAAAGGAACAGGGTACCAGCGTAGCTGCACGTCACTGAGAAGTCACTTAGCAAGATGACAATCAAATTGGTAAATAAGCAATCTGTCAGATTAATCAACAGGTCCTTCAAGAACTTTACAAAGAGACTCAAAAGAACTTATGGCACTGGGGGTGGGCATATTGAACACAAGTTGTGAAGCACTACCAAGTTCATTTGACAACAGTTATTTGAGATGATACTTAATTAAATCGTGTTTTTGTTACTTTTTGTTGCGTTTCGTTTTTGAATCGTCAAAAAACGGTGTGTGGCCTCACTAAAAGTGGCATAACTTTTGTTGTGTTTGAAATATTTTGATAATATCCGGCCATCATTTGTAGATATGAATTGTCTTTAAGCCTGTAAAATTTCATTTCGAAATTCTTACTTCTGGCCAGGATATTAGTAAAAAACCTAATTTTTTTGCGTTTCGTTTTTGAATCGTCAAAAAACGAGGGGTGGCCTTGCTAAAAGTGGTGTAACTTTTGTTCTGTTTGAAATATTTTGATGAAATCTGGCCATCATGTGGAAATATGAATTATCTTTAAGCCTGTAAAATTTCATTTTTAAGTCTTTACTTCTGGTCAAGATATGGGCAAAAAACCTTAGGGGTTACTTTTTATGGCCCACCCTGTATAGTATTAAGTCATTATAATTACTTTAACTCTACATTATTTTGTATCCAGTTACAATTATAAGCACTCGTATTGTTCATGAATGCGACTGCTACTGTACTTTTTTATATCCAGTTACACTTCTTTTCAGTTACTGAGATCGCAGTGACCTTACAAAACGTTTTAGTTTTAGTGTGTTGGCGGCTTACCCAAATGAGGAACATAGGTTATCGGCCTAGCAATGATCGTTATTCTGTGACAACACCCGAAGTCAGGGTTGTGAGCTTATTTGTTTCTTATGTTAAATAATATAATTCAAATTAATTACATGAATATTGCTTATTTAAAGAAAAAGACCATACAGTCAATCAAGTCATATTATATAGGCTCAGAATGCGTGGCCTGTGTTGAAGTGCGTTCAAGCCTATAGCGACCTTTCGCATGCGCGTGCGCAGTGGTCAAGGTCAATGCTACAATAGATGGTGTATGGTGTATATACCAAAAGTTCGGCATTGCGAATTTGGAATTTTTTATATATAATACACCATCTATTGTAGTATTGACCTTGAGCACTGCGCACGCCAAAGGTCACTGAGATGGTGAACCCGCTTACGCCTATATACCGTACTAGACAATCGAAGCGCACAATCTTTGCAGCTCAAAATATAATGTTTTTCAACCACCTTCAATGAGTTTTATTCCTTTCAGGGCACGGCAAGCACATGTCTTTCGTTGATTCATTCATCGATTCATCCATTCATTCATTCGTTCATTCTATGGACTTATATAGCGCCCTTTTAAGAAGAGTACTCAGAGGCGAAAAAAGGCGTTTGACAGAGTGGACTGGAAGAGACTGATGAAGGCATTGAGAAGAGTTGGCGTGGACTGGAGAGATAGAAGACTGATAGGCAATCTGTATATGGGACAAAAAGTACAGATAAGGATAGAGAGTGAATATTCTGAACAAGGAAAGGTAGGAAGGGGGGTAAGACAGGGATGCCCACTTTCACCGCTGCTGTTCAATATATATATAGAGGAGATAATCAAGGAGGCATTGGAAGAACTGGAGGAAGGGATAAAAGTGGGAGGAATGTGGATCAGGGCATTAAGATTCGCAGACGATCAAGCAATGATGGCAGAAAGTCAGGAAGGGTTACAAACAATGATGGACCGGCTGAATACAACATCAAAAGAATACGGAATGAAAATCAACATAAAGAAAACAAAGGTTATGAGAATAAGCAAAGGAGAGCAGAAGGCAGTTAAAATATTCATAGATGGAGAAGAATTAGAACAAGTCAAGGAATTTGCGTATCTCAGCAGTACGATTACGGAAGATGCTAGATGCCACAGAGAAATACAACGAAGGATTGTACTAGGAAAAGATGCATTTGAAAAGAGGAAAGAGCTACTGAGAAGAGGAATCAATGAGCTGAAAAAGAAAATGATAAAAACCTTAGTATGGAGTGTGATGTTATATGGATCAGAGACATGGACTATGCGAATGGAAGACATCAAGAGAATTGAAGCATTTGAAATGTGGTTATGGAGAAGGATAGAAAGAATCAGCTGGAGGGATCATATCAGCAATGAGGAGGTATTGAGAAGAGTCGGAGAAAAGAGAGCGATGATACACACAATTAGAGAAAGACAAAGAAGATGGATCGGGCACACACTCAGAGGAGACTCGATGCTGCGAACAATCATAGAGGGGAAAATGGATGGGAAAAGAACGAGAGGCAGACCAAGACAAAGACTGTTAGACTGGATGATGAAAGATGGCTATCAGAAGATGAAAATGAAAGCGCAGAACAGAGAAGAATGGAGACGTCAAACATTCGAACCTGCCTAAGGGCAGAGCACGGAAAAGAAAGACTCAGAGGCGCTTCGAAACCAGCCACTGCGAAAGAAAAAAGACTTGAAAGATTTCTGAAGCAAAGTTTGATTGGTCAGATGAAATACATGCAACTATGGAGGGAAATCATTCAGACAGTCGAGAAACTCGGCGCTGTCTGGCAGCTAAAGCTCGAGCACGTGCAGCTAGGAGTTGCCCATAAATCATAGCAGAGCGTTTCAACGTCAGAGACTGGACGACAGAGATTGTGCACACAAAAGTTTTTAGCAATACTGCGCAACTTTGAAATCTTTGATTGTCAATTGCCACTAAGTGCTATTGATCATCGCAAATTCAATCATTACGCAGTTTGTGCATCTTCTTGTAGTCTTTGATTCAACACCTGATCCATTCTAGCTACGAAAATCTATTAATTCGCACGCGCTGCTTCCCGTTCTATGATACCTACAAACTACAGTAGGTCTAAGTGGTTTTTGAAATGGTTGTTGTTGCATCGAAGGATAGTTGCGACATTGTGGACGCAAAACGTCCGTGTTATACTGACGCGAGAGGAAGATTGTGATGCAATGGCCACTCGGTCAGAATCAGAATAGTCCCTATTAACGCACTCAAAGAACTGATTTATTCACTCAGGTTGTCCAAGAGAAAGAAAGTCGGTCGTTAGACCAAATGAAAAGCATTCTGAACATTCAAGATTCAAGATTATAGTTTTCACAGTGTAGCATCTTTTCTGTTAAGCAGATACTTTCTGTTATAGATACGATTTTTCAGATTTGGTTTGAAATTTTGTATATTTGTATTCTTTCAATTTCTTTGGATTTGAAATTTGAGTTCTCCGTATAGAAGTCTATGTAGGCTACCGTATCAATGCTGACCACAAAAAATAATTATATCAGCATGTAGCATGCGAGAAAGAAAGGTTGGTTATTCGCATGCGATCATCTGCCAAATGGAGAACTCTAGCGCGCCATTGGCCGAGGGTAACGCTCCAACAGTTTCATTGGGATGGAACAATAATTCATACTCAGGCTTGCACACAATTGATGGAAAGTGACTTGTCTGATCCTAAGCAAAGTTACTCAAAAGATGATGTATCCTCGGGGACATAGGGCTATACCAGCCAAAAAAGTGAATTTGGCACGGCTTCAACCACCAGCGTAAGTACACAAGCCACGTATACGGTGCCAAGAGTGCCTCCATAGGCAGAGAACACTTTATCTTATGGACCATCTATAATCATATTACGTACGCAGAGAAATCGTAATTTGTGTGCTGTATTATGGCGCCAAATAAATTGTCGATATTAGTATTATTAGCCTATTCTTTAAGTTACCTTATTGCTGCCTGTATACTGCACTGCATGAATTGTCTACGATGGTTTAATTACTTTAAATTTCAATTTAATGTCTAAAAGACCAAATTATTGACCTGACAGATTAGGCCTACTTATTTACAAACTTGATCGTCATCTTGTTAAGTGGCCTCACAGTGACGTGTAGCCTAACTCCGTTGGTATCCTGTTTTTTCTCTTCTAAATCATGATAGGCTTAATAAAAATGATCTTGCAATACCAAGGTTATTTGATAACAGCTAAGACTTAATAAAGTCACCTTTTTGTTTCTGTTTGTTGCGTTATGCTTTTGAATCGTCAAAAGACAGTGGGATACTTATTTAGAGTAACATAATGATTGTTTTGTTTTAAAAATTTTAGTGAAATTTGGCCATTGTAGGCCTACTTAAATATAAATAATATTGCTTTAAGCCTGTAAATTTTTATTTGGAAATTTCTACCTCTGGCCAAGATATTGGCAACAAACTGTAGGGTTTTTATGGCCCACTCAGCAGAGGCAGAAATTTTTGAAGGGGGCGAAAATGTTTAGTCTTTGGATCTTTCTCTAAACAATCTTGTAACTTTTTAGTCTTTCTGCAACCGTGGCAACTCTCAGGTTATTTCAAATCTGATGACCTTTTTTAGTCATATGATACATAACTTTTCCGGCTGCATGAATTGAAGGCCTCATTTGCTGATGGGGGGAACGTTCTGTGCAAATGTATAAATGGGTAGGGGCATGGCCGGATTGGCCCCTGGATCCGTCCTCTGTCGCCCAGCACATAAATTATAGTCTTTGAGAGTTAAATGCTTACCGTTAAAAAATTTTTTTTAGCTGAACAAATGTTCCACTCGCGAGCATCATATTCTAATTGTTATTGAAAGCTGATACCTGTATTGATCCAGATCAACACGCTTAAAGCATAATCTTATATTATAAGTCTGGAAGTTTGTCCTTGTGATTGTATGTCCGGATGTATTTTGTCTTTCGTCCAAGACCCAGCTCGGAAATGACAGCGATTCGTTTTATAAAATTTTTTGCAATTGATGCTTACCCAAATTTGTAGTTCAACGCGACTATTTTCAGCTGTCAAGTCGCTTTATAACCCGAAATGTGAACATTTTAACTTCCACGCGATAAGCGCCTACAGATTCAAAAGCCATTCACGTTGCAACGTTAAATAAATAGCTCGCGCCTCCATTGCTTGGCAGAGTCCTTCAGCCAATGGCATGGCGGTTTGAGGTCGCGTGATATTTACTTCCATCATGGCCGAAAATATTTGTGAGGATTATTCTGGGCTTATTTCTTCTGATCCACCCGAGAAAAACATAAAAATATTTCCATATCCCAAATAATAAATTTTTTAATTTCGCTGTTATAAAAACGATACATTAGAGACGGTACATGTTCACTAAACTCATGACGTCATTATTTTGAGCTCAAATATTTACGTCACATCTCGCCGAACCGCAATTAAGTATGATCGCGCAGCAAAAAATGATGTTATGGACGTAAATAATTCGAATATGATTGCAAATAGTTGGAATAAAGAAGCGTAGATGTCAAAAACTTCCTTTATCTAAGTGGGCTACAATGGTAACAAAGAACAATTTATGAAAAAAGCACGTTGCGGTGAATGGTAGTGACTTTTCAGAAAAGTCGTTTTTCTCAGTTACGTGTCGAGTGGACTTGAGAGGTTTTGGAAATAAGCCCTTCAATTATTGACCACATCTGTACACCTAGCGGAAAGGTTGGTGACTTCTCCTTAACGCGGGGGGGGGGCCAGCGTGCGGGCAAAATACTGAAATTTCGGGGTCGATGGAAGGCGGGGTGAGAATGGCGGAGTGGGAACGGGGTCAGGTGTGGCTGGGGACAAAAACTTATATCTCCCGGGCAACGCCGGGTAATTCAGCTAGTATTATAGAAACATATCAGGATGCAATGTTTCATAGCATAGATTTAATTTTGAGCATAGGCCTATTCAAATCAAATCAAATCAAATCTTGTTTATTCCAAGAGATCAACAAATCAAACAGAGCAATAAAACAAACAATAAATGAGATAAGAGTGTACAGAGGAGCTAATAATATCATCTATCAGGTGAGAGATCTCTAAGAAAGGGTAGCCCAGAAAGGGAGTGATCCCGCTAAACCTGGGCAACCACAACAGAGTTATATTAAGATGGCGATGAGAAAAGAGTGGAGTAAATATCTATCAATATAGACGATACGAAAACAGTAAATGAGATATAGGAGAGAGAGAGAGAGAGCGAGGGATAAAACCGATCATAAGCAGAGTGAACACAGGGAGATTAGCATATCACTATGTAAACAAAAGAAACATAGCAAAACGCAAGACCAATCAATAGTTATCATAAAACAGTAAATGAAAATATTAACAGGAAGATCAGCAGATCACCATGTAAACAAAAGAAACACAGCAAACCCTAAGATCAATCAATAGTTATCATAAGACAGTGACTGAAAATATTAACAGAAACCAGGTATTAACACAAAAGAAATAAGATGCTAAACTATAGAATTGACAGTTTGACACCATAACCCACTAAGTTCAATGGGAACATGTCGGTCAGACAACGAAAGATGTTAGTTCGCAACGAGATATTTTTTTAGGCGATTTTTAAAGAGGCTGATGGACTGTAGGGCAGATATATGTGCTGGAAGGCCATTCCAAATCTTAGGACCCAGATATTTTATTGAAAACTGTTTAATTTTTAGGCGTGCATATTCACTGCGGTAAGAGCTGGCATGTCTAGTCGCATGGTCATGAAGTGAGGAACCAGTTACAAAATAATTATTAAAAGAGTAGGGCAATAGTCTCTGGTGGTAGCGATGCATAAACAGACATATTTGGAACCTATTGCTGTTTAGCAGAGACAGTAACCTATGATTTATGTAAAGAGGAGCAGAGCTGGACCTCCAGTGGGCACCACATATTAATCGTATGGCACGATTTTGCAATATAATTAATGGGTTAAGTCGGGAGAGATAATTAGAACCCCAAGATATATTACAGTAAGATAGGTAAGGAAAAATAAGTGTGTAATAAAGATTAAAGAGAACTGATTTGGGGAGGCAGTGTTTAATCCTATGAAGGACCCCAATGTTTTTAGCAATTTTTTTCACAATAGTTGAAATATTATCCTTCCATGTAAGGTGGTTATCAACAATGACCCCAAGGAATTTAGATGATTTAGTTTGGGTGATGGGGACATTATTAATTAGAAGTGATCTGTTCACATCATGGTCAATTTTCTTTTTAGTATGAAATAAAATAAAGTTGGTTTTATCAATATTAAGAGATAATTTATTAGTTATGAACCATTGCTCTATCAAAGATAGCTCATTATTGGCTATAGCAAATAGGCAATCTATGGAATGGTGCGATAGAAAAACATTTGTGTCGTCAGCAAATAGTATAAATTTGAATACAGATGAGGTCATAGACAAGTCATTAATATATAAGAGAAAGAGAAGTGGTCCAAGAATTGACCCTTGGGGGACTCCACAGGAACATCCAAGGCCACAGATTTATGACCCTTACAGTAGACATATTGTCTTCTGTTATTTAAATATTTTAGATAGTGATGCATACATGCATAGGCCAGTTCTACACACATGAAAGACCCACGCAAATGCACACCTGCATTGAGCTTTCAGCAGCACTACTCTGAAATCATTGATTTTCAATTGCCTCTAAGTTCTAGTGTTTTTTATTCCCGCAAACTCAACTCAGGCAGAAAATAAACCCATTTTCTCAGTTTGTGTTTCTTCCTCGTGTCTTTGATCCAATCTTTATACCTGATCCGTTTTAGTTATGCAAACCTCGCTCAATCTTCTTCCCGCTCTGTGATACCTACAGCCAGGTATTCATATGGTGGTTTTTGCAGCATCAAGGGGCAACCTTGGGTGCAATGCGCGACGACGCCCGATGACGTATTCGGTCCACGTGAAATCAGTGGCTGCAGGATAACCAATCAGAAGTAGATGCAAAAGTAGATGAAGACGTTGACGTGATGCAGATAGTGACCGACATCCGCTCAGGCAGAAGCAACAGACGAACGTTTTCTGAGAACTTACATTTATTCACTCAGGTCGTTGAATAGAAAGATATTCGATCGTCTTGTATACAGGTCAGAACTAAGTGTTAAGCGATTGAAAATGAGCAATTGAAATTTATTTATCACGAATCATTGTCTATTCTCTTATGCATAAAATTGTAGAGAAAGACTTTTTCTCGTCTGGAGTTCAAATTATGCATCGGACATATTTGGACTTTAAATTGGTTGTATAGGCTATACATAGATTGCGCCTTAACGAAAACCTCAAACGTAAGGCCTATAAATATAGTCATGCACTTGCAAAACACTTTCGTTGGTCCGCGGTCATTACTATTTTGTCGCAACCAATGTTTATCTGATGCTCGAACTGTTTTTGTTGTTTTTGTTTCAATGACGTCATAAAAGTTAACCTTTTCTGATTGGTTTTCAAACAACTTTGACTAACACGGTCGATGCTGAGCCTTACCGCGTCACTTGTTAGGCGCAATACATGTAGGCTAACTCGTTATTATTTTACGGTAACTTTTGCCGCCTAGTTACAGTTTTGCACGAAGCGATTTTGAAAGTAAAGTTGCTACTCTGCATTACTTTTGAATCAATTTATTTTCATGCCTAGTTCTATAGTCATGACGCTATAAAGGTTATAATGCTTTTTGTCACCAACCTGAAAGTGCTTGGTTCCCATTCGTTAAAGTGGCCCGAACATTTAGCTTTGTGCTCATGTGTCTAACTAAATATAGAATAGCTACTATTTCAAATGAAACCTTGCAGTAGCCTAATCAGTTGCCGGCTGCTTTTTCGTAGAGTACTATTTTCAGGTGACTAGTTTTCTCTTTCCAATAACTAGTTACTTTAACTTGTTATACTTCTGAAGAGTATCAATCGAACTGTCGAGAGGGTGCCACCATCTTGGAACACACGTGCTACTCTGAAGCATGCTCATGAATGTGATTCCTGTCGTATGAAGATCGAATTTGCTACACCGGTTGATCTTCAATGACCCTCTCCAAAAGTTTCGATGCGCACAATCTAAACCAGGCTTTTGTCTGAGACGAGCCATCCACATACTCGGGTTCCCGGACAATTCGTCGCCGGACAATTCGGACCGGACAATTCGGACCGGACAATTTGGACCGGACAATTCGGAACCGGACAATTCGGAGCGGATAATTCGGCGCGGACAATTCTGAGACGGACAATTCGGAGAAAATTTTGGTGAGGACAATTCGGACCCAGACAATTTGGAGCGGACAATTCGGAGCGGACAATTCGGAGCGGACAATTCGGAACCGGACAATTCGGACCGGACAATTCGGACCGGACAATTCGGACCGGACAATTCGGAGTGGGCAATGCTTAGCAGTCAAAATTAGTGATGGAACTCAGATTTTCATACCCATCTCCATCACCCAAATAGACCTGCATAGGTTGTCCGGATAGGCTACTGGTCATCAAAATAAATACTAGATCAACTTAACACCCCACTGTCTATCAGTCTGCGTGTAAACTTATGTCTGTTTATTCGTACGTCTCTTTGCCCGTTTGTCTGTCTGTGTCAATACATATGTCTGCCAACCCATTTGTGATCTACGTCAGCCCACTCCCTTTGAACATGTTTTGGAAGCCATAGGATGCTGCGTTTTGACCTTTTGAATCTTTCATATTTATGACAATAATTAAGTCCAAAATGGCTTCAATGCAATACTATAGGTTATATCTGTTCTCGTAATATTTACATGAATCGACATGATCTGTTCTCATAAATAAATCCGTGTTAACCTGATCTCATAATATTATTGGGACCTGTAAAAATCTGATCTATAAATAAGAGCGGTGTAAATCTAGCTTAAAGCAGAAGCCCTATCACTGCCAGGTACTGTTAGATAATCGAAGACAATCAGCGAATGATTACACTTTTTTATTGAAAGTAACATAACTAATAATGTGAATCCACAGGTCAGGTATACAAAGTCAGAGATCACTTAGCTGAAAAATTTCTCAGAGCTAGGCCTACTAACTTAAGTAGCAGTAAAATATAATAACATTCTAACTAATAATCTGAAACCCTACAAATCATGTCTTTTAGGATTTCATGATTTTTATATGCACTACGAATTGTCTTGGTCCGAATTGTCCGGATCCAAATTGTCCGGGTCCGAATTGTCCGTCTCCGAATTGTCCGGTCCGAATTGTCCGTCTCCGAATTGTCCGGTCCGAATTGTCCGCTCCAAATTGTCCGGGTCCGAATTGTCCGGGTCCGAATTGTCCGGGTCCGAATTGTCCGGGTCCGAATTGTCCGCTCCGAATTGTCCGCTCCAAATTGTCCGTCTCCGAATTGTCCGCTCCGAATTGTCCGTCTCCGAATTGTCCGGTCCGAATTGTCCGGTCCGAATTGTCCGGCGACGAATTGTCCGGACACCCATACTCGGGCTCCCCATTGCCGATGCCACAATTGACGCCCGCACATAAGGGCAAGAGGGGGCACTTGCCGATATTCCTTCCCTTCAAATTCCTTGCGATTATTCCATATTCTGGAGTATCACAATTCTGTATAAACCTACCTACCTCCTTCCACAGAGCCAGGACCGGTTCCGTCACAAGCGCCCACATTGGTCAAGACAAGCAATTATTGGTAAACACGCTCAAACAAGTTACAACAAATAAAGTTGTTCATGATGTCAAAAATCAAATTCAATTATTAACCTTCTGATGACGACAGCTGTGATGCATCTGGACTTGTGTTAGTCTACGTTTGCCAATGGTGGCGATCTTGTGGTTTTATCAACAGGTTGGACATTTTGTCGGTATACATGGAATCGATTGAACTCTAGGTGAGGCAATTTAACAACTAGGCCTAATAAGTTGTTGAAAAGAGCTGTAGAAGTATAAAACATGCCGACGTCGACGTTTTAGTAGCTGGTGACGGTTCCATGACAAAATGTCGCACCACAAAATGTGGCCGACAAAATGCCGCGGACAAAATGTCGCAGAGACAAAATGTCGCAAGACTAAATGTCGCCGACAAAATGGCGCAATCGTAAATTAGTAAAACACATTTTTCTTGCACAAATCGACCATTTAATAAATCAATCGAATGCACTAGTTATTAGTAGTCTCAAGAGACACACATTAAACCAAAAAATCCGTGAGTAATGTCCGCTAAACATTTAAAAAAATTAAATTGTGAGAACTAACTCTCAGTACATGAAGTTACTAAGACAGCTACATTGATGTTAATACTAAATGTGTTAACGTATACGTGATGAATGGGAAAAATAGAAATACAAAGCTACATAGTGTGCTAACAAGGCCGTAGCTAGGGGGTGTTTTGGGTGTTTGAACACCCCCCGAAATGAAAAATGTAAAAAATAAAATAATGCATTTACTAGCACATGATTTAAAAACCATGAAATAAAACCATGAAAACACCCCCCCGAAATGAAAAATGTAAAAAATTGAATGAATTTGTGACATTTTCTGAAGATTTCGGCCGGATGAATAAATAAAGGTTATCAGTTTTTCGGACGGGAGACTGAAAAAACACCCCCCGAAATCAAATCCTGGCTACGGCCTTGTGTGCTAACACACTATAAATAGGCCTACATGATGTTAAACTACAGCTAGAATTAATCTAATACTGAATCTGTCAGTGTCTCTGTTAATGTCAATGAATAATGCTAATAAAGCATCATAAGTGTTCATACAACATTGATATTCAGGATTCTTGCAATGTCTTCCAAGTATTGAATGGGTTCTCTGTTTCCGTAATCGGTGACGATAGTGCGAAGTCCTTATTGGGACTACTATCTACAAGGTTTGTCTCAGGCCCGTCTTCTTTAATCCTGGTTCGCTACCTCCGCGTACCGGTATACTTCAAACTTCGGATAAATCGAAGCCATTTATTCCACTTAGGGACAATTTGGGTTGAGGTACTCGCGATATTATGTCGTGCGACATTTTGTCGGGCCACCCTGGTGACCTATGGTGTTATAATCGCCGACAGATACTGGACGGGTGTCAGTGGTAGGTTGATGCGACATCTACCTGGAAGCAAGAGAGAGAATATCAATGAAGCGATGATGTGGCGAAGGTGAAGGACAAAATCGAAAGGGAATCTATGAGATTGACACACGACTTGAGTTTACGGAGAAAAAACACTTCGCGATATAGGCCAATATTGTGTCAGACTATTTGAAAATTAGGGAAGACCTTAGCTATGTTTAACAATTTGTCATTGGGTCAGTCGATTGCAACTGTAATCAAATAATTGTTATTGCTATAAATTACTACTAGATTTGCCGATACTTACCGAGCAATATGCAGGAAGACACGAGTCCACTTGTGACTGACCTTGAAACATCAACGGACGTGATCGGAAACTCTACGAATGTCACAGTTTCGAATACAAAAGTCGAGGTCGCCAGTGACGCCATGCTGGTCTTCTTCGTCTTCGTCATCCTGATAGGAATCATCGGATGTGTTGCCAATGGCCTTGTCCTGCGCGTTCTCCTATCTCCAAAACTACGGTCCCAGATTAACAACCTACTTATCATCAACCAGGTTGCCATGGATCTCTACTCATGCATTCTCCTCATTGTATCGTATATCTTGCGGCTTCCGCGACTCTACTTGACCGACAGATGGGGTTTGTATTTGTGTGTATTCTTGCAGAACGACATGCTGACCTACATTGGTTTAATGGGGTCCAATACCAGCGTCTTAACTATCACAGCCGAGAGGTATTTCAAAGTCGTACACCCGATTGCCCACCGCAAAAACTTTCGCAACTGGATGATCCATGCGGCGATTGCTTTGTCCTGGATCAACGGAGTCCTGATCAGCATAACAGGAATCTGGACTTCTGGAATCATCGACGGTGTGTGCCTTGGCTTCCTTTTCTGGCCGACTAAAGAGTTAGCAACAGCATACGCATTTATTATCCTCGCCTGGACATACTTTCTGCCTCTGTTGCTCTTCCTCTACTGTTATTGGCACATCCTGGCAGTGATCAGAGGCCAAGCGAAAGTGCTTCACGGACATCCAGACAACGAAACAGTGGCTCAGCAGGCGACAGCCAACAAGTCCCAGATGAACGTCATATCCACAATGATCGGAATCTGTCTGGCATTTTTCATATGCTGGACTCCAAATCACATCTGGTACATGTTTTACATCTTAGGTTACCAAATGGATAACAGGGTCTATTTAGTGACGCTGTTTGTTGTATATCTCAACACGATCCTGAATCCTTTCATCTACGCCGTAAAGCACGATGTTGTTAAGAAGGGACTTCGTCAGATTCTGTGGAAAAAGTCTGATCCCAATACGGTTGCATCAGTTACAAGTACAACAATTACTTGAAGATGGAAGAATATTGAATTAATCGATGAAAGCGGTTTGATCAGTTGGACTAATATCGTACTGTGTCGTATCTGGACATTCAAAAAGCGCATCTGTCGGTATGAACAATTCATTCTCAGAAACCCGAGTAAATGAAAATTGTTCATAGGCAGCGAGTTAGACTTAGGCCTAGTAGGTATTTCATAGACGCAGATCAAGCAGGAAAAACTGTATAGACAGCGGTCAAACCTGGAAAGCGTGATAGTCTAGAGAGCAGGTAAACCTTGTGCAAGATGTTCCACTTCATACGCTTCATGTTTCCGTTCATTAAAATTTCTGTAACGATACTTTTCAGCAGAGTGAAGTGACTTAACCGAGCGTTGAAGGCTTAATTTGTTTGTTAAGGACCAGCATTAAAATATTTTGAGAAGAATATTGTTGTTCTGGGAAAAGGTCTGATTGTGAACTTGTTTGATTGTTATCTAATCTAATCTAATAAAGCATTTGTAAAGCACTTCTCACAGCAGAGCTATTCAGAAGCGCTCTCAGCGTGACAGGCCCATGAAAAAAGAAAAGTCTTCAAACAGCGAAAAGATGCAGGTGAATTTCCTACAAGAATCCTGCCACGAATTTCAGAAGGAAGGTGATTCCAAATTAAAGGACCAACAATAGCAAAAGCTCGATGTTGGGTTTTTGGTAAAAAAAAGTGAACTATGTTATGTCAAGTAAATAAACGAATAATTTATATAAATAACCCACAAAAAGATTATCACGTTATTGTTTCAGAATGCGAGGAATGTTTCTTTTCGAGAATGTCTTATATAGCGACGTCTTTTAGTGGAGACTAAAAACCTTGGTAAAATCTTGTGTGCACGTGTATAGACAGAGTAGACGGTAGACCGACCCAATCGCTCAACTGCGTAAGCACTAGCGATGAAGACAAGATGGCGGATAAAGAGCAAAATAAAATGTCACAACTGCAAAAAGTGAACTAGCAGACCCGCAGTGTTACTGTAGAACTTAGGAGAACTTTCAAGGAATAAGGAGTCATTTATTCACGTTCAAAACTGTTTTTTGCAGTGACTTTGCAGCTACAGTACACAGTTGCCTAAGATAGGTTTCAACACAACCGGTCTGGTCATAATAGTGACAGCAGGCAGCAGGTCTAGTCGACAGCCTAAGGCCGTCAGAGGATCGGACTCGCAGGTCTGAAAGCCTTGTCGCCTATATAATAGGAACTCCTACTCATGGGCGGAGTTTATCAGGGGCTAGGGGGCTAAGTAAGACCCATATTCATCTTTTTTACCGTGTAAATGGTTTCTTTTCCCGGGCTTAGCCCCCCCCCAAGAAGGCTTTAGCCCTCCAAGAACGGAAACCAAACTCCGCCCATGACCATCTTGAAGCAACATATCATGTCAGGAGCGCCGTACGGTACTAAGTAGCCTACTCTTTGCGCTCTGCAGAGCCCTTCGGGTCCACATCCTTCCCCCGCTGTTCTCCACGAGGTTGCCCGTACTAAAACCATCTCTCGGCTACTCTACGCTTCCTCTGCTTGGTGATGGTCTCAAACCCCAATGCTCCCTTCAAAATGTTACTACCAGTAGGTTGACCGTTTGATTGACGAAGCAGACGTCAGACTCTTGAAGGGGTCACATGGAACTTTAATCATGTACTGCCGGGACTATTTCCACCTATTGTTCGTAGGCGATAAAATCGCCTACCTACCCAACTCGAGAGATGATATCGCCTACCTACCCTACTCGAGGGATGAAATTAAAGTAATCTTTTATTGGAAGTTCAAAGTCATGCGGTTTTTAGCGCAGAGCATATATTATGCTACAAACCGCATGACTTTGAACTTCCAATAAAAGATTACTTTAATTTCATCTCTCGAGTAGGTTTTACTCTTCAGGACAGTTCGCAGACTTGTGTTAGCTCCAGGAACCAGTAGAAACTATTTTTTAGTTTATAAATTTTGCAGAAGAAACCGCTACAGTTGTAACCGATGATGATGGGAGTCGTGTGGTGGCGCACGAGTAGAATATGATCGTCTGAGGCGTTTGGTTTCAGTTGCGAGTGCCACTGCGTGGGAAGGAGCATAGGTGGGGATTTGAACCCACCCCACTGCTGCAACTCACTTCTCATGTGCCTCCAAAAACAACGTCTTTCTTCCCTTCAATCAGTCTTAAAAGCTTCGGCTAGGCTCATGGCTCGACTTCCTCGTATTTGGACCCTAAAGTCTGCAGAAGTCGCGAAATCGTCGAGACGACTGGTTCTCAAACTTCTGCAGGCGACGGCAATAATGTTTTTTGAAGCTTGTGAATCGCTGAAATCACATTGGCCGCGGCTTGGCTGAATTTGTTGCTGACCTATAAATAGCAGTAGAACTACATCAATCAATCAATCAATCAATCAATCAATCAATCAATCAATCAATCAATCAATCAATCAATCAATCAATTTATTTGTTCAACAGAACAGAATTGTTGACAAAATAGTGAGGTAAGTTCATTTCTTATGTAGCAAAATAAATTTCCGTTGGACACAGAAGGTAAACCTCAAGAGATCTAGTCTTCATAATCTATACTAATGAAAATAGTGGGACAATGCAGATGATGATGCACCTCACGATCTATCAGACAGAGGATCATTAGGCTATTTTTTGCTGTCAAAGCACGATTGTTAGCCGAGCAAAGGCCACTGCACTCAGGAGACTGCTAAATGCCTTTACAATAAAAACAGTGGGATAACGGATGTCAGGCGCTATAAGAATAGCAACAAATTCAGCTGAGCTGCCAATACGATTACGTGCTAATCTATAACTATTAGGTTTACATCTTCATCAAATATGAATAAGTTTTATTCAGCTTTGCGAACAAAGCTGACACTACTTAGCCATGCCCATAAAATTATACTAACAGTCTTACACATAGTCGAACTGCATGTAGGCCTACTATGAATAAGTAGGCATAAATAACGCTATAGCCTACTGCCAAAGTTCTGGGTACAGCGATCACACCAGATTCAGCTAGCCTATCCAGCAGAATTGTCAGTTTGCCCAACGGATATTTAGTGTACTATGCAGCAAAAGTTGTAGATGCGTCGCATGATGTTGATTAACACATTGCAAACGTTCGACGTGTAGGCCCTAAATAATGTATTAAAATGTATGCACAGAGCTGATTCAACGAGGTGCGCATAGGTAAACTGAAACGTGGTCGCTCGAGGGTCCTGGCCTGTTGATTTTACTTCACTTCTGAGGCAGATTGAAAGATAATGTTCAGTTTTTATTGCCGTGGCACCCTCTTGCGAATGCACGCACTGTTGGGGGTGATGCAAAGTGGACCGCCTCTTTATCAGGCGCCCGGTTCAAATCCAGATCCATTGAGTCACAAGGAAAATAAAGGATTCTTCTGGAGCGCCCTTTTATTGCAGGGTTCTTGATACTCTAAGAAACAGGGATAATCTAGAGAGTTCCTTGTATCTACCAGGTCTATGGCTTTGTGTTTGGTCTTGGCTGGTCCTAAGAGCGCGACAGTACAATCTTCGTTGTGCTCATTTGAGTTCGAATTCCCCTCAGCATGTTTTGCTACAGGGTTCTCCCTGAAAAGGTGCTCCATCAATTTATTTATTTTGCTGCTCTATCTCATACTTAGTTCTGCCTCTTCCTGTCATTTGACTGTACGACTCAAGTTATCAGCTAAGCTCATCAGCACCATACCCTGGGATTTCTGATATTCCACTTGAGATTTCTGGGTTTCTTGCATGGCTATGGTGGCTAGGTGACTATCTAAACTATTGAGCACAGTTCCTTGTACCTTATGACATGTCATCATTTCAGCTATCCTCTCAATATTTACCTCCGAAGCAGAATCAGACATGTTGATGAAATTTATCTGATTTGAACGTTTTAGTTAAATTAGTGTATTACGCAGTTTCTATAATTATTCAATACAGATCATGAGTATCAAAATGCGATTCAACTCATATCGTAGTCTAAATTATGAAGTGTTCAATTAAATTATTACGACGGTAATATTCTCAGTTACAAATCTTTAACGATCTTTCACAAAGCGAGTCCTTTTGATTATTACGAGGGCTCCATATTATGTTGCAATTAAACTTTAATTACAAGTACAACCAATTTGCTAATTCGAACACGTTATGGTTAATTCCAGAGTGTATGGGTTAATTCTAGAGATAGGCTTACACTAAATCATTTACACAAAAATTGGGTAATCCGTAATTTACGCTACAGAAACTTAGGATCCTTCCGCTCCCAGAGAATTTCCATGAATTATTATGATGTTTCGTCGCAACGAATTTCTGTTTCCAATCGACTTCCCTGGGTTAAACTCAGGTGTTCAACACACCTTGACAAAAATCATCTCTTTCTTGCAAAAAACAATTTATGAGTTTCCCCAATGAGAACTTCTCTCATCCGCCCGGCAGTAAACCACCGATTATTCATCCGGTTTCCAAGACAGCTTTGTTAAAACGTCAAATTTCATGTAATTTCGAGTCCTGCCACGACACAAAGGCTACCTCGCAGTAGAATTGCGAGTCCTTTCCGCTGTTTTCCGGACAACAACCAATCAGAGGCCTTAACTTGGTCACGTGGTTACGCCGATGCGACGCTTGTCAACTCTACACCAATGGGAACCAAGAACATTTTGCTGTTCTGACGTAGAGCTACAAATGGCTGGGATCTCAAAGTGTCTATAGCTGCTGACGTAAATTATTGATAAAAATCCGTGACGTCCAAAACCGTTACATCACCACGGACTCAAATCATCTGCAGCATCGAAAGCAGAATCAGCTCGATATGTTAAGCAAATTAGGCCTACGTACCGTACCGTATACAATCTAATAATTAATCAGGATTGCGTGGATCAGAATAAGACTTAGTAAGTTAACTTTTACCTGAGTAGGGTATTTGACTTGTCTTGCCCGTGGTTTGGGTGAAATTATGTCTTTGCAAATTTAAGAGTGTATACGTGGTATAAGTAAGTAAGTAAGTATTTTCTTTATTACTCCACTTGCAAACGCACAATGGGACACAGAAAATCATTATAATACATAGAAGTAATAATAGGTAGTAAAAACGTGCAAATTTAAAATCAAAAGTTAAATATAATATAATTACTAAACTATCAACGTCAATCAAGTTAACAATATAACATTCTGGTGATAAATCCCTTTGCAATCAACGAATCACAACGTGGTATTTCAAGATTGTGTGATCGGGGCCTAAGGGAGTAACCAGTTACACGTTCAGGTGGAAGAAGATAATGGAGGACATGCCCGGGGTCACAGAGGATAGAAGAAAAAAGGGATACATCTGCCTTGGAACATAACATGTCAAAAGTAGGGGTGTTAGAGGGCAAAAAACCCTGTTTTATCAACTTTCTAATAATAGCGGACAGACGACTCCTCTGACCCTCATTTGCAAAACCCCACCATGCTGGCGAAGAATAAAGCATTCGCGCGACTGTGGTGGAACGTACAACATCATGTAGTCGGCTGCCAGTCAAACCATGCGACACAAGGACACGAAGTGCATAAAATGATTGCTTTGCTTTACAGACAATGTTATCAATGTACTCAGATATAATGTTTCCATCTGTGGATGGACTCAGTGGCGGCGCCAGGATTTCAGTTTTGGGGAGCTGAATTCTCGTGTGAAAATTTTCCGTTTTCAGTCGGATAAATTTCTGACGACTTTTTTTTTAGTCATCGGCCAAAATCTCGCGAAAATTTTCCATTTCTGCCGACAAAATTTCTGACGACCTTTCTTTTTTTAGTCATTTGGGCAAAATCTTCTAAAACGGTCCCTTTTTAATGTCCGCAAAACTGTCTGGCAAATCTCGTGCGTACCTGCGCTTCAATTTTTTTAAGGGGGGGTAAAGGGGGTAAATCACCCAAATATTTCATTTTTACATGGGAACAGTGGCGGCGCCAGGATTTCAGTGATTTCGGCGAAAATTTCACATTTTCATCCGTCAAAATTTCTGACGACCTTTTTTTTGGTCACGAACCGAAATCTTACGAAAATTTTCCATTTTCGCCGCAAAAATGTCTCACAACCTTTTTTTTGTCGTCAGCCGAAAATCGTGGATATTTCAATGTAAACATTCGGATGGGCCTTTTTTAGGGTGGGCTGAGCCTCTTGTAGGGGGCTTAGCCCCCCAGCCCCGCCACTGCTTGGGAAACAAATGGATGGCCCTTTTTAGGGGGTTTAGCTCCCCTAGCCCCCCCTAGCGCCGCTACTGGATGGACTACAGTAGTCGAGAATAACTGGTCATTGCACTCGTGTGTCATGGCCCATGGAGCCACAGGGTTTTTGGATTATTACACGTCAATACACAAATGCTTGAAACACCCATAGCGATCATTAAACTTGCAGTGACAATGTTGTCGCCGAAGTCGATAATCGATCAATCCTACATAGCCCTGGTATTCCTTATGAACATAAATTATAGAAACTGAGAGTTCAATGCCTGCCATAAGAGACATATTATGCTTTCAATGATATATTTTTTTATGGAAAAATGTTTGATTCGAAAGTACATCATCCAGTTGGAGTGGAAAGCTGAAATTGTTCTAGAATAACGCAGTTAGAACCTCCAATAAAATCAGGGTGCGTTATGTTGTTGCATACATTTCACTCTGTTATTGCGTATAGCACCCGGCATGCAACTATGCATACTTTTGCAAAGTCTACATATATAAATCTGCATAGGGCCTACAGCAAGGCTTTATTTACCTATTCATACATGCACACCTGCACTTATAAGTTTTTTGCAGTAATGTGCGACCTTGAAATCTTGGATTGTGAATTGCCACTTACTGTTCGGCCTATTGATTAACGCAAATTCAATCAGGCGGAAAAAAATATCCCGTTACGCAGTTTATGCATCTACCTTGTAGTCTTTGATTCAACACCTGATCCATTTAAGTTCTGAAAATCAACTAAATCGCTCAAGCTGCTTCACGTTCTTTGATACCTACAGCAGGCCTATAAGTAGTTTTTGAAACGGTTGTTGCTGCATCGAAGGATGCTTGCGGTACGGGAGCAACGTATACGTCTAATGGACGCGCAATCAATTCATGCAACTCACGCGAGAGGAAGATTGCGATGCGATAGCCACTCGATCAGAAGCAGCAGAATTACGAACGCTCTCTCAATTTTATTCACTTAGATCGTCGAAGAGAACGAGAGTGGTGAGGACATCTTGCGTACAACAGGTTAGGTTTAAATGAAAAGCATTCTGAACATTCATGAGTATGGCTTTAATAATGTAGGCCTATAGCGTCTTTTCTGTTAGACAGATACCTTCTGTTATACATGTAGGTCTCGATATGATTTTTCAGTTTTGGTTTGAAATTATGCGTATTCATTTTATTTGGTTTCTACAGATCTGTACCTTAATGCTGACCACAAGCAAAAATAATCAAGATTAGCAAACGAGTAAGAAAGGTCGATCATCTGCTACATGGAGAACTCTAGTGCGCCATTGGCCGAAGGGAACGCTCCGACTGTTTTATTGGCAAACGAGTAATGGAACAACTTCTGCTCAAGTTTTCGCACAATTGATGAAAAAGTGCTTTGACTGATCCTGAGCAAAGTTCCTCAAATGATGAGGTATTCTCAGGGACATAGACCTATAGGGTACTAGCCAAAATGTTTGGTATATATCTTGAAGTCTTTCTTCAACCCCAACGCCAACAAATCCCACCACGAGAACAGTGAGTGAAGTTTGCCAGCCACAAGAGTGAATCTACAGGATGCTTCCGTGAAACTGCAAGCTACTTAACCAGACGAAAAATATCTCAATGAGAGAAAGTAAGATCGAAGTGTAAAGTAGCACCAAGATTTCGGTTATGACAAAATTTATGTGGCTAACTGGGTTAAAAACATACCAGACGGGGAGCTGCTTCTACATTTCTGTCATGCCATCGGTACAGTCATGTCAATTTACTGACTACCCATAATCCACGAGCTGCCGAAGAACTAAAACAATTGCAGTTGAAGACGAGTCAACGTTGTGTGGCGCCACAAATAACGAATTAAAAGTAAACAAGAAAGCAGTAGAAACGATGTAGAGTCAATGAATAATTATTTTTTTAGTTGACGGGCAAAAATTGATAAAAATTATAAACTTAAACAGAATGCCGACTATGATCTGCTTCGCTCCCAATTGCAGCTGAAGATCGAGAAGGCCGAAACCCAAGTGTGAGCCTCAAACATTGAACTGAAATATTGCCCCGATGTTCTTCGTAAAAATTATAATTTTGCAAATTGTAAGTGGTCCAGTTAATTAAGACTGTCATGAATACTCTTTCCTATTATGTTGCTTCTAGATTTCTGCACATTCTTTCCGAGCAACATGTTGGAAGACACGAGCCCATTTGTGACTGACCCTGAAACATCAACGGACGTGACCGGAAACTCTACGAATGTCACAATTTCGAATCCAAGAGTCAAGATCGTGAATGAACTTATGTTTATCTTTTACAGCTTTGTCATCCTGATAGGTATAATCGGATGTGTTGCCAATGGTCTTGTCCTGCGCGTTCTTCTGTCTCCAAAACTACGGTCCCAGATTAACAACCTACTCATCATCAACCAGGTTGCCATGGATCTCTACTCATGCATTCTCCTTATTGTGTCGTACATCTTGCGACTTCCGCGACTGTACTTGACAGACAAATGGGGTTGGTTCTTCTGTGCATTCTTGCGAAACGACATGCTGATCTTTCTTGGTTTGACTGGGTCCATCGCCAGCGTTGGAACCATCACAGCAGAAAGGTATTTCAAGGTCGTACACCCGATTGCCCATCGAAAGAACTTTCGCAACTGGATGATCTATGTGGCGATTCCTGTGACCTGGATCAACGGCCTTCTGAGCAACATAGCTGGAATCTGGACCTCTCGAGTTTCACATGGCGTATGCTACAGCTACTCATACTGGCCAAGTAAAAAATTTGCAACAACCTATGCAACTATAAGCCTGATCTGGCAATACTTTTTGCCTCTGTTGCTGTTCATCTACTGTTATTGGCACATCCTGGCAGTGATCAGAGGCCAAGCGAAAGTGTTTCACGGTCATCCAGACAACGAAACAATGACCCAGCAGGCGACAGCCAACAAGACTCAAATTAACGTCATATCCACAATGATCGGAATCTGCATGGCATTTTTCGTATGCTGGACTCCAAATCAGATCTGGTACATGCTGGCCACTATGGGATTAACAACAAATACCCTGATTTATTTTGTAACGCTGTTTCTTATATTTCTCAACACGATCCTGAATCCGTTCATCTACGCCGTAAAGCACGAAGCTGTTAAGAAGGGACTTCGTCAGATGCTGTGGAGAAAGTCGGATCCAATCACTGTTGCATCAAGAACTGGTGCTGCCATTGCTTGAAGTAGAAACAATGATCACAAATCTTTCTTTCTCTCCCGGCTAGAATTATTCCCTCTGGCGAGGGGTCAGCTACTCGGATCCTTCTCCTCCACTTGTCTCTGTTTTCAGTGAACAAACAATGATCACAAAATAACAGACCTATATAAAATGACTTTAAAATAGATAGACTAGGACTCGTCGAGCTTTGTGGGTTGCCTACTGGCAAATCGATCAACCGAACAATAGTACAGAGTTAGGCTACATATAATTATCTGAATTATGTTTTGTCGTCAAATGTTTATCTGTTTATCCATACCTAATTCGAACCGGACCACCACTCTTACGAACAACCTTGTTGACTCAACGCAGCGCTCGTAAATAAGCTGGTGCCCCGCGCTTGGTTCTTCGACTGGCGTTTTATAAATTAGGAGATTGCGATTACGATCTGTTATTTATAGTCTTAGGCCTAAGTGTTTCTTCCTGCAGAGCAACGGTAAAATACGTGTTGAATAGAAGTGCGTAGCCAATGAAATTATACCTAGGCTAGAAATGCGTAAAGAAGTTAAAACCTGACGGCGCAGTAGGCCTAAGCGGTGGTCCCTGCACATATTTTACTTTTCCATGTGACTATCCCCCTTTCAGATTTTGAACGTTGCCTCTTTCTGTGTGAGCTTAAGCTCCATAGGACCTAAACATTGCAATGCATTGTTTCATCTTGTGGGGCCCAGCGCAATGCCACTCATACGCCAATCACCGATTTTCAAGTTAAATTCACATTACATAGTGAAGTAATCGTTAAACTGACATCCACTCTACTTTCAGACTACGGTGCAATAGGACCTAGACCTACTTCATGATACATTACTTAGTTTCATTTAGTAGCTCAATGCCATGCAAAGCCATTCACTGATTGTTGAAACCAAAAATCATGTTATTTTATTAGGTAGACGTTAAAAGATTATCCATTCTACTTAAGCTAGGCCTACAGATCCATCAAACTAAACTTGTGATTCATATCTGTTAATTAGTGGAATATGTTTTCATGTGAGTGTACACAAAATTCAATTCTGTTATTACGCTTGAGGTTAAGTTTTTAGACCTTCTGCAACTGACAAAAATTTGTTTTTCGATTATCAATCCAAGTTTTTTGCGACCCTAAGACACAGATCAGATTAAACTATTTATGTGCTGACTTCGATATTTAACTTTCTAAATAAGTAGGCCTATCCACGTACAGGTAACCTACTATGAAATGGAGTTGACGGAACTACACCGTGATTAAAAAAGTAAGCCAAATGGTTTTTCATATATCTCTAATGCCTGATAATATATCATGTAAAAAATTTCCGAATATTTAGAGAATTGGACCAAGATTATGATTCCAAAATTTCATGAGATAAAGTTGAACGGATAAAAAGATATGAATCTTTCAACTTCACATGTCGAAATTTCAGTTTACAAGCAATTTTCTTTTAGATTCAATAAAATTGATGACAAATTTGTAATCAGATGAATGGTGATGAGTGGTTTTGGTATCGTATAATAGCCTACAGGCATACAGTCATTTCTGTTCATATCCCAGTATTCGCCGTTATATTTAGACAGTCATCTAATAGTTTGGTAATCGGTCTAATGGAGAAGTTCAAGTATTGTGCAGCTTGTTCTAAGTCCCATGGTGATTTTGCAGCACTAGAAAGTGTAATCGGTTTGGGATTAGATTTGTAGAGAAATAATCCTAATGATTGTAATAACCTAGTCATTAATTAACGTGCCCTTTGTGTGGGGCAATTGACTTTTTGCTTTTCCTCTCCTAATCAAACCCAATTTTTTTTAGAAATTAACTGAATCCACGGTTAACTTCATCCTTCATAAAATCCATATAAATTACAACATGTTATATAAATGATAGATCAGAATAAAAATGGAGACTTATTAATATAAAGGCATATGAAACATATAAAATAGACTGAGTTTCTGTTGCGCGTTTGTCGAAAAAACAGTAGGCTTATTGTGCATTGAAATTTCATGTAGCCTAGCCTATTAAAAGAGTTTGAGGCAAACCTTGACAACTAGAATCAAAACTACCAATCAACCGCCGGTATAATCAATCGATGGTCTCCATGCTATCAATGTAAACAATAAATTAATAAGTAAGGGAAAATGGGGTAAATTTGAACCGGACTTACTTTGACACATCTTACTAGCAGCAGAATATATATTTATGGTGAACGTCTGTAATATAAAACCTGTTTGCTGTTATCGCATGTCTAGCTTCCAGTTTCCGTATAGGATCGATTTTTAGTGCAGTTGCACCAACTTCCGGAAATCGATCAGCTGTGTTAATGACGCGCGTGAAAAAAATCGAACTTTTCTAAGTTCAAAGACTTTGTGACCGGTACGCTTTGACTTTTGTGTTATAAACTAACAGCTTAAATGAGTTTTTAATTTATATTGAACGCGATGAAGTGATTATTTTAAAGTCTAGCTTAATTTTTCGATTTCGGGGTTACTTTGACACGGTGTCAATGTTGTCTATTATTATGTAGGCTACGTGCACTCTTAATGAGCTTGGCCCAAATCTGACTACAATTTACAAACATAGTTGATTCAGGTATTAATCATGGAAGTTCATGAAAAAGATCTAAATATGTCGAAGTAAGTGAATCCCTTATTAGACCAATTGCATATTCGCACAATGGCACCTAGGGGGTGTTTTGGGTGTTTGAACACCCCCCGAAATGGAAAATGTGAAAAATAATAGAATGCATTTACGAGCACATGATGTAAAAACCATGAAATAAAACCACGAAAACACCCCCGAAATGGAAAAATGGGAAAAAAACAGAATGCCGGATGACTTGAAAAAGTCATCAGTTTTTTAGGAAGGGAAATTGGTGAGTGAAACATCCCCCGAAATCAAATCCTGGCTACGGCCTTGCGCTATGGTGTACTTTACATCAAAATAATAATCAAACATAAAAATGAGTAAGCCTACAACCTCCTAAATAGCCTATAGACGTCATACGCTGTAGTTTATCAGCGAGAGGAAGACAACGGTTGCGCATACAGACGACATTTTGAGTATTGCTAGTAGAAGCAATTGTGAATAAATTTTCGTCTGTGAAGCAAATGAAATGCACTATACGGCAGCTGGGTAGCGACGCAACAAAAGGTGACTGCGATCAAGTCGAGCTTGTTTGTTGGCCACGGTCAATTCATGCGCCCTACGTTTTTCATGCATATCAAACGTAATGTAATGTAATGTAAATCTTCGAGAATTTCTCAGCGCCCACAAAAGCCACGTCAGGGAGACCAGCTTATTCACCGGCGCTATATCAAATCAAGTCCGCAATAGCCAGAGCTGCCGTTTTCGTTCCGATGCCAGGTCAAAATCCGAGGAGGTCAAGCCGAGGAGACAGCGTGGTGCTACGGTGGTTGTCGGTGGTGGTGGTAGTTGGGTGATGGAGCCTGATTGGAATCTGGATTGGATAGCTTGAAGAGTTCGGTTTTCAGTCGTGAATGGAAAGCAGCAGAGGAGAGGGCAAGCGGAGGATAGGTTGAATTTGGAGGGGAGATAGGAGCGATAGGAGGATGAGCGAACAGGCGGAGGTATGTTGTGAGTCCGTTCCAAAGAGCCGGTGCAGCATAGACAAAGGAGCGGTTGTAGAATTTCAGAGAGGATGATACTGGAGGCCGAGAGAGAGAAAGATATGATGATGAGCGAGTAGACCTGGGCGGTTGGATGGTGATTAGTTGACGAATGTAGGATGGCTGAGAGGTTTGAAGAGCGTTGTAGGTCAGAGAAACAATTTTGTAATGGATGCGCTGAGGGACTTTTAGCCAATGAAGAGACTTGAGAACAGAAGTTATGTGGTGATGTTTGGGAGTCTTAGTTACTGCGCGGGCGAGAGCATTCTGGATTGTTTGCAGGCATTTAATTTGAAGAGAATCTATTTTATGAAAGAGCGAATTGCAGTAGTCGAGTTTGGAGTGAACTATTGAGGTAGCTATTGTGCAGGCGGTCTTGTAATTGAGAATTGGGCGCAATCGACGGAGGTCGCGGATATGCATATACCGGTAGTAGGTGCGGGATAGCTGGGTGATGTGGTCAGAAAAAGTAAGGTTTTTATCGAAAATGATTCCAAGATTGCGGACAGGAGAAGAATATGGCGTGGGGAGAGTTGGGTTTGTTTGAGAAAAGTCAGGAGGATAGGCTAGTTTGTTTAATTGCTCGCGTAGGCCAATGATGAGAAATTCTGTTTTTGAGGGGTTGAGGCAGAGCAGATTAGCGGTCATCCAGGCTGAAATTTGAGTGATGGTGTTACGTAGCTGATTTAGTGCGTCTGAGAAGGAGCGAGGGGAGAAAGACATGAATAATTGAGTGTCGTCGGTATAGAGGTGATGATCAGCAGAGGATGAGGAAATGAGTTTGCTGAGTGGAGAGGTATAGAGAATGAACAAGAGAGGACCAAGGACTGAACCTTGAGGGACATCACAGGTGAGGAGTTGTTGATTAGAGGAGTGACCAGAAGCGCTAACGGTGAACGAGCGTGAGGAAAGGTATGATTTGATCCATGAGAGGGCAGTGCCAGATATTCCAAAGACAGAGGAGAGGCGATTGAGAAGGATAGCATGGTCTATTGTGTCAAAGGCTGCAGAGATGTCTAAGAGGCACGGACAAGAGACTTGTTGACGACCTATCGCCATCACAAGTTTGTTGTAGAGCGAGGCGAGGAGTGTTTCGGTAGAGTGATGCTTAGTGTAGGCAGACTGGTTTGGGTTTAAAAGATTGTTGGAGATGAGGTAGCTGTTGAGACGAGAGAGGACAATCCGTTCGGAGAGTTTGGATAAGAATGACAGATTTGAGATTGGACGATAGTTGGATAGGAGTTCTTTGTCCAGAGATGTTTTTTAGAAGTGGTTTAACAACTGAGTCTTTGAAAAGCGTAGGGAAGGTACCGGTTGAGAGAGACAGGTTCATGAGCTTGGTAAAAGTAGGTATTTCTTCACAATACGATTAACGGAACGCTGAGATATACCTGTCTTGTTTTAGTGTTATTGTCCAATTCTGAGTCCAAAAGAAGTAGGAAGCACAGACGGTTTTTAGCTGTTACGAGAAACATTACTGTCACGTGTTGCATAAAATAAAATATCGTTCTTGAGCACGTAATTCCTCGAAAATAACTCAGTTATTGTCCAATTCTGAGTCTCCAAAAGAAGTAGGAAGCACAGACGGCTTTTAGCTGTTACGAGAAACATTAGGCCTACTGTCAGTCTGTCACGTGTTTGCATAAAATAAAATATCGTTCTTGAGCACGCAATTTCTCGAAAATAACTCTGCGGGCATAAACGGGCTAGGACGCATTAATTATTCCTTAGTCAGAAAACGGCTGAAAAACTCAAGAAAATGCCACATTTCTTCTAAACGAGTACAGGCCGCTACCGGAAGTGCGGCCATGCAAGAGCCAGCCTGACCATGTACATTGAAGGACTCGCACGAAGGCGCACCTGCAATGAGCATTCAGCAGTAGGCCTACGACTCCGAAATCTTTCACTTTCACTTAGTGTAATTGATTCTCGTAAAATCAACTCAGGCAGAAAAACCCATTTGAGCAGTTTTTGTTCCTTCTTATCCAATCTTTATACCTGCTCCGTCTTGGTTATTTGATCCAATCTTTATTGCCTACCTCTTGGTCCGTCTTAGTTATGAAAACCTCGATCAGTCTGCTTCACGTTCTACATCCAGGTATTCATACATCAGCTGTTACTGAATCAAGAGACAGTCGTGGATGCGGGGTGAGACGAAACCCGAACACGCATATCCAGTTCACATGAAAACGTTGGCTGAAAGATGACCAATCGGAAGTAGATGCAAAAGTAGATAAAGTGGCTGACGTGAAGACAGATAGAGATGCGACAGCCACTCACTTAGCAGAAGCAGCAGACGAGCGTTCTCTGAAAACTGAATTTCATTCGAAAAGAGAGACATACGATCGTCTTGTATACAGGTCAGACCTATAAGTGTTAAGCGTTCGAAGATTAAAAATTTAATTTATTTCTCACAAATTAGAGTCTATTCTTTTAGGAATGAAATTATAGAGTTTCGTGTACTTTCGAACTTTATATTTCTATATAAATTATTATAGGCCTTTGTATACACCGTGATTCAAAAAAGTAAGCCAAACTGTTTTTCATATATCTCCAATGGCTGATGACATATCACGCTAAAATTTTCCAAATATTTAGAGAAGTGGACCAAGAATATGATTCCAAAATTTCATGAGATAAAGTTGAACGAATGTAAAGATATGAGACTTTCAATATCATATGCCGAAATTTCTGTTTACAAGCAATTTTCGGTTAGATTCAATAAAATGTAAGTCAAACTGTTTTTCATTATCTTTATGGCCTGATGATTAATCATTCTAAATTTTTCCAGATATGTACAGAATTGAACTAACAACATGATTCCATCAGTATGGTTTGATTATTTAATTAAATAAGATGCTCAAAATGTCCTCCTCTTGTTTGCACGCAAGCCTTTGGGCAACAGCATCGTCGATTATCCTCTGGTCCAGACCATCCCACGTGTACACTTCCAACAAGCGTTGCTTCAAATTGTTTATATCATGGATTGTTGTCTGGTAGACTCGGTCTTGCATCACGCTCCACACTTTATAGTCGGCAGGATTCAAATCTGGGCTGTTCGGAGGCCACAATGTGGGAGAAATGAAGTCTGGCGTCCGCATTTCGATGGTTTCCTTGGCTCTGTGGGCTGGGGCACTGTCCTGTTGAAAAAAGGCAGCCTTCTGGGACTAGATTTCTGATTGCAGGTAGAAGATGTTGTGACAGTAGAACGTCGCGATAATAGACTCCATTAATTTTTACTCCAGGATCACTGAAGACCAAAATTGGGAACTATCAAGCGTTGAAACCGCAAAGAACACCATAGCAGATTTGCTGAAAACTGAAATTTCGGGAGATGACGCTGAAGTATTCATATCTTTCTCTCCGTTCAAATTTGTGACGTGATATTTTGGTATCGTATTCTTGGTTTAATTCTCTAGATATTTGGAAAATTTTAGTATGATTAATCATCAGGCATTAGAGATATAAGATAAACATTAAACAGTATGACTTACATGTTAATGAATTTTTAGCGTGAGAGAGATATATATATATCTTATCAGGCACTAGAGATAGGTTATATGAAAAACAATTTGGCTTACTTTTTCGAATCACGGTGTATATTATATCTGGCTATTAGGTCCTATATAATTATGTGCATAGCCTATGTATATTGCACCGCAATGAAGACCACAAACGTAGGCCTTTAGTCGTGCATTTGCATTACTCTTTAGTTAGTCCACGGTCATATGTTACCACCAGTGTTTATCTGATTGAACTCTTTTTTGTTATGTGGCAGTTACGTCCTAAAAACAAACATTTTCTTATTGGTTTTAAAATAACTTTGACCAACACAGTCGGTGCTGTCCCGTACCGCATCACTAGTCAGGCGTTAAACATGTAACTTATTGCTACTTTCCGGTAACCACAGATAGTTAAATTTTTGCATGTAGCGATTATGAAAAGTAAATTCTATTTCTGCACTAGCTGCAGTTGTGCTACCTGGCGTTGCTCGGGAAATTTAGGGTTTCGCCCCCCCACCGGTGAAATCGCTTCTTAAATCTGTGTAGGCGCTAACTTCCGCATCGAAATTTAAAATGTCTATATCGAGTTTTAAAGTAAATTGAGAGCAGAAAACAGTATCGCTGACCTACAATTCGCATGCTATCCGGCGTTTCCCGGGAAAATTTTGATTTTTCGCTCCACCCAGCGTTCCCCGACTAGCCTACGTGTGGACATAAACAATCTTAGGTATAATTGTATTTCATTTTTTGAACTCCTCGAGAAGGCAAGCAGTGTTTAATCTAGACGTCTCCGGGGGGGGGGGGGGAAGTTCCCACCAGGGTTGACATTTCCGCCCTCAAAAAACTTTGACAAAATGATATTGGCTTTTAGTTACTGTTTTCATCATTGTTTTACATGAAGAGTTATAATATATCGTGATATTATTTACAATTATATGATTATAATGACATGATTTACTACTATAATATATGATACTATCATGTTGCAATGAGCATAGGCGCCGACTTGACCCGAAGAGTGTGAGTGCCCAAATGAATGAGCTCACGCGCGGGAAAAATTTTTTGAGCTTTTTTTGATAGGAGAGTAATTGAAATTACCTCTGAAGGCTCTGTTCATAGGCGGAGACTTGTTCATGGTTTTAGGGGACGAACTCGCGGTCAAAGGACGATCGCCGAGCACGAAGGGACTTGGGGAGGGGAAGTGCTCCTAACCATTTTCAATTTTTTTTCTTGCCACACTCCAATGGTAGCATCTTAGGCTGTCATTTTTACGAAATTGTCGTGGTTTAAGACTTGAAGAGCATCCCTGGTGCTGTTTTAAAAATTTCCACACAACATGAAATAATGACATTTTGAGCTGCTATCTCATCAAAATTTCCCGTTATTTCATTGTTTAAAGATATGATTTAAGACTTCAATAAATGCTCTTCCCATTTGCTTAAAAAATTTGATCACTCTTTGGGTCAACGTGTACTTCTCTTGGAATCCACACAGAAGAAAAGCACAATCTTCGCTAGTATATGCATCTTGGAGCACTCTTCCCTAATTAGGTCAACACCCAATAGACTCAAATTTCGCACAAGAAATAAAAAAAACTCTGTCTACATTAACCACTATTAATTTTAGTGAGCCAGTATTAACATTGTGGAAAACAGTTTTTCAAATAGTTATCACTGACAATTTGGTCAAGGCTGATTTGCTAATTAACGCAGACAAAACATATCCAGCTTTTGTGATACTAGGAGGTGATTCTCGCGCAGTGAGGATCATTGTATAGCTATATAGCATGTACAATAAAACGAAACAGTCATTCAACTCGTCGTCTTTGTCCGTAATAAAAAATTACTGAAGCGGATCGAATGAGCAGGATTTCGATGTTTTCCTCGTATTCATATGGAGTTCAGACTATCGGACGGTGTAAAACTGGAGTAATAGTAAGGTAGACTAACTGAGATAAAAGAAAATATGCCAAAGACGCAATGATTTAATAGATAAGCACTACCAACAGAGAAATGATATCGTAAAAAGCACATCTTGTTGGCTGATTTCTGGTGGTGCCCATGCATAGGCGGGCCTCGCATGGCCAATTTCTGGTGCTGCTGAGCACTCACGGGCCTCGCAGAGTCGGCGCCCATGGGGCCAATGAGTATAACTTACTGTATATATTTGTATAAACACTATTTTTTCTAACCAAAAACAGAGGTGGCATCCACTCCAGACATATTTGTCAAAGTGATAATAGTTTTTAGTTGCTGTTTACATCACTGCATTACATGAACTGTTATAATAATATACCGTATTATTTACTACTATATAGTTGTAGCAGTTATTTACTATTATAATATATGACACAATCCTGCTAAAATGAGTGTAACTTATTGTTAATAATATTATGTACAAATACTATTTTTGTACAATTGAAAGGCTTCTCTCCAGTACTATCCTTCAAATTTTACTCTGTCAAATTTCAAAATGTTTTGGTCCTATTATTTGAACACCTAGTAAAACAATAATAATAATATTCCTTTTAATGATTCAATCTGACACGCCGCAGAATGATTACATATACTGTTATACGAAATACGGCTCACTGTAGCACGACATGCAGGTCGGCTTTAGCCTACAGCAGTGGGTTCGGTAACTTAACAACATCATTAGGCCTACTACATGTGGCTTCTCGATTTTGGTACCGGTAGTTTATCAGTTCTTGGTTGATTTGTATACCATATGATTTCGGAAAGTGTATCTTGGTCAGCAATATTATTCAGGACCATATTGGGAAACTGGGATAAGCTGATTATAGTGCTGAAAAGTCAGCTTATTTACTCATGTCTGCAGTTATTCATTAGAATAACCCAGCAACAGCAGAACTGAGCTGCTGAACTCGATACATAAAGATATTAATTTTGTTATTGTAATTATAATTATATATCTATATATATTATATATATCACCTATATATATATTAATCCTAAAACACTTTATCAGTACTGAAATAATGGAGTTATTTTGCTTAAATGGCATCTTCAAAGGGTACGGTACCATTGCAATGTGGAAATTAAAAAAGTTTCTAAATCGTCACTGAAAAAGTACAGCTATTTTGTTAAGATGACACCCTAAAATGCTGCCATTGCAATGTGGACATTCAAAAGTTTCTAATGGGGAGGGAGCAAATCCCCCTCCCCATACCCCTCCCTCCAAGCGCTACGTGCATCACGAGCGTCCTTCGGACGCTCAATTGTCTCTCCCCCCCCAGAAACCTCAATTTCCCTTCCCCCCGGAGGAGGAGGACTAGATTAAACACTGGAAGGCAAGCACACCGAGGCTGCTGGGCAAATACGAAATCTAATTTCTCCAGGCGTTTCAGCCAACGCACATGTTGCCCATTTTTGTCTCTTGTGTCACACATGTAGGCTATGTAGCCGCATGTAATGCTACATGGTCAGTTCTCGAGGCGAATCTCATTCTGAATAATTCTGTCGATAGTATACATATTAATAATTTTGGTTAAGATAACTGAATTCCAAAAGTTCTTACGTGTGACACACTATTTGTAATCTGTCGTTTAGATCAGGCGGTTACCAGTGACTATCGCATATTGTTTCCCTTAGATTATCTGGGCTGCAGAACCACGTACAGTCCCAACTGTTCTGAAGCAGGCCTATCACAATTCTGTATAAACTTTCCTGCCTCCTTCGACAAAGCCAGGACCCGTGCCGTCGTTAGCGCCATTATTTGCGAAGGCAAATAATCGGCACAATACGCTCGAACAAGTGGCAAAAATTTGTTCATTTAACCAAAGATCACATTCATTATTAAAGTGAAGATTGAAGATGACACGTGTGAGGCTGTTGAGCTGGTGTTAGTCTAAACTTCACAGAGGTGACGATCTTTCAATGTCGTTCTGACAAAGGTTTTATCAAGACCAACATGGAATGGATTAAATTTCAAGTGAGGTCATACCCGTTGGGTCATACCATGAACGGGTCTAGTAAGCTTTAGGAAAGGTACCGACGTCGACGATTAAGCCGCTTGTGATCCCTGGTAATCACGGACTTTAGCTACAGAGGTCGGTCAACGTGGCATCTACCTGGAAGCAAGAAGGAGAATGTTAGTGGAGCGATCACTTGACCAGGGCATAGGACAATGAACATAAAATCAATAAGATTGCCATAGACTTGTGATGGCTGGAAAGAAACACTTCGCGAATCGCGACATAGGACTACTTTGTGTGAGGCTATTTGAAACTTAGAAAAACCTTAGCTAGAGCCTACATCGCAAGTTTAAAATATGTCAGAAGTTAGACAATACGTCGCCTCAGAATTATCTTCGCGTATGTCCATTTTTTTTTCAAAATCGAGTTTAGACTTGATTGGTAGCAAAAATTTGCTTCTCTTTCATCTCTTTTAATAGTTAAGAGATACGACAAGTCGTTTTAAAGATATTCACCGAAAACTACCTGTCGTATATCCATGTATCAGGATTGCCTTGTCGTAGCCTATCTCCAATTTCTTTTGCCGTATCTCCAGTGCCGCATTCACGGTTTAAAAGTGCATTGTCGTATGTCCGAGAAAGCTCGTCGTTGATTGGACGAAGGAGATACGACATCCCACTTCGTTATATCATATAGTGTCGTATGTCCAGGGAATAAAAAACGTTCTTTTATTTAAAAAGGGTATTAAACTTGCGTAAATTGAAACGAACAAAATCGCAAATGATTGTGTATTGCTTTCTTTTATTATTTGAATTTTTTCAAATTTCTATCGTCAGGATGACTTGCAATTGATTTAAATTCATTTTATACAACATTTTCGAAAATTTCACAAAAACCATTCTAAGTTTCAGTTTAATTTTAATGCAACATCCTTTAATTAATGTCGATGCTTTAATATGACGTCTTTGCCTGAAGTTTTATTGCACTCATTTTTTTAAATTTCCGTCCAAAGTTCCGAAATTTCAAACTCGATTTTCTCGGAATTCACAAAAGTGGAGATACGCGAAGATAATTCTCAGGCGACGAAAAGCGAAAGGATGCGGATGTGTGGCAAATATGCTCATATGCCTTTATCATCGTTGTCAATAACAATTTGCAACTAAAAGCATACGTTATATTTTCTGTATCTTCGTCATGAAAAAAACATAGACTTAAACCAACGTGATAGTTTCGCAGACTTTTTGATTTAGGAATTTCAAAAGCCTTTGAACCGCAATTTTGAACCAACAGTCATGGAGATCCAATGCTGAAAAATCAGACATTCGATCTTATCCTATAGTCCTTATGAAAAGGTGATTCAATGCCGTAATCATTGCTAGACCTATTTAACAATTTGACATTGGATGAGTCGATTGCAACTGTAATTATTTGTTATTGCTATAAAATCACTACCAGATTTGCAGATACTTACCGAGCAATATGCAGGAAGACACGAGTCCACTTGTGACTGACCTTGAAACATCAACGAACGTGATCGAAAATTCTACGAATGTCACAATTTCGAATCCGAAGGTCGAGGTCGCCAGTGACGTCATGCTCGTCTTCTTCGCCTTCGTCATCCTGATAGGTATCATCGGATGTGTTGCCAATGGCCTTGTCCTGCGCGTTCTTCTATCTCCAAAACTACGAACCCAGACTAACAACCTACTTATCATCAACCAGGTTGCCATGGATCTCTACTCATGCATTCTCCTCATTGTATCGTATGTCTCGCGACTTCCGCGACTGTACTTGACCGACAAATGGGGTTGGTTCATGTGTGCATTTTTGCACAACGACATGCTGACCTACATTGGTTTAACCGGGTCCATTGCCAGCGTTGGAACCATTACAGCAGAGAGGTATTTCAAGGTCGTACACCCGATTGCCCACCTCAAGAACTTTCGCAACTGGATGATCTATATGGCTATTGCGTTGACCTGGGTCAACGGAGTTCTGACCAACATAGCAGGAATCTGGACTTCTGGAATCAGAGATGGTGAGTGCCTTGGCTTCTTTTTCTGGCCAGCAGAACAGTTGGCAACAACCTACATAATTTTTATCCTCACCTGGGCATTCGTTTTGCCTCTATTGTTGTTCATCTACTGTTATTGGCACATCCTGGCAGTGATCAGAGACCAAGCGAAAGTGTTTCACGGTCATCCAGACAACGAAACTGTGGTCCAGCAGACGACATCCAACAAATCCCATATGAACGTCATATCCACAATGATCGGAATCTGTTTGGCATTTTTCATATGCTGGACTCCTAATCAGATCTGGTACATATTTAACATATTAGGTTTCCTGATGGATAACAGGGTATATTTAGTGACGCTGTTTGTTTTGTTTCTCAACACGATCCTGAATCCTTTCATATACGCCGTGAAACACGAATCTGTTAAGAAGGGACTTCGTCAGATGTTGTGGAAAAAGTCGGATCTAATTACGGTTGCATCAGTCACAAGTGCAACAATCACTTGAAGCAGTGAGAAAACCAAGAAACACAACAATTGGGAATGAATTAACTTCAAAACAAATAGTTGAAGACGAGTAATTTATTGATACATCGAGAATTAGATTAGCTAAAGTTACCGTAGTGGCGTAGCCAAGAATTTATGATGGGGGGATTATGGCCTGGCTGGCTAGACTTTTTTCAGAAATTTGTAGAACTGCACAACCAGGAAAATGTTTTGTCCGGATTTCTTTGGCGAAAATTTCTGGGCGTTTCAGAAAATAATTTTTTTAATCGTCCACTTGAAAATTGTTTTTTCATCTTTCCTGCTTTTTTTCTCTGCACAGGTCCTTTGTTCGTCCGTGGTGAACCGGTGAGACGAAATAAAGTATCCCCCTGAAAGCTATCCGGGGGTTGAATTAATCTATCCTCCCGGATGGAATTAACCGGTCTAAACTATCCTGGGGGATAAACCATTCTACCCCTTTTTGAAAAATGCGTATAATTAAAATTTTTATGCTCTAATCAAAATTTAAAGTGACTCTAATTGTTTTAAGTGTCCTGAGCAATGCACAGAGAAAGGCTACTCGAATTTATTTAGTGACTCTGAGTGTTCTTAGGTGTTTTGAATGTTTTAAGTTCTCTAAAACCAAATAAAAAAAAATTATTCTAGTAGGAATAGACATACCTGTTAGTGTCATTGTTCAAAACAAAGCAGATGAAAATAAATTTGCAAAAAAATACACGCGGAAGTAGCTTTTTCGACATTTTTCCATTCGGGGGATACGATTAATACAGTGGATACTCTCTTTCGTGACACGGGCTGCAATTACCTTTTTCTAATGATTTTCACTGCATAGAATTGCTTTTACAACTGCACAATTTCTTTTACAACTGCACATTTTTTGTAGAACTGCACGTTAAAAAAGGCCTGCTGTCCGGATGCCCTTCCTGACACCAACCCAAAATTGTTCTGTTTTTTTAAATCTTATTTAAGTTGATAAATAACCCTTTAAAAAAACTTTCTTCCTAAGCCAATGGGGATTTTAACCCTCTAAGCCCCTTGTCCGCGCCACTGACTCAACAACAACAACAATCTACAGACAAACGTATATTATTATATTATTATCTTAGTAATGTTCGTCATTGGAGTTCTATAATGTAGCCTACTTTATAAAAAAAACACATTTTGGCGTGCGAAGTCTTGATTTTGGTAAGTAAAATGGACACTAGATTGACGATCCTTTTAATTGAGTTTCTTTGCTTGTGTATTCAGTGTCATTCTATGTCATTTGAAGGTTACTGAACTAATATAAATGAAACCGGTGCATTTATCAGTTAGACCAAAATTAATATCGTACCGTCCGTCGTATCTCGAGATTAAAAAAGCGCATCTGTCGTTATGAACAATTCATTGGCAGAAGCCCGAGTAAAGAGTAACTCCTGCATGCAGCGAGTAGACTTAGTAGGTCTTAGGCCTACATTGACGCAGACCAAGCAGGAAGAACACTGAAATGTTTCTACTTTAGTTCACGGAATTCTGGTTCGATGTAGGCTATTTGGAAATGTGAACAAAAATAGACCTAAAACAGGGTGTGATGTCAATTTCAAAGTTCATTTTGGAGCGCGAAATATCCTAGCTACGAGCCTAGGACAATGTAGCGACTTTAACCCGGGGCTTTTAAAGGAATTTTTAGAACTGTTGAACCTTTTCTTTACCTTCACATCCTCCACTGTGAATCTGATTTTTTAAATCGGAGAACCATGACCTTTTTAAACTAGTTTCACCTGCACAGAAGAAGGTCTACAACTACACAAATTCATTTACAACTGCACATGTTGTGTACAACTGCACGTTAAAAGAGCCCTACTTTAACCAAGTTTTATTCTACCCGCCAATTAGTCGCTCATCTCACAGGTTGAGACTTTTGAGACGTGACTGACAACACAAACGTCGATCTATTGCTAAACTTACTCTCGCTGCAATTCTCAAATTCATAAAAGTTTTTTATTTAATCAAAATCAAACCATCGATTTGGTGACAGTATACAACAACAACAAAATTAAAAGTAGGGCCTACAGCCATGCAGGAGACCGTAGAAGAGTCTTGCGGCCCCCACTAGGTAGGGCCCCTTTAAGTCTATTTGCATGCTGGCAATATTGCGCACATATTGCATAAACTTGTGGTGTCTAGATGCATAAGTTGCGATGGCATCGAAGAGCGGCAGCTGTCGATGAGTGATATGATGTGAGAAGGCGCATTCAGTCAACAGGTCAGCGAGTAGATGCAAAGGCAAACGATGAGGCTGAGGCGAAGGCGATGTGGAGCGACAGCCACTCTGCAGGCAGAAGCAACATATGATCGCTGTATAAGAACAGTGATTTTGTCGATCAGTTCATCGAATAAGAAGACATTCGATCCGTTCTGCATTCAGATCAGATTCTAATACAAAGTGTTTGATTTAAGAACAAATAGTAGCCTAATCGTCTCAGGTTCTTATCTTTTAGTAGGCATTTAACTGCATAAAAAGAAAGTTTGCTTCTCTTAGCATGAAATCTCAATGCGGAATAAGTTTGTTTAGTTTTATCATATAAATTATCAGGAATGTAATCATCATCGTCATCATCAGCACTCTGGTGGCGATTGGTACGAATGGAACATATCCACTCTCCTCAGCCACTCGTCAAGTCCAATGTTCCCCTCACTGTTCGTCCAAGTGAAATTGTTCTCATTTTTAGTCATGCTCTTATTTGGTTTATTTACCTTTCGAATCTTGAGTGCACTGGAGTCTTTCTTGAACTATTTTCTCCAGCAGAGTTGTGTGAATATCTAAGCTTAATGCTAATATAATCATAATATCTTATTTTCTGTACGTTTACAAACTCTACTATCTTCCGTAGTCATCAAATTTAAGCTGTTAGAATTCCTTTCTCATCTAGACATCGTATTTTCAAGCTTTCCTATTCGTATAGGAAAATCGTTTTTTTCTTGGTTTTCTTTTTTGCTTTTCGTATTCATCTCTCCAAATGCTTTCAAATTGGGATCAGTTATCTTCTAGTGTTCTTGTTTGGCAGAGAAAATAAAAGCAATTTTGATTAATAGGACCAAAGGGGCAATTGTTAAATCTAGGTTTGATTGCCAATTCTTTGATTTTTCATATCCTGTTCATCATTTAAAGTGCATGAGAAGTGCATTCAATTTTCATTTTATGTCTTTGTTGATACTTCCGTCTGCGCTTAAGACAACTCGTCGACAGCGTTGTTGTGTTTGTGAACGCTGTCACCTGCTGTCACTCGACGAAACGTTTCTCCAGAAACTCTGAGCATCCATCTATGCCATCGGTCAGCTGCTGTTGTCGACGGAATCCGTTGGTTGGCGCCGCCTGTGTGCGTGTGTGTGTGTGTGTGTGTGTGCCTGCCTGTTAACGCCGACTCTTCCAGCGTACTGTGCATTGTTTGATAACTGATGAAAATATTTTCGTTCCTAATGACACTTAACATTAAGTAGGCCATCGCAGAAAGCACATCTGAGTAAGTTTCCTGAAGAAGCGCAATATCAATTTTCTTAATCAATCGATCAATCAATACCGTGCGACTCTGAAATCTTTGATTTTGAATTGCCACTTAGTGCTGTTCTTTAGCCTACCGTAGGCTATCGCAAATTCAATCAGACAGAAAATGTACCCATTACACAGTCTATGCATCTTCGTTTAGTCTTTGATTCAACGTCTGCAAATCTCGCTGAACTTGCTGCGCGTTCTACGACAATAAGTAGGTCTACATGTAGGCTTAGTAATTAAAAAGGTTCATCTTGCCGCATTCGATGATAGTTGCGGTGCTGGATGGGTGCAAACCCAACAGACGCGATCAGTCAGCGTAAATGACGCAAACGCGACAGACACTTTTGTCAGAATCAGCATATTAACTCTTTAAGAACTGATTTAGGCCTATTCACTCGGGTCGTCGAAGAGAAGAAAGAGATTCGACCGTCTTGCGTGCTACAGGTTAGACTGAATCACTGAAATGAAAAGCATTCTGAACATTCAATATCATATTTTTCATAGCGTAGCGTCTGTTCTTTTAAGCAGAAACCTTCTGTTGTCGCTTTAGTTTGAAATTATGCCCTGTATTCGTCTTCTTTGGATTTGAAATTTGGTTTCTACAGATGTGTACCTTAATGCTAACCACAAACAAGAAAAATCAGGATGTCGAATACGAGCAAGAAGGGTTATTCGCATTCGATCATCTGCTACATGGAGAACTCTAGTGCGCCATTGGCCGAAGGTAACGCTCTGACAGTCAGGGCCGGATTAAGGCATGTTCAACATGTTCGGCCGAACAATGGCCCCACACTTTATGGGGCCCCCACACATGCAATAGGAATATTTTTCACCATTGTTGATTATTATGTATAGGCCTTTTATACATGGTTAGAAAAATGTCTGACTATGATCGAATCACTTCAATATTCTAGCCTTAGAAGATGTATAGGCTACTTTAACACTAGACTAGAATATTAAAAGACCTGTTGATATTGTAAAAATAGAAGTAATGACTTTATTATTACTATAGGGTGTCTCGATAGGTCGTGAACGATTTTGAATGCAGACAAATATATGTTATACACAATATATTATGGAAAGTTGTATACTGGCAGATAGGTTGTTCAAATGAGAATGTTACGCCAAAAAATTAGATCACTAGCTCACTTATTCAAATTTTAGCGCCAATATCCGTGACGTCATCAAATTCGTGCCAAGTAAACGTCCAGTTATTATATAGGCCGAAAACAGTATTGTACGACCATCATTGTTAATCCGCACATAATCATTAAATTAATAAAAAATTATCATTTAGTATTTAATAATGTTTCCTTTAGGCCCCCTACTCTTTATTAAAGCCTCAAGTCGATTAGACATCGAGCCAATTAGATTTTTCAGAGTTGTAAGAGGTATCGATGTCCATGCCTTACGAAGCCGACGTTTTAAGGTGTTCAATGTCTGGGGTTCGGGATCGGCATAAACAAAAATATCAATGGATACATCTCACCGGGGGAATGACCGCCTAATTCGCCGGATTTGTCAACAATAGAAAATGTTTGAAGTATTATGGCGGCAACTGTTTATGCCGATCCCGAACCCCAGACATTGAACATCTTAAAACGTCGGCTTCGTAAGGCATGGACATCGATACCTCTGACAACTCTGAAAAATCTAATTGGCTCGATGCCTAATCGACTTAAGGCTGTAGTAAAGAGTAAAGGAAACATTATTAAATACTAAATGATAATTTGTATTAATTAATTAATTATGTGTGGTTACCAATGATGATCGTACAATACTGCTTTCGGCCTATATAACTGGACGTTTACTTGGCACGAATTTGATGACGTCACGGATATTGGCGCTAAAATTTGAATAAGTGAGCTAGTGATCTAATTTTTTTGGCGTAACATTCTCATTTGAACAAACTATCCGCCAGTATACAGCTTTCCACATTATATTGTGTATAACATAGGCCTATATTTATCTGCATTCAAAATCGTTCACGACCTAACGAGACACCCTATATAATACGAATGTTGATTCGTAGTATAGGCCTACAACACGTTTTGTGTGTCTTTTGTCGTGCTTCTGTAAGGTTGGGACCCCACAGTTTTACCGAACAGGGCCCCCACATTTGTAAATCCGGCCGTGCCGACAGTTTCATTGGGATGGAACAATATTATTAATGCTCAGGTTTGCACACAATTGATGGAAAAGTGCCTTGTCTGAACGTTAGCAAAGTTCCTCAAATGATGAGATATCCTCAGGGACACAGACCCACATGTACATGCCCGCGGAAAATTCAGCTTGGTACCGTTCCCCTCTTCAACCACCAGCACCAACAAATTCCACCAGGAGGACAACTGGTGAAGCTTACCAGCCACAAGTGTGTTTCTATGAGTATGATGCTTTCCGTTAAACTCTAAGTACTTGACAAGACGAAGAAATATCGCAGTGGGAGTAAGTAAGATCGAAATGTAAAGCAGGACCAAGAATATGGCGGATTTGGTTAAAAACAGACCAGACGAAGATAATGCTTCTACACTGTTGTCATGTCAGTCATGTCAGTTTACTGACTACTCATATCCCCGAGTTGCAGTAAAATAAAAAAAGATTTCATTTGAAGACGAGCCAACGCTGTGGGGTGCCACAAAAACGAATTAAACGTAGACAACAAAACAGTAGAAACGATGCAAAGTATCAGCTTTTGAGTCAATGAAATAATCATTTTCCGTTGATAGGCAATAATTGATGTAAACTTAAACACAATGCCAGCTATGATCTACTTCGCTCCCATTTCAGCGAAGACCGCGAAGTCTAAGTGTAAGTATTCAGATATTGAACTGAAAAATTGAACTGATGCTATTCTTTAAAACTATTTTAAAAATTCAAAGTGGTCCAATTGATCATGCCTAAGACTGTCGTGATTACTCTATCCGATTATGCTGCTTTTAGATTTATACAGATACTTTCCGAGAATCATGTTGGAAGACACGAGTTCATTTGTGACTGACCTTGAAACATCAACTGAGGTCACCGGAAACATCAACTTTACGAATGTCACAGATTCGAATCCGAAGGTTGAGGTTGACGATGACGTCATGTTCATCTACTTCAGCTCAGTCATCTTCATAGGAATCATCGGATGTGTTGCCAATGGCCTTGTCCTAAGCGTTCTCCTATCTCCAAAACTACGGACACAGACTAACAACCTACTCATTATCAACCAGGTCGCCATGGATCTCTACTCATGCATTCTCCTTGTTGTATCGTACATCACGAGGCTTCCCAGACTAGATTTGAGCGGTCGATGGGGTTGGTTCTTGTGTGTATTCTTGCAAAGCGACATGATGACCTTCATTGGTTTGAGCGGGTCGATTGCCAACGTTGAAACCATTACAGCAGAAAGGTATTTCAAGGTCGTACACCCGATTGCCCACCTCAAGAACTTTCGCAACTGGATGATCTATGTGGCGATTCCTCTGTCTTGGCTCAGCGGAGTTCTGCCCAGTTTGGCTGGAATCTGGACATCTGAAGTCTCAGATGGTGTATGCAACGGTTACACTGTCTGGCCGACAGAACAATTGGCCACAACTTATGCAATCATCATCTTGATATGGCAATACTTTTTGCCTCTGTTGCTGTTCATCTACTGTTATTGGCACATCCTGGCAGTGATCAGAGGCCAAGCGAAAGTGTTTCACGGTCATCCAGACAACGAAACAGTGGCCCAGCAGGCGACAGCCAACAAGACCCAGATGAACGTCATATCCACAATGATCGGAATCTGCATGGCATTTTTCATATGCTGGACTCCTAATCAGATCTGGTTTATGCTGTCCAATATTGGGTACATATCTGATTCTCCTGTCCTTATTGTGACGCTATTTCTGATTTTTCTCAACACGACCTTGAATCCGTTTATCTACGCCGCAAAGCACGATGCTGTTAAGAAAGGACTTCGCAAGATGTTGTGGAGAAAGTCGGATCAAATCACTGTTGCATCAGTCACTAGTGCAACTATCACTTGAAGTAGATAGAAAAGCAGCAAGGAACACAATGCACAAATTAACTTTAACGTAAATAGATTAGGCGTGTTGGTTACCGTAGGCATATTTGCAAATGGATCAACGGAACAATGGTGCAGAGATAGCTGGGTTTTGTTTCGTCGTCAAATGTTTACCATTTTTGTATAGTCCTAGTAAGCATTTCTTTCTGTATAGTAACGGCACCATGTGGGTTGAGTAGATTTTGACCGTTGCCTCTTTCTGTGTGTTCTTCATCGCTATAATAGGACCTACTTCTTAATACATTGCTTGTTTCATCTAGACTAGTAGGGCCCAGCGCAATGCCACTCATATGCCATTCACCGATATTGAAATCAAAATCACATTACTTAATGAAGTAATCAATAAACTAATAACCATTCTACTTAGCCTATAGATCCATCAAACTAAGCTTGGGATTTATTTTCGTCAATTCCCTCATTCCATCACACATCTTTTTGTTTGCAATAGGCCCTAAGACGCCCTATGCTAGCATTTCACTTTCTTCAGATCCTGAGGTAGTCTTTATTGCTTCATGCATTCGCTTAAGATGGCATAATAGCCACTCAACACCATTCTGTTCAAGTGTCTTGAACAATGAACATTTCAACCGTCATTCAAGATGGTCCCGGTGCTTTGTTTTCCTTCGTCATTGATATTGCTGTCTCAATCTCTTTACAGGTGATTTCGCTCTCCGGCTCTGCTACTGGGTTGGTCTCCTGCAGCTGCTACTTTGGGTTTTCTTCATTTAGCAGTTCCTCAAAGTATGTTTTCCATCTGGACCTGATTGCCTCCTCGTCAATGACTATTTTACCTTTCTTGTCCTTGATAACAATTACCTCCTATTTATCCTGATTGCTTCTTTGTCTTGCCCTTGCTATTTTATATATCTTACCCTCCCTTTTGGGGGTATATTTACAGATGTTTCAGTGCCCCACTTTAGCTATTGCCACAGCCTTTTAAGGTAACAGGGCAATTACCCCCGGACAATAATCCCATGCTGAAAGAATGATCAAACAACAACAGCAACAACTAAGTGTTAGACATGAAAGGCTTGCCACACATCAAAGACTAATAATTATTATAAACTAATTATAATTGAACAACTATTACAAAAACACATGTAATGATGAAGTACATTCATGGACATTGAAAGAGTGAAAGACTGAATGAATGACACCAACAACAACTAAATTAAACAATTGGAACCATCGAGCGCAAGGATTCTGACCATCTTTCGCAACTATAGGCTACGAAAATGTTGACTTGTGCTAATTAGTTTATTCGTATTAAAAGAGACAGTTTGAGAGCTACTCATCGAAGATATAGTAAATAAGACTGGACCCATAGTAGTTGCGAAAGATGGTCAGAATCCTTGCGTTCGATGGTTCCAATAATTTTGTTTAACTAGGTTGTTGTTGGTTTCATTCATTGAGTCACAGTCTTTCGCCAGCTGCGTACCATCCGTCATTCACTTTCCCCGCAAGCTATTAAGACGCTTGTTCACGCCTTGATCTGTTCTAGGGTTGACTTTGGGAACTCTACATACGCCGGTCTTTCTTCTCTCAACCTCTCTAAACTTCAGACGATACTCAATGATGCTGCTCGCCTAATTGCTGGTCTTCCCAAGTTCTCCCACATTTCAGTCTTTATTCGGGACACTCTTCATTGGCTTCCTGTACCACAACGCATTGAGTTCAAAATGTTGACACTTAAGCGCAATTCTCTTCTTGGGGTTGCTCCCTCCTACCTTCGTTCTTTCTGTATTCAGGTCTCCTCTCTCCCCGGTCGCTCTGCCCTTCTTCGTTCGGCAGCTAATGGCCTCCTTGTTGTTTCTCGCATGCGTGGGGCTACTGCCAAGTCCAGCAGCTTTGCCCATGTTGGCCCCTCCTGCTGGAACCGTCTTCCACATAAACTACGTCTTGAGCTTCTCAGCCTCTCTCTCCTTCTGTTTAGGAAGCGCCTGAAGACTATACTATTCGTTAGCGACAGTGCTAACTTTGGGTCGGGAGCGCTACTGAATCTGTGAGCGGCGCTATACAAGTGTTCAATCACAATTATAATTACAGTTGCACATTGATTATCGCGTCATCGTTGCTCAGCAGGCGACATCTTGCATGACGTCATAGCTTGACGTCATTCTCGACTCTCAGAGTATGAACTAAGTTAGGCAGAGGCGCTCTAAGGGCAGAAACCCCAGAGAAAGGAGAATGTGGGTGTGGGCGTTTGTATGTTTGTTCGTCCAAGATGTGTAATACCCACAGTTTCACAGCTATTGACCACCAGAACCACAAATGTGGAAGGGTTGCTGAATCCTCCTCAACACGGGGGCCTGCGTGGGGCGAAAAGCCAATATTTCGCTATTTTCAGACATTTGCACAATTTCGCAGCAATTTACAGGGCAGGCAAAAACCTAAACCTAAGGTTTTTTCCCCAATATCCTGGCCACCGGTAAGAATATCGAAATGAAATTTTACAGTCTTAAAGATAATTTATATTTTTTAGACATATTTTAGACATATTTTTATTGATCCCAACAATTCAATTGTGAATGTATACTTAACAATGTATAAACATAATCAGCAATAACAAATACTCAAAGTAAATAAGTATAATAAGAGTGAGGGGACAAATAAGCACACCAAAAGGGACAAGTCTCGCTAAGTAGGAGCCTAATTAACAAAGTGAGGTGTAAAAGCAAAAGCTGTATGGAGAATTGGAATGCAAAGATGTTACTTAACTAAGGAAAATAAAAAAAATATCAAAAACTAATGTAGTAAACACTACAGGAAAATTTCAGAGAAAGAACACAGACAACTGATAAAATAAAACAATAAAAAATCAGCATTAGCATGAGTAACCCCTCATGCCATTAACAGACATTAACATTAAAGACCAGTTCGCCTTCAGGCCCACCGGATCAACAACAGCTGCGCTGGTCTCCATTTTCCATCATACAACTAGTCTACTTGCAACTGAGCCATATGTAACCCTCATTTCACTGGACTTCAGCAAGGCTTTTGACACCGTCCGTCATGTTACGCTTGCCTCTAAGCTCTGCAGCTTAGACGTACCTGATGAGGTCTATAACTGGCTCGTGAGCTTCCTCAATGACCGAAGGCATGCTACACGATTTGCTGGACTGCTGTCGAGCATTGCAAGCATCAATGCCAGTGTCGTCCAGGGTTCCGGGTTTGGGCCATCAGGTTTTGTTGCGAATGCCTCTGACCTCCATCCAGCCGATCAGAAGAACATTATCGTTAAGTATGCTGACGATACCTATTTGATCATCGGTGCTTCGAAGAGAGCAACTGTTTCAATAGAACTGGACCACATAGCAGTATGGGCTGCTCACAACAACCTGCGCCTTAATGCTTCTAAATCCCGAGAGATGCTCATTCATCGTCGAGGCCATGCTGAGTCACCACCAACCATTGCCGGAGTAGATCGTGTCTCAAACATGAAGATTCTGGGAGTGACCGTACGAGATGATCTGGACACTTCAACGCACATTGCAGGAGTATTGGGGACCTGCTCCCGGTCCTTGTACGCCCTCAGAATCCTCAAATCCCACGGCCTCCCTACAACCGTGCTGCATGATGTCGCAAGAGCAACGACCGTATCCCGTCTCCTCTATGCTGTGCCTGCTTGGTGGGGCTTCACTAAAGCTGAGGACAAGTCACGGCTTAACAAATTTCTACAAAGAACCAGGCGAATGGGCTATCTACCAGACAATACGCCAGACGTCTCGGACATGGTTCGTGAAGCTGATGACAAGCTGCTTGCGTCAGTCTGCAGCAAACCATTCCATGTCTTGCGTAGTTTGTTTCCACCTGAAATAAAGCGTCGCTGCGGTCTGCGCCTGAGATCTCATAATTTTGAATTGCCAACTAAAGATGATAAGAACTTCATACCTAGAGTACTTTACAATAGCTTAAAGCAAATGATAAAAATAAGAGATTAGTTTAAAATTAATAAATAATGCAACTCTTGAACAATGTACAAACATTTTTTTTTAAATTTTATTTTTCATATATAACTATTTTTCTGTTCACCTTGTAACTGTGTTGCGGCTTGTCAACCTGATTTCTGATTAAACGAATATATATATATAGAAAACGTTACGTAATGTATGCACACGTAAAAGGTGTTTGAAGTGAGTGAAGTTAGTAGCCTTACGAATGACTATCGCAAGTTTATTCCATAAAACAGGGCCTATGGAATTTAATGGAGAATTTATAAAAGTTTGTTTTTGCAAAAATAATACTGAAGTCTCTGTTATCTTTAGTAAGTCCAGGATGCAGTGCAGGAGAGAAATAGGAAGCAAAGGAAGAAGGGGGGGAAGGTTATTGGTATATTGATAGGCTACATTTTTTACACACGATGACCAGATTTCAACAAACTATTTCAAACAGAATAAAAGTTATATCACTTTTGATAACAATTATTTGAGATTAGACATAAAAAATCGTCTTGTTGCTACTTTTTGTTGCGTTACAATTTTGATTCGTCAAAAAAACGGTGGGTGTTCTCACTAAAAGTAATATGACTTTTCTGTTTGAAATAGTTTGATGCAATCTGGCCATAAAGTGCAAATAAGGCTGACTTTAAGCTGCAAAATTTAATTTCGAAATTCGTTCTTCTGGCCAAGATATTGGCATAAAACCTTTGGGTTGTTTTTTGGCCTGCCCTGTACATCTCAAATCTCGCAGATAGATGAAGTGCGACCAGGACCACACCGCCCACAATGAACGCACACACAGATGCGGGTAGCATTGAGTGTGTTGGTCTTGGTCATGAGTGGAATGAACCAAAATGCGCAAAGATTAGCAAAAACATTTCCGGCAACGCCTGCAGATTGGTGGGTCTGAGTGTTGCCGGACCCTGGGTACTACGAGGGCGGGGCGGTTGGGAGAGGGCGAAAAGCAGCAATTTACGGGAAACGTTGGGAACCTCTGAAGGGCTAACCTGGGTGAGGGCTGGGTGGGGCGGGTTGCAGACAGTGTTGATTGGGGTCGGGAATGGAGGGGTCTGGGCAGGCTGGAGAGCTGAGGGGAAAGGCGAGTAGGAATAGACGAGGTGACTTCAGACATAAGCACTTAGAGGAGGGGAAGGTCATTCAAGTTACAGGGCGTACTACTATAGATTGCGATAGGGTAGGAGGTTGGGCGGTGTGCCATGGCGCCGTGGGATGAGGCTGTGGGGCGAAACACAGAAATTTACCAGGCAGCGACAGATATCCGATAGGAATGGGACGGGGTAGGAGTTCGGTAGGGGCGTGTGTGGTTACTGGTGAGCGGAGTTGGTGGATCGGAGTGGGAACGGAGGGTGGGTGCGGAGTAAAGGCGGTATGGGTTTGCTGGTGGAGTGGGGTTGCTGGCGGGTAGGGTTAGGCCGCCCGAGTTGGATGGATGGCGCGGGGTCGAGTTGGGGGCTTTGGGGCTATGGTGTGGAGCGGAGTGTGGCGGAACGACAACGTGAATTTTGATGGCGAACGCTGCGCGGCGGAAAAAAACAAAATTTCCTCGGGCAACACCGGATCCACAGCTAGTTAATATAGGCCTATGAACTGAATGAATATTGTGCGTTATTATCATAATTGTTTAATGTATCGGTACGGGAGCTTCAATTTTAACACTTAGTTGTTGTTGTTGTTGTTGTTTGGTCACACTTTCAGCATGTGGTAGCCTAGTTGCCTGGGGTAATTGTCCGGGGTTATTAGCACGGAGGGACTATTGTCCGGGGGTCATTGCCAGAGGGTAATTGTCCGTAGGGTAAATGTCCGGCAGTAATTATCGTAGAGCCGCCCTTTTTGCTTATTTTCCTCTTGCCTTGCGTTCTGCTCTAAAAAAACTTCATCTTGTCGATTCATCTGACAAGTAAGTGTTGTATGAGTATGTGAATAACTAGATTCTGTATTAAACCAATTGCGTATCCGCACTCTGCTGTACATATATACCCGGTACGTCGAAAAAAATTAACCGTCAATATGAGTATACTACATGCATGTAAGTGCTATTGATTCTCGCAATTTCAAATCAGGCAGAAAATAAACCCATTTGCGCAGTTTATGATTCTTTTGAAAGTCTTTGATCCAATCTTTACACGTAATCCGTTTTAGTTATGAAAACCTCGCTCAATCTGCTTCACGCTCCGTGAAACCCAGGCTATATCCAGGTATGGATAATTATGGCCATATTCATATGGTGGTTAGGGCAGCCGTGAGTGCAACGACGCCCGATGACGCAAGTAGATGCAAAAGTAGAGGTATAGGGGGCCAAGAGGCTGACGTGAATGCAGATAGTAATGCGACAACCGCTCAGGCAGAAGTAACAGAAGAAAAATTCTGATAACCGAATTGCATTCATTCGGATCGCAGAAAAGAAAAAACATACGATCGTCTTGCAACAGGTTAGAATTAAGTTTTAGCCTATAAGCGTTTGAAGATTCAATATTTCAATTTAATTATCACACATTAGCGTCTAATTTTCTAGGAATGAAATTGTAGAGAAAGAGATTTCGCATTTTGGGTTGACATTATGCCTATTCCTATTACTTTAGATTTCAAATTGACAAATTTTTATATAATGAAAACCTCAAGCGCAAGTGTAGTCATGCAATTGGCTTTCCTGTTCTTCTCATTTTGTTAGTCAAAAATAGGCCTAATACCCTTGTGCTCATGTGTCAGAACCCATTTTGCTTAATTCGTCAAATCAAAGTCTAGTTCTATAATGGAAAAGAAGTTGAAAATCAAATTCGCATTGTCTTATCAGTGGCGGGGCCAGGGGTAAGGGGAGGGCTAAGACCCCTAAACGAGAATCAGCCCCCCCCGCCAAGCAAAAAGGGGAAAATGTCTATAACGGCTTACTTCGTAATAAGGGACCTAGACAATGTCCAGCGGCAACGAAATCAACTATATAATATTATTATCATAGCGTAGAGCACTGCGTATGCTAATAGAAAGCACACTGTATAGGGAAGTGGTGTGTTCAATTAGCAGCAGCACTCATGGGCTGAGACTTAGCTAGGGCCAGATGGATTGTCCCAGAGACCCCAAAGTTTATGGCTGGGGACGGATATGCTTATATCCCCAAATATTTCAGAAATATTTAAGAAATATCATCAAAATGTTCTAGAGTGTTATCCACTGTTAACCCTAACCCTAACCCTTAATGAGTAATTTTGTTAAAACCACAGCAGTGTGGAAATTCTAAAATTATAACGTGGAGCGTATGTTTATTTAACCCATAAACCATGTCTTTTGGCAATAAAATTTTAGAAATTTGTTGAGATGACAGATTAAATGTTACCATTAAGAGGTTACAGTGTGGATATTTAAACAAATTAAACAATAGGAGGGGACACATTAAGTCATAAACCACAACTTTCAGCACTGAAATGATGAGCCATATAGTTAAAATGATAGCCTAAAGTGCTACTATCGCAATGTGGAATATCAAAAAATTTACACAATCGGGAAGGAGACATTTATTGAAATCGTATACATATGTCATTCAGAAATGAAATTACGAGAAATTGTGCTGAGGTGACAGCATAAAATGTTACCATAACAGATTGGAAATTCCACAAATTTAAGCAATGAAAGAGGACACTTTTGAAGTCATAAACTACGACTATCGGCACTGAGATCATAAGCAATTTCGCTAAAAAAAATATAATGGAGAGTGGCATATCTATCCCCAAACCCCGCCCTCTGCTCAGTGGCTCAACATTACGCAATGGTCGCAAAATAGGCCTACACAAAGTATACGCATACACAGAATAAGTTTCAACAAAATTAAGAAATTATACTTTTGGGCGGGTTTAGCCAGTAAAACCCCTTAAATACGACATGCCCATATTTAACAATCTGTCACTGGATCATTCGATTGCAACTGTAATTAATTGTTATTGCTATAAAATCGCTACTAGATTTGCAGATAATATCCGAGCACTATGCAGGAAGACATGAGTCCAGTTGTGACTCACCTTGAAACATCAACGGACGAGACCGGAAACTCCACGAATGTCACAATTTCGAATCCGAAAGTCGAGGTCGAAAGTGACGTCATGCTGGTCTTCTTTGCCTTCGTCATCCTGATAGGTATCATCGGATGTGTTGCCAATGGTCTTGTCCTGCGCGTTCTCCTTTCTCCAAAACTACGAACCCAGACTAACAACCTACTCATCATCAACCAGGTTGCCATGGATCTCTACTCATGCATTCTCCTCGTCGTAACGTATATATTGCGAATTCCCAGGTTGTACTTGACCGACAAATGGGGTTGGTTCCTGTGTTCATTCTTACACAACGATATGCTGCCCTACTTTGGTTTAACCGGGTCCGTTGCCAGCGTTGCAACCATCACAGCAGAGAGGTACTTCAAGGTCGTACACCCGATTGCCCACCTCAAGAACTTTCGCAACTGGATGATCTATGTGTCGATTCCTGTGACCTGGATCAACGGAGTTCTGACCAACATAGCAGGAATCTGGACCTCTGTTGTCAGCGATGGTCACTGCTACGGATACTTTTTCTGGCCGTCTGCAGAGATAGCAACAACATTCGCAATTTTTATCCTCATCTGGGTCTACTTTTTGCCGTTGTTGATGTTCATCTACTGTTATTGGCAAATTTTGGCAGTGATCAAAGGCCAAGCAAAAGTGTTTCACAGACATCCAGACAACGAAACTGTGGCCCAGCAGGCGACAGCCAACAAGACCCAGATGAACGTCATATCCACAATGATCGGAATCTGCATGGCATTTTTCATATGCTGGACTCCTAATCAGATCTGGTACATGTTGAACATCCTAGGATACCTAACGGATCTGAAGGTCTATTTTGCGACGCTGTTTGTTTTGTTTCTCAACACGATCCTGAATCCTTTCATCTACGCCGTAAAGCACGAAGCTGTTAAGAAGGGACTTCGTCAGATGTTGTGGAAAAAGTCGGACCCCATTACGGTTGTATCAGTCACAAATGCAACAATTGCTTGAGACAGTGAGATAACCAAGAAGCACTACAATTGAAAAAGAATTAACTTTTATACGAATAGTTGAAGACGAGGAATTGATACATCGAGAAAGAGATTAACTCATCTACATCAGTCGAAAGACAAAAGCGTGTAATCTTTATGTTATGTCTTGTCATCAGATTTCTAGTTGTAGGCCTACTTTAAAACAGATTCAAAATCAGATGGACGTGGAAAGTCAAAATTCTTTTAATAGCTTATTCAGTTTGATAAATCGTGATTTTGGTATATAATATGGAGACCAAACTGACTTGCTGCTTCATTCAATTTTCTGTGTCGTTCTATGGTATTTGAAGGCCATTGAACTAATAGTTGAAACAGTTGCATTTATCAATTAGACTACCATACGGGCCACTCTAATTGTGGGGCGTGGTGGTGTATTGGGGGGTTATAGCTGGAGGGTCCCAGGTTAGAATCCACCTCAAGCCGCCGCACAGGGACCTTGAGCAAGTCCTTCACTCGCAATTACTAGTGTGCTTCAGCGTGAAACTCAGATGCAGTGTCCGAGCTGTAGTCGGCAGTGTCTCTTAGTAGAGAGCCTTAAGTGAACTATAGCAAAATGCAGAAAATAAATAAATAAGTTATTGTCTCGTATCGTTTCGACTTGTATCTGGACATTCAAAAGGCGCCTCTCGCACAATGAACCACTCAGAGGCGCTCTCAGTGCAGAAACCCGGGGAACGAGAAACGGCTTCAGGAAGCGAGTGGACTTAGTAGGTCTTAGATTGACGCAGCCCAAGCAGGAAGAACATTGCATATATAGGCACTTCTAAAATCCTGAAAATTGGGATAGTCTGCAGCGCAGGTAGACTTTGTACAGGTGTTCCACTTCACGCGCTTCTAATTCGACTTCATTAAAATCACTGTTACAATTCTTTTGGAGTAGATTGCAGTATCTTCACAGAACGTCTTAGGTTTAGTTTGTTTGTGAAAGGACCAGCCTAAAAATATTAAGTAGTAATTGGTGTTCTGTGAAAACTCTGATCACGAACTTGTTTGATTGCTATACCAGGTAATAAGAGCAAAATGTTTTAAAAGGCGAATAATTTATCAAGTTATTGGTCCAGAATGCATGGAATGTGTCTATTCGCGAATGTCTTAAAAGGTGACATCTTTTAGTCGAAATGAAAGAACATAGGTCGAACCCCGAGTATATAATTATGAGCAAGGCTCTCCCCACCACCGCGCACCACGTGTAAGCCCTAGGCCTACAGACAGAGCAGACCAATCCAATCGTTCAACAGCATAAAGTTCCGTAAACACTAACGATAAAAACAAGAAAGCGTATATAGAACACAATAGAATATCACAACTGCATAAAGTGAACTGGCAGTTCCGTAGGCTAGAGTTTCTGTAGAACTTAAGAGAATTTTCAAGGAATAAGGGTTCATTTATTGCACGTTAAAACTGTCGTTGCAATGTCAGTGTAGTAGCCTATGTTCCATGGCTGCAATACACAGTTGCCTAAGATAGTTGCAACACAACCGTTCCAATAGGTCTACTGACAGCAGCAGGCAACAGCTCTAATTGAGAGGCTCGGGCCGTCAGATGATCTGACCCGCAGGTTTGAAAGTCTTGTCGCCAGGATATTAGAATAGAAGAATCCTATTGATCAATTTCTTTTGATCGTCGTCGCTCCACCACCACCGCACATACACACCTACACATATACGTACAACACACAGATGATATAGACGCACTCATAAAAATTTGATAATAATATACGCTGGTACTTCTGCGTCTTGCTTTCGTTTGTGGCGAATGGCCATATCCAAAGTTCTGCAACATCTTTTTGGTCCGCAATCGTGATCGTAACTCGGAACTTCTACAGCGCCCACAGAAGCCAAAACGCGGGAACCAGCTTTTTCACAGGCGCTCAATCAAAGCAAAGTCGATAGGCAGGGGCCAAGATCCGGAGAGTCAGGCCATCATTGTAGTGACTCCGACTAAAAGCCTATCGATCACGTGATACTCCATGACTCTGCCTCGAATGGTCGAGGCAATGTCGTTCTCACATTGCAGCAGGCATTTATATTACATCAGCTATACGGATGCATTATCCTACAAAAGAAAGTCTATATGAAACCAGCAGCACCTTGAAACTTGAAACATCGATTTTGCGAATTTAACTCAGGCAGAAAATAAGCTAACTGCGCACTTCCTGCAGCTTCGATACAATCGCAATGCCTTATTCATTTCAGTTATAAAAACGTCGCTGGATCAGCTTCACGCTCCATGATGCCTATATTAAGTGCTCATGCGTTGGCTGTTGCTGCATTAAGGGGTTGCCATGGGTGCGACGTGCGACGCCTATGGATGCAATTAGTCCGCGTAACAACATCGGTGGCTATCAGATGACCAGGCAGAAATAGATGCAGAAAGAGATGATGTGGAAGCAGATAATGATGAAGCGACGGCCACTCAGACAGAGGCAGCCAACGAAAGCCATTTGAGAACGAGAACTGACTTTCTCAATCGACTAGAACGACTTTCGATCGTCTTGCAATTATATACAGGTGAGATTTAAATGTCATGCATTTGCAGATTCAAGAGTAAAAGCTTCAGAGTGCATCGTCTTCTCTGTTACAAATGGAAGTGCAAACAAAGACCTTCTCTCGTTTTTGTTTGGAAATATGCACATTGATTTTTCTTTGTATGCTAACTTCGGCTTCTATACAGGTTATATACTTTAAGTCTAGCCTAACCACAAGCGAATAATATTATAGCGTAATTGCATTTCATATTTATATTTGGGGGGCCCGGTAGCGCAATGGATAACACGCTGGCGTAGAGTGCGAGATGTAGCAGGTGAAGCCAGGTTCGAGCTCCCGTTGGGCGGACATGCTTTGTAGGCTGCCATTAGCGCCGTGTAATTGCAAAGCTGTCTGTTCTGTTAGTAGTTAAGTTTAATTAAGATTACTGTATAATTTGTGAATGTAAAGCGCAGTGCGTTTCCAGGCGTTGAATTAAAGAAAAAATATTATTATTATTATTATTATTATTATTTTATTTTTTATTATTATGAACATTTATTCAAGAAAAAGTTTTTTTTGTCTATTACATTCGAACCACCCTAATGTCTAGGCTACTATCGACATATTAATGTGCCACACAGTCTCATCTGCTGCAGGTCGCTTCCTTCTGTCGTTCCACGGCTCGTTTTGCCGGATTGTAAATCTCCTATTAATCAGTTCTGTCGAGAAACACCTCAAAACTTACTCTTTCTCGTTGGTTTTGAACCATCTGACTATTTTAACTGTGAGCAATCTTATTCCCGTGTCTTACCACATGACCTACGACGTATTAGACCTACTCAGTTAGTTAGTATTTTCCGGTTCCTTTTAGAAACTAATTTCTTTTTACCTGATCACTTACTTATAATACATCTCTGGTTAATTTGACGAGGTAACGGAACTGCAAACAAATAATTAGATGCTCAGTGTAACTTTAAAGCTATTCTCACTTTGTCCAGTTCGAGAATGGCGCTTGAAATACCAATAAAGGCAATTAAAAATTAATATTTGTCACCAACCTGCAAATTCCTGTTTAAGGTGCGCTAAAATACCCGGATATTTCGTAATAGTAATTTTCCAAATTTCTAAAGAGTCACTGAAGCCAAACGCAGGACACCAGCTAATTCGTGAACGCTGTAATTGTAATTGTAATCGTACATTTATATAGCACCACTTCAAGAGAACTCCTCAGAGGCGCTCACGACCTGACACAAAACCACAATCAAAGAGAATGGTTTTCAAACGCTTGCGGAAAAGGGGCAAAGACCATGACCTGTGTGGATAACAATGCCGGAAGAATGCAATGGTCTACCGTCTTATCGGATTGTGCATGCAGTGAACTGCGGATATGTTGTCTTATGGCAGACGACCTGAACCGACACTATGCCGGTCTTGCCACCGCACCCTGCGAGGAAAGCAACTGCTAAGGATACTACGTATGAATTGTTTTTATCGCTGGAAGTGTTTCAGCAACTCGGTACCTTGTGCAGAACCTTGACGGGACCAGACAAAGTAGGCTACTTTAACATAGAGAAATAGATACGTTCTGATATATGGAGACACTCGTTGGTCGATTCAGTAGGGCCTGCACTTCGCTAACTGTTCGTCGTTTCGAGTGACTATAATTATCGAAACGGGTGTACAATGTACATGTACCGGGTAAGCCTAAACATTAAATCGGATACTCTGTAATTCCAGCCTCTAGCAAATCACGAGGGTGGAACATGTGCGCCATCTATCCAATAAATGAGAGTAAGCCAGCAAAGCGACACAAAAATTAAATGGTCGAGTAGGTTTATAAGAACTTAAGCATCTGCATTATGCATATACAGATTTTTTGGTAAACTCGTCAAAGTAAACACACTGCTGGTGTCGCGAGACAGCGTCTTCCCCCCAAAAGTCTCCCCCTGGAAACTTTATTTCGAAACAGATTCTCCCCCGGCGGATCTGTTCCAGAATAAATTCGCCCGCCGGAAACTATATTCTTAAATAAAGTATCCGAGGGGAAAGAGAATATTACCTCCGTCTATGAAATAAAGTCCTTCCCCCCGTTGAGCGTGAAATCGGCTACATTCGCATAAAAATTATAGATGAGCACATTAAACCATTAGTTTACGTTGCTAAATTAAATAGCACGAACATAATTATAATATACTTTTGCATCAGAAAATGTCTTCCTATACAGATTTTCAGCCAGAGGGAGACTCTGTTTTGGGGAGACTGCATCGGGGAGACTTATCGTGACACCGGCTACGATGTCACTTACGTGAGAGTCCAGTATAATAATTGAACAGATATAATTATTTGTTTCGCTGCTCGTCGATAAAATTATGAAAACAATTATTGTGGCAGCCATAGTTGATTACACCTGCCATCAAAAAAAATGTATTTGCTATTATGTTGCTTCTTCTCCCGATTCACATCTATCTCATGGTAATTATCTGCCTTACAAAGAGCCAGCCTCTTTAAAAATCGGTTTAGAAAAGTTTCCTATTGTGAAGTGACATCTTGTATTGTAGCTCGTATTGATATATCACCCTTACCATTGACAATATCATGATGTTACCCATACAGTCAGTAGTTCCTTTCTCATTTTGTTTTTTATATATTCGTTATAGATCATTACTCTAATACTGTCCGTTTTGCTCTCAAAATCATATTGTGACCTTCTACTTGTTGTGGTGAACACATTATAGCCTACTTCTCGATTTTTTTCTGTGTGACCTAGCTCAGCGGTTCCCGACCCGGGTCCGCGGCCCAAAGTGGCCCGCCACGTCTAAAAAATGGCCCTCATCTCTCAAAGAATTAACAAAAATATATGAACAATTGACAATGTGGACAAGATGGAACACATAATTATTTTCCATTACAAAGCATTTTATTTTGACGTCTATAAATAACATCAATCATTCTATTTTGAATCAATAGTAAAAATTTTATATGCTTTTAGCTAATTCAATTTTAGCCTTGTGGTCCCGTAATTGCCTTCAACTAAGCAAAAGTGGCCCTTGTGTCCCCCAACCTAGAGAAAGGAACCACTGACTTAGCTTATTAATAGTCTGCTATGCTCGCTATGTTATATTGCTGCCTTCCTGTCTGGATCTTTCTTCTGATATAAATGTTTACATTGGCATTTGGCAGCTAACAGTTATTGTAAACATTTTGTACTACTTGTTATGGTGAACACTGAACACATTATAGCCTACAATTCATAGCCACAATTCATTTGTGATTTGTGCCAGCTTTCATCTGTCTTAATCTTGATAATGGACATGAACTTTTGCCTTAAATCGCTCCTTATGACTTGTCTTATTTCTCTTTCTCTCACCTATAACTCATACACTTGTTTCCCTTTCTGTCCACATTGCTTAAAAAAATAACTACGCTCTCCACCCTATTGAGATAAAATTCCTCTTTGGGGTTGTCCATGCTTTGCGGCATTGGATTTGGATTTCCCATTCTCCGCGATCTTTTACCTCATAGTTGATATTATTTACTTACTTAGCACTTAGTCCTTCCTCGCGCTGGTAGCGCATCGGGCGACACAGCCTCTCCACGTTATCCGGTCCTCCGCAGCCATCCGAGCATCCTCCCACGTCATACCGCCGCCTTCCAGGTCCTGAGTGATCGTGCTTCGCCAAGTCTTCCTGGGCCTTATTACTACTGATATTATTAGCATCTTATTTTCATTACACACTGTTATTTTGTGATTTTGCTGAGTTGAATAATTGCTTGATCTCTCTGAATAAACAAGTTGAACTTAATTGAATTGAATTGAATTCTAGATTAAAGCACATACTTTCCGAGAATCATGTTGGAAGACACGAGTCCATTTGTGACTGACCTTGAAACATCAACTGAGGTCACCGGAAACATCAACTTTACGAATGTCACAGGTTCCAATCCGAAGGATGAGGTTGACGATGACGTCATGTTCATCTACTTCAGCTCAGTCATCCTGATAGGTATCATCGAATGTGTTGCCAATGGCCTTGTCCTGCGCGTTCTTCTGTCCCCAAAACTACGGACACAGACTAACAACCTACTCACCATCAACCAGGTTGCCATGGATCTCTACTCTTGCATTCTCCTTGTTGTATCGTACATCACGAGACTTCCCAGACTAGACTTGACCGGTCGATGGGGTTGGTTCTTGTGTGTATTCTTGCAAAGCGACATGTTGACCTTCATTGGTTTGAGCGGGTCGATTGCCAACGTTGAAACCATTACAGCAGAAAGGTATTTCAAGGTCGTACACCCGATTGTTCACCGTAAGAACTTTCGCAACTGGATGATCTATGTGGCGATTCCTCTGTCTTGGATCAGCGGTGTGCTGCCCAGCTTGGCTGGAATCTGGACCTCTGAAGTCTCAGATGGGGAATGCAACGGCTACTGTGTCTGGCCGACAGAACAGTTGGCCACAACTTTCTCAATTGTCATCCTGATCTGGCAATATTTATAGCCTATGCTGCTGTTCATCTACTGTTACTGGCACATACTGGCTGTGATCAGGGGCCAAGCGAAAGTGTTTCACGGACATCCAGACAACGAAACTGTGGCCCAGCAGACGACAGCCAACAAGACCCAGATGAACGTCGTATCCACAATGATCGGAATCTGTATGGCATTTTTCATATGCTGGACTCCAAATCAGATCTGGTTTATGCTGTCTACTATGGGGTACATATCTGATTCTCCTGTCCTTATTGCGACGCTATTTCTGATTTTTCTCAACACGACCTTGAATCCGTTTATCTACGCTGCAAAGCACGATGCTGTTAAGAAAGGACTTCGCAAGATGTTGTGGAGAAAGTCGGATCCAATCACTGTTGCAACAGTCACTGGTGCAACTATTGCTTGATGTAGAAACAATGAATACAAATAGACCTGTAGAGATTAACTTTAACGTAGATAGACTAGGCTTGAGAGTTTCGGTAGGTCTACTGGCAAATGGATCAACGAAACAATAATTGCACTGTACAGCGTTACATATATCTGAGTTATGTTTCGTCGTCAAAATGTTTACCTGCTACATGTACATGTAAGTGTTTCTTTCCGCAGAGTAACGGTAGCCTACGTGCTGAATAGAAGTGCGTGGCCTATAAAATGATGTATAGGCCTACCAGGGCTAAAAATGTATAAATCAGTTCAGACCTGACGGCGCTGGAGGCGGTCTTGCACATATTTTACTCTCCCACTTTTCCGATTTTGACCGTTGCTTCTTTCTGTTTGTTCTTCAGCGATATATGACCCGTTTAGCCATAGTACATTGCCTGTTTTATCTAATAGGGCCTAGCGCAATGCCACGGTGGCCTGACAAAATGTCGCACGACAAAATGTCGCCGACATAATGTCGCGAGTAATTCTACTCCCTAAGTACCGGTACGTAGTGCGTTGAATAAATGGCCTCGATCTATCCGAAGTTTGAAGTTTGAAGTGCGAGGAGGTAGCGGACCAGGATTAAAGAAGACGGACAAACTGGCTCGTAAACTTCTACAAGAGCAACATAGTATGGCTATCTTGCGTCGTCAGCAGGACCCTGGGGTTCCGCCTGGAAAGAAGAAGGAGGCGTACGTTAGATTGAACGAAGGACTTCGCACTATCGTCACCGATTACGGAAACAGAGAACCCATTCAATTATTGGGAGACATTGCAAGAATCCTGAATATCAATGTTGTATGAACAGTTTAAATGCTTTATTAGCATTATTCTTGGACATTAACAGAGACACTGACAGATTCAATATTAAATTAATTCTCGCTGTAGATTAACATCATGTAGGCCTATTTATAGTGTGTTTGCACAATGTGTAGCTTTGTATTTATATTTTTTCCATTCATCACGTACATTTCCGTATACGTTAACTCATTAAGTATTAACATCAATGAAGCTGTCTTAATAGCTTCATGTAATGAGAGTTAGTTCGCACACTTTTAATTTTTTTAAATTTTTAACTGGACTTTCTTCATGGATATTTTTTGTTGGAATGTGTGTCTGTTGACACTAGGCTACTATTAACAAGTTCATTCGATGTTTTTTAAATGGTCGCTTTGTGCAATAAAAAAGTGTTTTACTAATTTACGATTGCGCCATTTTGTCGGCGACATTTTGTCTTGCGACATATTGTCTCTGCGACATTTTGTCTGCGACATTTTGTCGGCGACATTTTGTCGTGCGACATTTTGTCATGGAACCCAATTCCACTCATACGCCAATTACCGATTTTCAAGCTAAAATCACATTACTCAACGAAGTAGTCGATAAACTGATAATAGTAATATTCCTTTTAATGATTAAATCTGACACACCGCAGAATGATTACAAGTACATGTTATACGAAATACGGCCCACTATAGCACGACACGCAGGTCGGCTTTACAGCAGTGGGTTCGGTAACTTAACACTAATGGCCTAAGTACTGCATCACTTCTGGTCGGCCAAGCCAGAAGTGGGAGGGGCTATCTTTACGTTTAGCAGAACCCGAGTCAAACAACACAACAGCAAAGCGCCAATGGCAGCTAACAGAAACTTTAATAAATTAATGCCCTGAGCGAGGCTTGAAGCCGGGTCGCGCGGATGACTCTCAGTTTAACGGCCAGCGCTCTCTCCATGCACTGAGCTACGGGACCCCCAACCATTCTACCTAGCCTACAGATCCATCAAACCAAGCCTGGATTTATTTCTGTAAATTTCCGCATTCCATCTGACTCCTCTTCTTTGTATTTATTTATTTATTTATTTATTTATTTATTTATTTATTTATTTTTCCTCAACCAAAACAACAAACAAACATAATACAATTATGGCATTGAATAACACATTAACATAATTTGGTGAAGAGGGGGAGCTAATAGGGCCACCCATAATCAGTGGCGTAGCCAGCTATTTTTTCATGGGGGGGGCAGTGGGGTGGCATCTTAAAATGATGGGGTGGCTACCGTTGGCAATTAAAGCGTGCATCGGTATATTGCCATAGACTATGTATTTTTAGATTTTGGCTGTATTACAGTATTGGACATAATACGCATGCAAGCCTCACTAGCTTGTCTGTACCACAGTGCACTATAGTGGCCTGTCCCACTTTTCCATCACCCACCCTATAAGAAGTTGTACAGGAAGTTGCATAAAAAATAAATTAAGTCAGAAATTATATAACATTCTTTAATTCTTTATCACTCGTAAAAGTAAAAAGTAAGACAAACGCAGGGATTGGGGGGGGGGCAGCTGGGGGCAGCCCTTTCATTTGGGGGGGGCTGCCCCCCTTGCCCCCCGTAGTTACGCCACTGCCCATAATTCATGTAAAATATAAAAGAAAAAAACATGACAGAACATTCAATTGCAGGAATAAAAACAATGATGAGGAAGAGAGAAAAACAAATTAAGCAATCGACATTCCTGTATATAACGAGAAAAACAACTCTTAACTAATGACTTAACTAAAGACTTAACTAAGGGCTTGGCGAAACCACTGAGCAGAAACCTCAACCATTACATACCAGGAAGTGTTTTAAGTAGATAAAGGCGAAGTTTATGCTTAAATAATCTTGTGTTAGGTAGGGAATGAAGATGTGTAGGGAGAGAATTCCAACATTGGGAGCCAGTAGGTTAGGCCTATATTGTATAGAGAATCGACGAGTATTATTATGTGCGTAGGGAAGGTCATAAACAGTTAATTTTCTAGTTGAATAAGAGTGGCGATCAGAGGCAAGGTTAAAGAAATCATTAAATACAAGTGGTAATAGGCCATGGTTATAACGGTACATAAACTCTCCTATTTGCAAGTGCCTAATTTGATCGATCTTTAATAAGCCAAATTCCTTGAAATACAGAGCGGTGTGGGCTCGGCGAGGAATATTAGCTATAAAACGGATTGCATATTTTTGAAGGGTGACTAGTCTGATAAAATTAGATTTGTAAGTAGACGTCCAAATTAAATTACGGTAGGTTAAATAAGGATAAATAAGAGAATAGTATAGCATAGACCGGATAGAGACAGGAATCAGTTTAGATGAGCGAAATAGCACACCAACAGTCTTAGCAATTTTGCTAGAGATATTATTGATGTGTTCCTTCCAATTTAGATGCTGGTCAATGTATACGCCCAAAAATTTTGTGGATGTTACTTGGGTGATAGGAGTCCCTTCAATAAGTAGAATAGGAAGTTCATTGGGATATTTTTTCTTATGGGATCTGAAGAGGATGTAGTTGGTTTTATCCAAATTTAGAGTAAGTTTATTTGATCGAAACCAATCAACGACTCGGTGAAGCTCAGAATTAACAGTGTCGAATAGGGTATCAATAGATTTATCAGAATGAAATAAGTTGGAATCATCAGCAAATAGTACAAAATACATAGAAGGCGATACATTAGGTAAATCATTAATATAGATTAAAAATAAAAGAGGTCCAAGATTAGATCCTTGAGGGACACCGTGAGAAATGAGTTGTAGATCAGAAGTGCAATTGTTAACAGAAACCAGTTGAAAACGATTTTCAAGATAGCTAACAAACCATTGTAATTGTGTCCCTCTAATTCCATAGTTATAAAGTTTTTTGATCAAAATATGATGATTTACAGAATCAAAGGCTTTAGCTACATCAAGGAAGATACCACGGGAGTATTCGTTATTTTCAATTGCATTAGAGATTTTGTCTTGTATGCTTAGAAGGGGCTTGTAGGTAGAATGACCCTGTTGGAATCCATGCTGAGACTGAAATAGTACTTTCTCTTTTGATAAAAAAACTATCTAAACGTGCATACATTAATTTTTCAAATATTTTGGCAAAGAATGGGAGTACAGAAATCGGTCTGTAGTTAGAAACATTGTCCCTCGGGCCCTTTTTATGAATGGGTATGACCTTGGCAGTTTTCAATGCAGAGGGGAATACTCCAGTGGTAAATGAGCAGTTGACAATCTCTGATAGCGGAATTGCAATTTTAGGCAGTGTTAATAGGGCTATGGCAGGGTCAATTCCATCGACTCCTTTACTATGCGTAGTGCGAATGGTATGCGCAAGGTTCATTATTTCACAAGGTGTAGAAGGGATTAATGCTATAGAATGTGGAAGGGGTTGGGATAAGTAGGAGAAAAAAGAGTTAGTTGCAGCAGGTATTTTATTAACAAGAGATTGTGCAATGCCTGTGAAGAAATTATTGAATTTAGTTGCTATAGTCTGAGGGTCAGTAATTTGTTCACCATTTACATTCAATGCAGTAATTACAGTTTCTCTGTTAGTATCTCTATCCAATATACTCCTCAGAAGACCCCAGGTTTTTTTAAGGTTATTACTATGGATTAAAAATTCGGATGCATAATAATCTTTTTCGGCTTGCAATTTAACTTTCTTAAATTTGTTTCTGTATAGGATGAATTTTTTTGGTTGGCCTCATTTGGATTTTTTATGAATTTTTTATATAGTTTCGCTTTCTTATTACTAGATTTTACCAGTGCTAGTATGATACTAGTATTTCACTTTCTTTCAGATCCTGAGGTAGTCTTTCTTGCTTCATGAATTCTCTTAATTCGCCACTCAACCCCATTCTGTTCACGTGCCAGATGGTCCGGTGCTTTGTTGTTCTGTCTCAATTTCTCTAAGATGATTTTTTCTTCTTCGGGTCTGCTACTGGGTTGGTCTCCTGCAGCTGTTCCTTTGGATTTCTTCGCTTATATTAATTTTTCCATCTGATCCTGATTGCCTCCTCGTCAGTGAGTATTTTACCATTCTTGCCCTCAATATCATTTGCCGCCTATTTATCCTGATTGCCTCTTTGTCTTGGCCTTACTATTTTATTTATCTTCCCCTCCCTTTTTGGTGTATAGTTCCATGTACATATGTTTCAGGCCATTGCCACAGTCTTTAAGGTAACAGGGCAATTAGCCTACTCATACCCCGGACATTTACCGCCGGACAATTAATGCCGGACAATTGCCCCCGACAATAATCCCATGATGAAAGAATGACCAAAAACAACAACTAAGTGTTAGACATGAAAGACTTGCCGCACATCATAGACTAATTATTATCAAAATCTAATTTTTAGCGAAATCTAATTATTATAATTTTTTTTTACAAAAACCATGTACTGATGAAGACATTCATAGACATTGAAAGACTGTGAAAAAAGGCACCAAACAACAACCAGGTTAAACAATCATGGGAACCAATTCTGACCATCGTTCGCAGTATCATTGACTATCTTCGATGAATAGCTCGCAACCTTTCCCTTTTTTAATTTGAATTAACTCATTAGCATTAATCAGCATTTTATTTACTACCCTATTACATTCCACATTGCGACGTTGCATGGTTCTTTAATAATATTGAATAGCTAATAAATCTAATAATTGTTTGGTTTCATTGGAAAACACACTGATATTGGAATCTGCGGAACCGAGTTCGAGCCCCGTAGAGCGGACGTGCGCTAATAGCAGCCTTAAATGGCTGCTATTAACACCGATTATCGCAGGCTGTCAGGATCTGTTAGTAGTCTAATTAAGATTTATGTCTTCTGTCATATTTTGCGTTCTTGTGAATTGTGTCAATTGCATAGCTGTAGGTCTACACTGTAACCAGTTGCTGTCTGTCAACCATATTGTTCAATATAGGAAAATTATATAATCTAATATATAATTCTGAGAGTTTGTCCTTCTTTTAGTGTTTTGTGTGTGTGTGTGTGTGTGTGTGTGTGTGTGTGTGTGTGTGTGTGTGTGTGTGTGTGTGTGTGTGTGTATGTCGTGCTAAAGGCTCTGAAACGGCGCGGTTTCGAGTCATATTTTTTTTTAAACTTTCTAAGGCTGCTACAATTTTTAGTTCAACGCGACTATTTTAAGCTCATAATTCACGTCAAATCTCAAGGTAATAAATATATAGGCCCTAAATTCTTTAAATTTCGATGCGATAGCTGACGTCATTCTCGCCTCTGGCAGTATGAACTAAGTTATTCAGAGGCGCTGTAAGAGTAGAAACTCAAGAGAAAGGAAAATTAATGTGGATGTTGGTGTGTATATATTATGTTCGTCCAGAACAATAACGTTGACGTTGAGACGTACTCCTTTCATCAAAAGACATATCTATTAACTCTCAATTTAACTCTTAACTTCTCCGCTCTCACTATTCAGTAGAGTAAGTGGTGAATAGCTTAATCTGCAAGTCACTGCTCATGAAGTATCTGAATACACATTTTGTCTGTCATTGAAGTCTTGGCCATTTTGGCACCTCAAAAATTTTAATTCTACTGTTTCAAACGCAAAGTTCGAATCCGAAATTTTTATTTACAACTCCATAGTCATATTGCCAATGATGTTGCAGTGATGTGCAACTTCGCTGATAAATATTTATTTTCTAAATGGTAACAATAATTACTATTTGCAGCAATTTGCAGTTCATTTGATAACAATTATTTGAGATGTGACTTAGTACAATATTTTTTGTTACTTTTTGTCGCGTTACGTTTTTGGATCCTCAAAAAACAGTGGGTGATCTCACTAAAAGTGATAGAACTTTTGTTCCGTTATAACTTTCTTCGTAAAATTTGGCCATTGTATGTAGATATGAATTATCTTTAAGTCATTAAAACTTGATATGAAAAAGTCTTATTTTTTGCCAAGATATTGGCGACAAGCTGTAGGGATGACTTTTTTATGGCCCATCTGGTATAATATATATTTTTGTTGTGAGACCACAGCATGCATAGGCCTACATACACGAATGACCCCCACAAGTGCGCACCTGCATTGAGATTTCAGCAGTAGGCCTATACGACTCTGGAATCTTTGATTGCGAATTGCCATTAAGTGCTATTGATTCCCGCAATATCAACTCAGGCAGAAATAAACCCATTTGCACAGTTCACGTTTCTTCTGAAAGCCTTTTATCCAATCTTTATACCTGATCCGTTTTGGTAATGTAAACCTCGCTCAATCTTCATCCCGCTCTATGACACCTGCAGCCAGGTATTCACGTGGCTGCTATTGGTGCATCGTGGATGCGACGACGTTCGATGACGTCTTCGGTCCACGTGAAATCGGTGGCTGAAAGATAACCAGGGAGCAGTAGATGCAAAACTAGATAAACGTGGCTGACGCGAAGGCAGATAGTGATGCGACATCCGCTCAGGCAGAAGCAACAGATGAACTTTCTCTGAGAACTTACATTTATTCACTCAGGTCGTTGAATAGAAAGACATTCGATCGTCTTGCATACAGGTCAGATCCAAGTGTTAAGCGTTTGAAGATTTGAGATCGAAATAGACTAACACAAATTAGTGTATATTCTCTTAAGAATGAAATTGTAGAGAAAGACTTTTTCACGGATGGGGTTGAAATTATTTATATTCGTATTGCTCTCGATCTATAATTAATAAATTTACATATATATATATATATGAATATATATCTTAATGAGAACCTCAAACGCAATCATAGTCGTGCACTTTTTTTCTTGTTCTCTTTTAGTTCATCCAATTACCTTTGTGCTAATGTGTCTCAATTTATTTATTTAATTCGTCAATTCAAAGTCTAATTTCATCATGAAAAAAGAACTGAAAGTTCATGTTCGCATCACTATATTATACATCGACAAAAATATACTCAGTTACTGTTTCAAAGTAGCAGTAATTTTCAGTTGCAGGGTGCTTTTTCGCAGAGTACTATTTGTTGGCGACTAGCATTCTCTTTCCAAGAACTAGTTACTTTAACTTGTTATACTTTCGAAAGTAGCTATCGAATTGTCGCGAACGTGTCGCCCTTTGGGAACACCCGTGCTACTCTGATGCATGCTCATGAATTGTCGTATGCAGATATAATTCGTTACTCCGCTCGAGTTTCAATACGCCACTCCAAAGATTTCGATGCGCATTATCCAAACCAGGCATTTTTGCGCCATAAATGACGAGCCCAACCAAACGCTCCATCATTTGCCAAATAGATGGGAAATTTCCTTGTTCATCAACTTCTTCCACTCATAATGCTCCGAATTGTCAAACAACTGATTTTGACGGATTTCGATATAAAAGCATCGGATGTTTCAGACGGTAGGTTGCATCTTTTCACATCGGTGGCGAAAAGGAAACCCCGCATTGACGACGCGAATGGCAAGAACTCCAAGGCTGCTGGGCAATTACGAAATTCCTGCCCATTTGGTTCCCGTGTTCTCTGTAGCCACCGCAATGCTAAGTGGACAATGCTCGAACAATTCTCGAGGTAAATCTCATTCTTGGTAAATACTGTCGATAGTAGGCATATTTGGTAAAACTAAAAACCGAATTCCAGGAGATCTTTACGTGGAATAGAATATTTGTAATCTGTCGTGGAGATAAATCAATCCTCTGATCTACAAGCTCGAATAATGTTCACACAAAGTTGTTATTGCTGCCAAATATAAAACTCATTTATTAGCGTTCTGAACACGACACGTGTGATGCACTATCGGTTGTGTTAGTATAAATTTAATGGCAATCTCGCGGTGACAATCAGTCGTTATGATAAAGGTTTCATCAAGACCAACAGGTTGAATATTTTGGAATGGACTGAACTCCATTTAATGACTAGGCCTAGCAGGTTCTTGAGAAAGGCTACAGAAAGCATGCCGACGTCGACGATTGATCCGCCGCTGGTGACCTCTTGTAAGCACCGACAGTCACCGGAAGCAAGAGGAGAGAATGTTAGTGGAGCGACGATGTTGTGAAGTTGAAGGACAATCGAAGTGGCATCTTATAAGATCCTCACACGACTTGTGATGACTGGAAAAAACATTTCACGACGTAGACCTACACTGTGTCAAACTATTTTAAAATTAGAAAAGACCTTACCTACAGCATAAGTTTTAAATATAATGTCAGAATGTAGAATTGCTGCTATGCAATTGCCAAAGGATGTGGATACGTGACAATCTGCTTATATGACTTTATCAGCGCTGTCAATTGCAATTTGCGATTAAAAGAATATCATGTTTCCTAATATATAATTTAAACCACAAAACCCAGAACCGTTTGGATAGTTTCGTAGACTTTTGGATAAGAAATATCAAAATACTTTTAACCTACATTTTGCACCAACAGTCATGCAGGTCCGATGCTGAAAAATCAGACATTCGATCTTATTCTATAATCCTGATGAAAAGGTGATTCAATGCTGCAATCATTGCTAGAACTATTTAACACTTTGTCATTGGATGAGTCGATTGCAACTGTAATTAATTGTTTTTGCTATAAAATTACTACTAAATTTGCAGACACAAATCGAGCAATATGCAGGAAGACATACGTCCTTGTGTGACTGACCTTGAAACATCAACGGACGTAACCGGAAACTCCACGAATGTCTCAGTTTTGAATCAGAAAGTCAAGGTCGTAAGTGACGCCGTGCTCGTCTTCTTCGCCTTCGTCATCCTGATAGGTATCATCGGATGTGTTGCCAATGGCCTTGTCCTGCGCGTTCTTCTGTCTCCAAAACTACGCAATCAGACTAACAACCTACTCATTATCAACCAGGTTGCCATGGATCTCTACTCATGCATTCTCCTTATTGTATCCTACACCACGCGACTTCCGCGTCTGCACTTAACCGACAAATGGGGTTGGTTCATGTGCGCATTTTTGCACAACGACATGCTGACCTACATTGGTTTAATCGGGTCCGTTGCCAGCGTTGCAACCATTACAGCCGAGAGGTATTTCAAGGTCGTACACCCGATTGCCCACCGTAAGAACTTTCGCAACTGGATGATCTATACGGCTATTGCTTTGTCCTGGATCAGCGGAGTTCTGAGCAACATAGCAGGAATCTGGACCTCTGTTGTCATCGACGGTGAGTGCGTCGGCTTCTCTTACTGGCCTACTAAAGAGTTAGAAACAGCATACGCATTTATTATCCTCGTCTGGACATACTTTCTGCCTCTGTTGCTGTTCATCTACTGTTATTGGCACATCCTGGCAGTGATCAGAGGCCAAGCGAAAGTGTTTCACGGTCATCCAGACAACGAAACTGTGGCCCAGCAGGCGACAGCCAACAAGACCCAGATGAACGTCATATCCACAATGATCGGAATCTGTTTGGCATTTTTCATATGCTGGACTCCGACTCAGATCTGGTTCGTGTTTGACATGGTAGGATACCCAACGTATATCAGGGACTATTATGTGACGCTATTTATGATTTTTCTCAACACGACCCTGAATCCTTTCATCTACGCCGTTAAGCACGAAGCTGTTAAGAAAGGACTTCGTCAGATGTTGTGGAGAAAGTCGGATCCAATCAGTGTTGCGTCAGTCACAAGTGCAACTCTTGCTTGAAGCAGTAAAGAAGCCGATGAGCATATCGACTGATTAACGATAAACTTGAGAATAATTGGTTGAAAATCAGGAATTGATTCATTGAGAAATTAAATAGTTCTTTTGATAAAATATTAAGTTTGATAAATCTTGATATTGGTAAGTAATTTGGATTCCATTTTTACGAGATACTTTATTAAGATATCATTGGTTTTGTTTTCAGTGTTATTGTACGGAATTTTGTGGTTTTGAAGTAGGCTTAGTAGATGAGACATGTACATTTGTCAATGAGGCTAAATATCGTCTAGTATCGTTTCGTATCTCAACATTTATAAAGCGCCTCTCGCTGTAGGCTATAAACTATTCTGAGGCGCTCTCAGTGCAGAAACCGTGAGAGAAGTGAAACGCCTGCGCGGGTGGAATTAAACATTGACTCAGGTCTAGCAGGAGAAAAGGAAAACACTATAGACACGAGTGAAAACATGGAAAGTGGGATAGTAGAGGGCATGTAAATTTATTCCGCTGCATGCGCTTCAAGTTTCAGTTCATTATAATAACTGTTTCGGTACTTCATCAGTAGGTTGCAATTTGTTCACACAACGTTTAGGTTTAGCTTGTTTGCCTAAACTAGGCTACCAGCATAGAATAGAATATTAAGACGTAGGCCTAATTGTTGTTCTGTGAATGCGTCTTGTTTGATTGTTATAACTAGCGGGCAATAGGAGCAAAATTGATTAAAAGCGAATAATTAACTTGTAGACACAATTAATAGTCCAAGACGAGGAATTAATTGGTACATCAAGAAATGGATGAACTCAACTACAACAGTCTATGAGCACAACTACAGACAAACGCTTATAATAAAATTTTTCTTAGTTATCAGGGGCGCAACCAGAACATTTTCCTGGGGGGTGCTCAAAATTATTATTGTATGCGCCGAAGGTGCGAAGCAGCGAGTGCCGAAGGCGCGAAGCCAATGCCGACTATGGGGCTTGGGGGAGCGTCGTAAGCTCCCCAGCGGGGTTTGGGGCGGAGCCCCAGAAACCAACGCATTTTTTACTTTTGACATCAGCTAGAGCACGTTTCAGGCTCTTGTTTGCCACAAGGCCGTAGCCAGGATTTGATTTCGGGGGTGTTTCACTCATCAATTTTCCTTCCCCAAAAACTGATGACCTTTTTTAGTCATCCGGAATACTTCGGGGGGTGTTTTCATGGTTTTATTTCATGGTTTTCACATCATGTGCTCGTAAATGCATTATAAACGCTTTTAATTCATCACTAGGCAAATTCTCGAGACTCAAACAAACTCAGGAAGACAAGCTAAACACTGAAATCTAGTGCTTTATGAACCATGAATTTGCCTAAGATTATAATACAGAAGAATGAAGAAACTTGCTTGATTGTGTAATCTGAAAGAGCGAAAGACCCCTACCCCCCACCCCGCCCACAAAAAACTCATCGGATTTGGAAATATTGCGTGGGTCACCCTTTCAGCCCTGGGGGTGCTCAAGCACCCCCCAGCACCCTCCTGGTTGCGCCACTGTTAGTTATGTTCGTCATCAGATGTAGGTCTATAATTGTATACCTTAGAACATTTTCAAAATCAGATGGTCATGTGATTAAGCCTGTTCTTTTTATAACATATCTCGATTTGGCAAATCTTAATTCTGGTAAGTAATACGAATACCAGATAGACGAAATATTTATTACTTTTCTTTGCTTTAGTTTTCTGTGTCATTGTGTGACATTTGAAGGTAATTGAACTGATAGATGAAATTGGTGTATTTGTCAACTACAACAAATGTCGTCTCGCTTTGTATCAAAACTAGAAACTACGAAGAAATTCATGACTGAATGCAAAACATACTTAATGTGTAACAGACTCCCCGAAAGACTCCCGGTGTCATGAAACGGAGTATCCCCCCTGAAAGCTATCCGGGGGGATGAATTAATCTATCCCCCCGGATGGAATTAACCGGTCTATACTATCCGATGGGATAAACCATTCTATCCCCTTTTTTGAAAAATGCGCATATTAAATTTTTTTATGCTGTAATCAAAATTTAAAGTGACTCTAATTGTTTTAAGTGTCCTAAGCAATGCTCAGATAAAGGCAACTCGAATTTATTCAGTGGCTCTGAGTGCTCTTAAGTGTTTTAAATGTTTTAAGTGCTCTAGAAACAGGGCAAAACAAATTATCTAGTAGGAATAAACATACCTGTTAGTGTCATTGTTCAAAACAAAGCAGATGAAAATTAATTTGCCAAAAAAATACACGCGGAAGCGGTTTTTTCGACTTTTTTTAATTTTAGGAGATACAATTAATACGGGGGATACTCTATTTCATGACACCGTACGTGTTTTTAAAGACATAATGGTTGTCTTGTTATCCCTCCGGCCATAGGCGGAGACCTGGGCCGAGAATTGGGGGGGGGGACGGAAAGACGCGCAAGATTTTCAGAAAAATTTCTGACGACCGGCGAAATCTCGAAAAAACGTTTCATTCGCCGCCAAAAAATTCAACGACCTTTTTTTTAGTCATCCGGCCAAAATCTCGACGAAATTTTCTATTTTCGCCTCCAAGAAAGTTGATGACTTTTTTTTTTAGTCATCCGGCCAAAATCTCGACGAAATTTTCTATTTTCGCCGCCCAAAAAGTTGATGACCTTTTTTTTTGTTTTTTGTCATCCGGCCAAAATCTCGACGAAATTTTCTATTTTCGCCGCCCAAAAAGTTGATGACCTTTTTTTCTTTTTTTTAGTCGTCCGGCCAAAATCTCGACGAAATTTTCTATTTTCGCTGCCAAAAAAGCCTTGACGCTCAAACATTGGGGGGACAAATGCATAGGCCGTCCCCCCCAACACTTTCATTGGGGGAGACCGTCCCCCCTGTCCCCCCTAGGTCTCCGCCCATGCCTCCGGCGAGGACAAAGTGTTTTGTAAGGCATGTAGAAAAGCTCTATATAGGCTAATCTTGCGATTTTCGTGACTTTTTGTCGTGATCTCGCGACAAAGTTTTTTCCGAAATCTGACAACCGTGGCGTTTATGGGACTTCGTCCTAAGCTCCTCCCTAGGCTATCGGCGAGAATAAATGGCGTCTTCTGTCGCATCGAAATTTAAAATGAGCATAATTTGAGAAGGGGTAAGGTTTTGGATCGTGAACCCCCCAACCTATGTTTGCTCTCGGGTGCTAAGTAGTATTTGTGTAAAATTTGGGATGAATCGGTCGCAAGCATCAGAAGTTGTTGTGGAACATAATTAACCAGCCAGTTAAATACGCTTCATCCTTATTTGTTTAGACATAATTACTTCCTACACTTATTTGATTAAAAAAATTAACCTAAACCGGTTTGATAGTTTGGTAGCGTTTTCAGTAAAGGAATACCAAAAGACTTTGAATCTAAATATCGTAACAACAGTCATGCAGGTCCGAGGTTGAAAATCAGACATTCGATTTATTCTGTAAGGACCGTGTTACGCAAAGATGATAATTTATGTTGCAATCCTTGTTAGCCTAAGCTATATAACAATCTGTCATTGGATCAGTCGATTGCAACTGCAATGATTGTTATTGATGTAAAATTACTCTGGATTTGCAGACACTTACCAAGCAACATGCAGGAAGACACAAGTCCACTTGTGACTGACCTTGAAACATCAACGGAGGTCATCGGAAACTCTACGAATGTCACAATTTCGAATCCGAAGGTCGAGGTCGCCAGTGACGTCATGCTGGTCTTCTTCGTCTTCGTCATCCTGATAGGTATCATCGGATGTGTTGCCAATGGCCTTGTCCTGCGCGTTCTTCTGTCTCCAAAACTACGGTCCCAGACTAACAACCTACTCATCATCAACCAGGTTGCAATGGATCTCTACTCATGCAGTCTTCTCGTTGTATCGTATATATTGCGACTTCCGCGTCTGCACTTAACCGATGGATGGGGTTGGTTCATGTGTGCATTCTTTGAGAACGACATGATGACCTTCTTTGGTTTAACCGGGTCCGTTGCCAGCGTCGGAACCATCACAGCAGAGAGGTATTTCAAGGTCGTACACCCGATTTTCCACCGTAAGAACTTTCGGGACTGGATGATCTATGTAGCGATTGCTCTGACCTGGATCAGCGGAGTTTTAATCAACATAGCCGGAATCTGGGCCGCTCAAATCTCAAATGGCTTGTGCTACGCTTATTGGCCAAGTCCAGAGTTTTCAACGATCTACGCCATTATTGTCCTGACCTGGGAATATTTTTTGCCTCTGTTGTTGTTCATCTACTGTTATTGGCACATCCTGGCAGTGATCAGAGGCCAAGCGAAAGTGTTTCACGGTCATCCAGACAACGAAACTGTGGCCCAGCAGGCGACAGCCAACAAGACCCAGATGAACGTCATATCCACAATGATCGGAATCTGTTTGGCATTTTTCATGTGCTGGACTCCAAATCAGATCTGGTTCGTGTTTGACATGGTGGGATACCCAACGTATATCAGGGACTATTATGTGACGCTATTTCTGATTTTTCTCAACACGACCCTGAATCCATTCATCTACGCCGTAAAGCACGAAGCTGTTAAGAAAGGACTTCGTCAGATGTTGTGGAGAAAGTCGGATCCGAGCAGCATTGCAACAGTCACAAGTGCAACTCTTGCTTGAAGCAGTAAAGAAGCCAATAAGCACACCGACTGCGGAACGATTAACTTGAAAACAATTGGTTGAAAACCAAGAATTGATTCATTGAGAAGTGAATTAGTTCTTTTGGTAAAATATTCAGTTTGATGAATCTTGATATAGGTAAGCAATTTGGATTCCATTTTGACGAGATACTTTATTAAGATACATCATTGGTTTTGTGTTCAGTGTTATTGTACGGAATTTTACGGTTTTGAATTAGGCCTAATAAATGAAACAGGTATTTTGTCAATGAGACTAAATATCGTCTCGTATCCTTTCGTATCTGAACATTTATAAAGCGCCTCTCACTGTAGGCTATAAACTATTCTGAGGCGCTCTCAGTGTAGAAAACTGCGAGAAAAGTGAAACGTCTTCAGGCCGCGGTTGGACTTATAGCCCTACATTGACGCAGGTGAAGCAGGAAAAAGGGGACACTATTAACATGAGTCAAAACATGGAAAGTGGGATAGTGGAGGGCAGGTAAATTTATTCCGCTGCATGCGCTTCAAGGTTCAGTTCATTTTAATAACTGTTTCGGTATTTCTTCAGTAGATTGCAATTTGTTCACACAACGTTTAGGTTTAGCTTGTTTGCTTAAACTAGGCTACCAGCATAGAATAGAATATTAAGACGTAGGCCTAATTGTTGTTCTGTGAATGCGTCTTGTTTGATTGCTATAACTAGCAGGCAATAGGAGCAAAATTGATTAAAAGCGAATAATTGATAAAGTTATTGCTCCAGAATGCGTGGAATGTGCCCACTCGCGAATGTCTTAATAAGCGACGTCTTTTAGTAGTGGAGACTAAAGAACCTTGGTCGAACCTCGTGTGTACGTGTATAGACAGAGTAGACCGACCCAATCGTTCAACTGCGTAAACACTAATGATGAAGACAAGATGACGGATAAAGAGCAAATTAAAATGTCACAACTGAATAAAGTGAACTATCAGACCAGTAGCGTTGCGGTAGAATTGAAGAGGATTTTCAATGAATAGATCTAAGGGTTCATTTATTGCACGTTAAAAACTGTTGTTGTAATTACTCTGAAGTATGTAGGCCTATAGCTGCAATACACAGTTTCCTAAGATAGATTGCAACACAACCAGTCTGGACAGCCGTTCTAATACTGACAGCAGGTCTAGTCGACAGCCTTAGACCCTTAGGTCGTCAGATGGTCGGACCCCCGCAGGTCTGAAGGCCTTGTCGCCTAAATATTGATTTAAAAAACTCCTACTGGGAGTGATCATTAAGTTCATTACCGATGATCTTGAAGCATCATCTCATACAAGGTGGGCGCTATCGCCTTCTCTACGCTTCTCCTGCTTGTTGGGGTGCACCACTAGAAGCGATTGCCTCAAACTCTAACGCTTTCTTCAAAGGGTTAAGCGATGGGTAGCATGATCCTATCTCACTATCCGGATGTTGTCCGTTTGATGGACGAAGTAGACGCCAGACTCTTGACGGGGATCACCTGGAACTTAAGTCACGTATTCCGGGCCCTGAGTCCACCTATTATCCGATGGCCGTATGGCATATGCCCTGAGCTTCACGTTACTTTGAACAACCGATAAAGGATGGCTTTAATTTCATCTCTCGAGTATACGGTCTATTATTCTTCAGGAATGTTCGCAGTGTTATCTCTAAAACTCTTTTACACGACATAGAATTTTGCAGGAACAGAAACTTTTGTCCACTTTTCGTTTCCTTCTTCAAATAATAAGTTGCGGTATGTCGGCTTAATTTTCTTGAATATTAAACAATATGATGGCTATAATTACTGATGAATAGATGAGACAGAGGTACACTGTACACAAGGATCTGTACACATAGTTCTGAAAAGATTCAAACTTGTGGCAACAAGAATTAGGCATTCAGATTCCTCCATCAAGCATGTTCCTGGCGGAAATGCTGCAGAGCTTTCAAAATACTTTCAGGAAATTGAAGAACACGGCGGGCCTAACTGTTTCTAGTCCTTTGACTTTTGGCTGAATAAAAATTCAGTCTACCCATGCAAGGTCGTAGACAAGATTTTGTTTTGGGGAGGGTGCTTATTCAGCGGAAATAATTATTCAGAACTTCCACATCATCATCATCATCATGATTTGATCATCATCATGATTTGATCATCATCATGATTTGATCATCATCATGATTTGGTCATCATCATGATTTGATCATCATCATGATTTGATCATCATCATGATTTGATCATCATCGTGATTTGATCACCGTCGTGATTCACTTTATTGTAAACGTTCACATAGAAGTAAGAGACTCAATTTAAATCCTTTAGTTTTTACATCGTATTTTATTTAATGCATTATTTTATTTTTACATTATTTCATTGGGTGGAGGTGTTCAAACATCCAAAACAAACCCCTAAATCCGACCTTGTACCCATAACGTTATAGCTCGAGGATCTAGCTGCAGTCTCCATCATCGGAGGTGTTTGTGAAACGAATCATTCTGTTACAGAATGGATGTAGATAGGACGGAAAAGCAGATTGAGATTATGCGAAAGAAAAAATATGATGATGCTAGAAGAGTCAACAAGTGATATCCTAGTGTTCTGGACGAAGAAAGAAAAGATGGGAAGACTACAAAAGAATAATTGCATGTAAAACAAAGATGTGTAGAGAATTGATATATTCCGTTTGATGTCGTGCAACAAAGCTGAGACGTGGACAGAGACGCGTTGCGGTGTACATATGCACGGGAAGGACTAAGTAAGTTTGTAGTGAAAGTGATGTCACAACATATTGAATTTTAATCATTTTGATGGTTTTCACTGAGCTTACAATATAGCCATTATTGAATGTAGCAAGTGCGTAATATCTTGGGGAAAACTGTTGAAACATTAGCACTAGTTAGTGAAGTACTGAAGGACAAAGGATTGTAACATTTTTCAGTTCTTGGGTCTCACAGAATAGGCTTAGCTGCGAACAGCACCTGACGAATCCCCGAAACCTGAATTCCGAAGACGCTGAAAATATACAACAGCCCACATTCTCAAAAACAGTTTTATAGAAAACAACCAAACGCCCGAAAAACTATTCAGAGCTAAATTAAATACATGACATATTGGTCCTCTTAGTGATGTTGATGACATTTTATCGTCCAAAAATTTCGGATCCACTTAGAAAATCGATCTGGCGTCTGGCCGATATTCGTTTCGGAGATTCGGGTTCGGATTTCCACAGTCGGGTCTACCCTGCTCGCATAAACATTCACAGGTCCAGGTCGGTTAAGTAAACGAAAAGGTTGTGATGTAGGCCTATATTCAGTTTAGCTACCAAACACGAAGCTGCGTTCTGCATTGGCAATCGGTAACTACCGTTTGAGTGGGAACTTATTCATGCAAGACAACCTTCTATGTCGCTTGCTTAGAACATTTTCTAAAATAACTTCATAAATAGTCCAGATTAATATGGGAGATTTTAGGCAAGCAACACAGCACTGCCTTTACCACAATCTATATTGCAAAATGGTGCTTGTTGAAATTTTTTCGGGTTTCGCAAATATTAACTTAATTCTTCTACGCTTATAGGCTTGTAGTATAGTCCATATTGACCTTTGGGCCAAGTCATCCGGTGGGGTCGCCCTGCAGGTCGGACGTATAGTTGGCACTTGGCACGACTTGACCAGGCAGCTTAAGTTAACATATTAAAAAGTTACTGTGACAGTGAGTAGGGCCTACAAATACATGTATGGAATATTCCTCCAGCTCACATCATGACTCCTTCAGGTATAGGCTAAATCGGCTGATGTGTGAATTCATTCAGTGTACACTTCTATTCATCTTGAAACTTGTGGATAGATTCGGTTTGCATGTAAGTTTGGTTCCAGATGAGAATGTTACTGAGTGGAAAGTAGCAGATGTGAATGGAAGGAGAGAACGGTAAAATTAGCGGGTGTGTTAACAGGATGAGCAAACTGGGAGTCCGTTCTAAACAGATGGTGCAGTACGACAAAAGATCGTTTGCAAAAATTAAAAAAGTTCTGGTCTGCATTGTTTCTACTTTAGTCCACTGAATTATCATTCGATGTAGGCTATATGAAAATGTGAACTAAATAGACCAAACACAGGGAGTGGTGCCAATTTCATAGTTCGTCCCGGAACGTCAAATATTCTAGCTACGACACTGTAGACAATTTTAAGCCAGGGCTTTTTAGATCCAATTTTAGAACCGCGCAACTTCTTCTTTCCCTGCACATCCTGCATGGTAAATTTCTCCCAATCGGATGACAATGACTTGTTTACTAGTTTTAACTGTGGGGTGCTTCTGCAGCTGCACAAATCCATTTAGAACTGAACATTTAGAACTGAACATTTCATGTACAACCGCACGATATAAAAATCCCTGCTTTAGCCAAGTTTTATTCCAACCGACAATAATCTGGCCGTACCCCTTCCAGGTTGAGACTATGTGAAGTGGCTGACAATCCAGTTGTCGATCTATTGCTATACTTACGATAGCTGAACTTTTCAAATGCATAAAAATGCTTTGTTTAATCAAAATCAAATTAAATAAAATAACTGAGTTTTGGGACAAATAAAAAATAGCATGCCACAACAAAGAAATTAAAAGTAACCTAAACCTACAGTCACGCGGGAGAACCTGAATGGGTCTTACGCCCCGCTATACAAGGCCCCTTCAAGTCTATTTGCATGCTGGCAATATAGCACACATATTGCATAAACCTAGATGCCTAGATGCATAAATTGCGATGGCATCGAAGAGCAGCTGTCGATGAGTGATATGATGTGAGAAGGCGCATTCAGTCAACAGGTCAGCGAGTAGATGCAAAGGCAGATGGTGAGGCTGAGGCGAAGGCTGATGTGGAGCGACAGCAGCCGATGAACGCTGTCTAAGAATTGATTTTGTCGAATAAGAAGACATTCGATCCGTTCTGCATTCAGGTCAGATTCTAATACAAAGTGTTTGATTTAAGAACAAAATAATAGGCCTAGTAATCGCCTCAGGTTCTTTTCTTTTACACATATGTAATGGCACAAAATGAAAATTTCTTCTCTTAGCTTGAGATCTCACTGCGGAATATGTTTGTTTAGCTTTATCATATAAATTATCAGGAATGTCATCATTATCGTCATCATCATCGGCTCTCTGGTGGCGATTGGTACGAAGGGAACATCTCCACTCTCCTCGGTCACTCGTCTCTAGCAGAGTTTTGTGAATAGCCAATGCTTATCTATTCTTAGTGTATTATTTTCTTATTTTTGGTATATTTGCCATCTATGACTATTTGAAGCTATAGAATTCTTTTATCATCTTCGAATGCCTATTTTCAGGCATTCTGATTCGTAGGCTATAAGAAAATCGGTTTCACTGGTTTTCTTTGCTCATTCTCTGTTGTTTCATATTTTATTCATCACTCCAAATGCTGTCGTAGTGCGTTAAACTCTCATTTTGTCCTTTTAACGCAGACCTAGACAGTGGTGATTAACAAGACCAAAAAGACAACTATTTTAATCTTGGTTATCTTACCAATTCTCACCTCTTCCGATCCTTCCCATCGTTCAAAAGCTTCTGAGGTGCGTCGTCCCCTCACTGTGACTTTTTTTGTTGCCGTCATCTGCGCTCAGTTAAAGTTCTCCTGGCCTCCTAGGTAAAGGAATTGTACGATTTGTGCCACCTGCTCCATAACTTTTGCTTGGATGTCGAAGCTCTTTGTCTCTTTGGTTCTTTGGTTTAACCAATGTGGTCCATCACTACTGTTTTCGTTTTCTCTTCGCTGGTTTCCTTCAACTTTTGCAATATCGAGAAGTTCTGGTCCGTATAGTGAGGAGTTGAGTGACTTCTACAAATCGGATATTGTTACCAGAAATGTAGGCCTATAGGTGCACAATGTAAGTGTAGGACATTAACCCCCCTGGACAAAACCCCCGGACAAAAAACCCGGACGAATTCCCCCATTTACACTAGGACATTAACTCCCCTTAATGTGCAAGTAGAATATTTATGTAGAATAATTGATCATACTTAGGCTAATTGTCCAGTTCGCGGCGCTGTGTCAACCAGTTAGTGTCAAACGGGTAAACACCTGTCACTGTCATTCAAGCGTGAACTTATAACTTGCTAATGTCGCTCAGTCATTCCGATATAGAATAATACCTGTTGGTGTTATTTAGGACAGAATGAATCCTTGTCATCAATCCAGCTTCAATTTAGGCAAAAATTCGTTTCATCAGTCTAGCTTCTAGTTAAATTGCAACAATTGTTTCCAATAATCCAACTTCTATTTAAATTACAACTATTTATTCAATCCGGCTTCAATTTAAGCAAGAACATTTTCATCAATCCAGCTCCAATTTAAGCAAGAACATCTTCATCAATCCAGCTTCCATTTAAGTACAAATTATTTTGTATAAATCCGGCTTCTATTTAGCGAAAATTCTTTTCATCAATGATCAATACAACTTGCGTACTTAGGACCGCCATTTTATAAGAATACCACTTATATGCAATATGTTCTACCACGTGGGATTTTGTCCTACTCGGGAGGGCGTTTTGTCCGGGGGTTTTGTGGGGGGGGGGGGGGGTTGTCAGGAGGGAAATGTCCTTTCCTCGCACAATGTACATGCATAGGTCTACATACAAACAACATGCATGCATAAACATACATACAGTTGCCCGCACGCAAACGTGTTGCGTGCAAAACTGGAAACAACGCTAATAAGTCTACGAAGCTCAGACGTAGCCTAACTGACGTTAATAGACCTTTTTTGTAGGACACTAAACAAATAGGCTGAATAGGCCCTACATACGATTTCCATTCATTGATTTCAAATTCAAGTCTAGGCCTACTGACACAACTAAGACCTAAATGACACCAAGAACTTTCGTTTGCATGTGAATGACAGTGACAAGTCTTATCGGTTACGGCATTATTCTATGATTTGCACATAGGGGAATTTTTTCCTGGGGGATAATGTCCTAGGCAAAATCTGGGGTATGTCCGGGGGCTTTTGTCCGGGAAGGATGATGTCCGGAGGCATAATGTCCAGGGGCTAATGTCCTACACCCCTCAAACACACGCATACATACATATATACATACATACATACATACGTGCATACATACATACATACATACATACATACATACATACATACATACATACATACATACATACATACATACATACATACATACATAAATACATACATACATACATACATACATACATAAATACATACATACATACATACATACATACATACATACATACATACATACATACATACATACATACATACATACATACATACATACATACATACATACATACATACATACATACATACATACATGCATGCATGCATGAACACGCACGGGCGCAGGGTCGCATGCATGCATATTTGCATTCATACTGTTGCGTTGCGCTTACGTTTCTGACAAAAAAATGGTCACCAAAATCATTGCAGCATATTTTTTGGTTCGCCTTAAAAATGAAAATTTCTACAAAAAAGCAGTTTCTGATTTCAAGATTTCTACCTCGGCACTAGTTCTCTGACTCTAATGGTCGAGAGATAAAGCGATTCTCAGATTGCAGCAAGCAGTGTATTATTACATTCGGAGACGGAGAAAAAAGCTGACCAGGCAATGTCTGTGAGCCAGCAACACCTTGAAGCATTGCTGGATGACAATCATCCATTAGCGTCTCGATGATGGCTTTCACTCGTCTTCGGCTTATAGACTCACAACGCAATTACCTTTTACGCTCTTGAAGATTTCTCTACTCACTTGAAGCTTACACGACTTGAAGCAATCCGCGTTAGAAATACAAAGCCGAATTAAGGAAAGAAATAAAACTGTCGATTAATGCGTTTGATAATAATGGCAATTATTATCGAATAACTATAAGTCTACAGACAAAAATAAAACGTGGTCTATCGACAAATGTGACAATGCGAAAATGTGCCATATCTAATTGCATTCGTTCGACCCACGTTTTGGATGTGTGAATTAATCCAGTAGTAGTGACGTGTTTTATTAAGTAATTATGACTGTTTTGTTGACGCTTAATCACAATTGCGACCTAAGCTTACGAGCGCAATTTCGAAATCTCTTAGTCAAAATGTCTCTAAAGACCTTGAACTCGTGAGCAGCAAGCACACAAAGTACAGACAAGAAAGGTCACCACAATGTAAAACTCTCCGCATTTTCCATGAGGCTTGCTGAAAGCACGCTTGTATAAGCTGCACCGCTTATTGCTGTCAGTAAATGTCTGTAGAAACGAAAATAACATTGTTTCACTTCAAGGTTGCTCCATTTTGGTTTTCATTATTCGAATTTCATTAGATTTAGCCAAGCTGTAGACAGACATGTGTCAAATCGACTGGCGAAGTTTTGTGACAAAATATTCAGCGGATTTCGAGAAATCGCAATTTTCGTAATGGATAATTTTTTCGGCCGCACCCTGTATAAGAGAGGACCTAAGACCGACCCTTGCGGGACGCTTATAAGTCAACCCTAACCCAGGGTGTTCTAGCGTTACCCCGGACAACCATCTGAGAACGATGATGACTTCCTAAGAGCTGTTTGCAAACTGTCAATTTACGTGTGATGTAGCAACAGCAGCACTCACTCGTTGTCGTCAATCTCTCAACGGTGACAGTGCATGCGATAAACGTCATTAACACTCTAAATCCATCTAATAATATGTTATATAGGCCTTACGTATTTATGCATGTGCATGTAGACCTATGTGGTAAACCCTGCGTATGAATTCTGATTAGTTCTAGGGTACGATTCTAAATGTATTGTCAAATCATTGATACATGCTCGCTATGTAGCTGAATATACATGTACGGTGTCCCGATGAAAGGTAGACCCCAGCAAAAAATGTCATAACTCGGTCAAAACTTTTAAGATTTTACTGAAATATTTAAAACAACAACAGTTTAGCTATATAACCACCTAATCCTAACGCAGATTAGAAATATACATGAGTTTATCAAGTTCATTAGCATTTGACGTACTTCAATTATTCTTTATCACTCATGTTAACATTTTCTGCGTTATTGTCAGAATGTCTTTTTCTCAATAAAACGAATATACACAGATGCAGCGCCGAAAAATGGAGATTTCCAGCATGTAAAAGCTGAAACGAAGTGAAGTTCAGTTACAGCCAGGGCTTAAAGTGTGGCTGGACGGTCATGGACGGCGTCCATGCACTTATTTTAAAATCTGAACGCCGTCCTGCCACTTATTAGAAAAGAAATGTGCGTCCAAGCACTAATTTTTCCACACTTTAAGCACTGGGTATACAGCCGGTGTTCAAAATGTCGTCTTGTTCAGTGACACACGACGTAGATGTAGACGCCACTGTTTGATGGTCCGGTCGATGATCACGTGGTCAAACAGCTATAAGGTTATCGATGTCATGACTACGGGAACGAAAAACGCGCTCCTCCAGGTTCCAGTACACTCCGGATTGAGGTCTGGACTGTTGGGTGGCCACAACTTGGGTAATGAAGCTGGGTGTCTCCCGGAACAGCTACTACACTACTACGTCTGCGGTCGTGTGTCCGTGAACAAGAAGGAAATTTTGAACACCAGCTGTATTTAATCCAATCTCCTGGTTTGGGGCTCGGGGCTCGGAATTCACGTTTCTGGTGGGGGAAACGTTCGTTTTCGCATTTGACGTTTATACCGTGAATGAAACTATCGGTTCTCATATCAGGTCACATCTGATGGACGTCTGTATTGATTCTCAATGGCGTCCAGTCTGGTTTTGTGTGGTTTCGTAATCGATTTCTTGACGACCTTTTTCTAGTCATCCACATTATACAGACATTCCATAATAAGCTGCTCATTATAAGCTGCTCATAACAAGCTGCTAATAATAAGCTGCTCATAATAGGCCTAAGCTGCTCATAACAGGCTGCTAATAATAAGCTGCTCATAATAAGCTGCTCATAATGAGCTGCTCATAATAAGCTCATAATAAGCTGCTCATAATTAGTCTGGTATACAAGCCTTGAAATCACATCATCCATCCCTCAGGTGGACAGGTGATGTGTAAACTCTGCATGCTTTTCGGAAATTCTAAGAGAAACACTAAGAAAAAGTGCGTCCGATTTTAAAGTATAGAATTGACTACCGAAACTTTATAGAAAACTTTACAGGACGTTCCATCTGTTCAATATCATCTTCTGAAATGGCATGGCGTATACAAAATTACAGTCTTTGTCCGTGAAAATATTGCTAAGATAAAGCATAGAAACCACTAGAAATAGAATAGTTGCTAACAATTGCTGTGTCATGACAAAGCTGATTAGCGGCGCTCTCCTCCTTTTTCCTGGCTAGGGACTGGCACTACTAGAGTAGAAGCAGCTACGGAGTTCTAGAAACTACTGGGAAAGCGAAAATTTGAAGAATATATGACGACTGACTAGTGACCACAATTTCCAAATGATCTACGCAACTGGATTTTAAAATATTATAGACTAGCCTATACATAGAGACGACAAAATTAATACAAAAACCTTTCAGTTCGAAAGATCAAAAGTGAAAAATTTCGATTACTGAGATTGATGACATCTTCAAAAAGCGCTATAGAAATATTACTGATGCACCGACCATTGCGGAATCCACGATTGTTCTTCTCTTCGTTTTCAATCTTCTCTGCGTCGTCCTGAACAAAAATAGGCCTAAGTTAACTTTTACCTGAGCATTTTGTCTTGTCTTGCCCGTGGATTTGGCCGATATGTCTGTGCAAATTTAAGAGTGTGCGTGATATTATGTTTCTATCTGTGGGTGGATGACAATTACTGTAGGCCTACTGTAGCCTAGTCGAGAACGACTGGTAATTGCACTCGTGTGTCGTTGGGCCTCACGCGCTGAAAACCATGTAGCTCACATGGTTTCCAGCGCGTGAGGTCCAACGGGAAAAGGTGATTATTATGCCTACACGCCAATTCACAAATGTTTCAAACACCCACAGCAATCATTAAACTTGCACTGCAGTGACAATTTTGTCGCCGAAGTCGATATTACCGATCAATGCTACTTGCATGGGCGTAACTTTCCCCGTAAAAGTGGTGGTGACTATTCCTTGGCACACAACTTCTCAGTTCAATTCTTTCCTCGGTTTCCTGTTGTACCCCAGCGGTTTTCAACCTTCATTTATTTATTTTCCCCCGTGTAGGCCTATTATAGTCATATTATAATTATACCCGCGTAGGCCTATGCCCTGGTTTTCCGCGGTGAGTATACGATGTCGTTTTTTCAGGAGGTAAGTATTATAATAGCCTACGCCGTATACCCGCATATACCCTTGATTACAGCCCTGTCTATAACCCCTGTAAGAAAGAGCTAGCCTATAACGTTGTGGTGCTGTGGGCTTGTTTTTACTAGAGCAGATTTAAAATATCTGGTTTAATATTTGTCAAATTCAAACGCAAATTTAGGCCATATTTTGTCTTTGACAGGAAGATTTTTAAAACCAGTTCACACAGATATGACGTGCTGAAAGAAATCAAATATTTTGAGACTCGATCGGAAATTAATCGTTAGGCCAATATTATTCAGCTCTCTCCTATTTTGAGCTCTAGGATATAGGCCTACGCTGAGAATTTCTGACTTATATTTAAACACTATTTGTTTCAGAAATTTATTGCCGTGTAGCACCAAGTGTATGCTCCAACTAGGCATAGGCCTACATGCAAAGATGAATGCAGCATGGCTTTACTTACATATTCATATATATGCACACCTGCACATTATATAGTTAGCGTTTAGCAATATCGTACGATTCTGAAATCTTTGATTGTGAATTGTCAATTTGTGTTATTGATTGCCGCAAATTCAATCAGGCAGAAAATATACCGTACCCATTGTGCATCTACCTTGTAGTCTTTGATTCAACACCTGATCCATTCTAGCTACGAAAATCTACTAAATCGCCCAAGCTGCTTCACGTTCTATGTTAAGCTTACCCACAGTAGGCCTAAGTGGTTTTTGAAACGGTTGCTGTTACATCGAAAGATAGCCTCGTTGCGGTACGGGGAGCAACGCCTAAAAGGACGCAATCAATCCGTGTAACTGACGCGAGAGAAAGATTGCGATGCGATGGCCACTCGATCAGAAGCAGCAGAATTATGAATGCTCTCTCATTTATTCACTAGGGTCGTCGAAGAGAAAGAGAGTCTACTACATGAAAAGCATTCTGAACATTCATGATTATAGCTTTAATAGTGTAGCGTCTTTTCTGTTAAACAGATTCTTTCTGTTGTCGACTTGTCGATTTGGTTTGAAATTAAGCATAGGCCTGTGTGCGTCTTCTCTCGATGTCAAATTTGGTTTCTACAGATAGTATTGTCATCAGAACCTTTCCCATATGGCTGATAAGCGAGATTGTTCTAAAGTTTTCACATTTGAGTACCCTTCATTTCTTACGGATGGCTATTAGGATGGGCCTTTTCCGTTCCTCCGGGACACATTCCTTACTCCCAGACCTGGTTGCAAAGTCTGTGGATTTCTTAGCTTGGTGGTTCTCCGCCTTGATTTATCATTTCGACTGTGATGCCATCGACTTGGATTTCCGGCTCTTTGTCAGTGCTTGTGGGCGAGATGCTTCTTAGTGCTTCAGTTCCTTTTTTATATTAGACAGGCTGATCTATTTGTTGGGAGTATATTTCACTGCAGTACTCGACCCTTCTTTATCTGATCTCCCCTTTCTCCGTGAGGATTCGTCCTTGCTGATCTCTGATTGACGATAGTTACGGCTTCCATTCCCTGTTCACATTTCTGATCATCTTCTTTACTTCTCCGGGTTTGCTTATCCCAAGTTCTTATCGAGTTCTTCACATTGTTGATTAAGCCACTTTTCCCGGTTTATACTTGCCGCGGTCGTAACTTTTGAGCAAACCTCTTTATACTCTCTGTTTGCCGTCTCAGATCGGTTCCTGTCGGCCCAGAGTCTTCTCTTTTCCTCTGTCATCTGGAGACTGGAGTATTTCTTCTGTGATCCATTTCTTCTTGATCTTTTATGTGAGCGACAATGTTTTTACAATCGCGCCTTGCCAAGGGCGGATAGAGAAATTTCGAGGGGGGCAAAATTTTCGGTCTTGTTGGGACAGGGGAAAATGCCGGTATCCTAAATTGGCCTACACACATTTCTGATTAGCCCAGAATATTCGCCGTTATATCAAGACAGCACTCTCTAATAATTGAAAAATTAATGAAGAAGTGCAAGTATATTGCATCTGGTTCTTAGTCCAGCTGTAATTTTGTCACCACTAGAAAGTGTTTTCTTTCGTTAAACTTGGGACTAATATCATGTGGCCTTTGAGTGGGGCATTTGACTTTTGTCTTACTCTCCAAATCAAACGTAAAAGACAATTTAGAACCAAATAAAGACCGCGGTTAATTCCAGCCTATATCAACTCCATACAATAACAACATGCCATATACATGACACCTTAAATTTAAAAATGGACTTATTAGCATGCAAATACCCGGTAAAGACTCAATTTCTGTTACGCGTTTAAAACAGTTTGATCCAAACCTGGAAAACCGCGAAACTGCTTTAGCCGCAGTTAATCCATTCATAATCAATGCCATTATATATATATATATATATATATATATATATATATATATATATATATATATATATATTCGTTTAATAACAAAACCAAGTGACACACCGCATATGGGTGCATAAAGAGATGTAGAAATTAATATAAAAAAGTATTGAAAATATCAACTTTAGTAAAAGTTATTAATGTGAATAATAAATTAATAATAACTTACTCTCATCACTGGCGGCACCAGGATTTCAGTTTTGGTGGTTGAATCCTCGCGGAGGAAATTTTCCATTCTCATCCGCCAAAGTTTCTGACGACCTTTTTTTCATCCGGTCGAAAATCGTGGAAATATTTCAGTTTTGCATGTAAAAAACCCCGGATAGACTTTTTAGGGGGATTAGCCCCCGGGTTGCCTTTTATAGGGGGATTAGCCCCCTAGCCCCCCCCCTAGCGTCGCCACTGACTCTCATGCCATTAAGAACACTCTCAATGACTACTTCACTGATATTGGCCCAAATCTGTCTACAAAGATAGTTAGGCATTAGTCATGCCAGTTTCATGAAAACACATATAAGTAGGCCCAAAGTCAAAGTAAGTATATACTTTATTTAACTGTGGTGTAGGCTACATAGTAAGTAAGTAAGGCTACTTGCTTGCTTACTTACTTACTTACATGCATGCCTACGTCTAAGTAACAATTAACGGTCAATATGCATGAGTAGGCAACGACTTCCTGAAATTAGCCTAATAATTAGATGTCGTGTACTGTAAATCATTGTTGTTGCACGTTTGCCTACTACATCATAAAGTGACAGATCCTTGCGGCCTGGCGCAACGACAACACGCAGTCTGTACTATACATCTGTACTGTACATCTGTTTCTTTAGTACATGCTTCATTTTGTACAGTCTCTCAGCCACAGTGCTTTCATTATCGTAGTTGTTATTATCACTGTTATCCTTATCGCACTTCGCATGCAGATCAATAAACAAAAGTAGTTTCCTTGACGGACACTAGTTTTTTTAAAGAGGTCTTCCGTCTTCCAAGGAGACAAAACGTCAACTGCATCTTCATAAATCGTCCGAGAGACAATTAAATTGTCTGTCAATTTATCTCTGATTGTCCACCTTCAACTCATGCCATCGGCCGAGTGTTATCCTAATTGACAGATTTCTTTAGGGAATTGAAATCAGCCTGGCTTGACACTTTATATCAAGCCAACCGCTGCTTCAAGATGTGGTGATAGTATGCTTCTGAAACACACCACCTAGTGCAATACTCTGCGTACCTGTTCGCAATTTCCAACAGATCGATTTTAAAAAATCAGTTTCGGGCTGGCCACTTTGTTCGTATGTCATATGGTAAATGGATCAATAGTGTTTCAGCTCCGGGTCCTAAATCGGAGGGGAGTTAATTGCACATCAATGCACATTATGTTCTTAATATTCAAACTCACAAAACAATTAATAAAAGACCAATGACAATGATGTCACCGAAAATCGATATTTATTCTTTCTGACGGATTTTCTATAATTATATATATAATTTAGAGTGATTGAGAGTTAATCGCTTGCTATTAGTAATGAAATATTTAGATGAGATAACCGTGAGAGAAAGTTCCGCTCGCGAGCATCCAATTCTAATTGGAGTAGAAAGCTGAAATTGACCCAGAAGATGGCGCTCAAAGCATAATAAAATATCAGAGTGCAATGTTTCGCAACATAGATTTATTTTTTAGCGTAGAACCATTATATTGTTGTTGTAAGACACCAACATGCATAGGCCTACATACACAAATGACCCCCACAAGTGCACACCTGCCTTCAGCAGTGCGACTCTGGGATCTTTGATTGCGAATTGCCATTAAGTGTTATCGATTCCGCAATTTCAAATCATGCAGAAAATAAACCCATTTTCTCAGTTTGTGTTTCTTCCTCATGTCTTTGATCCAATCTCTATACATGATCCGTTTTGGTTATGCAAACCTCGCTCAATATTCTTCACGCTCTATGATGCCTGCAGCCAGGTATTCACATGGTGGTTATTGGTGCATCAAGGGACAACCGTGGGTGCTAGATGAGACGACGCCCGAATACGCCTCCAGTTCACATGACGTGGCCTATTCATTGCATGTGAAATCGATGGCTGAAAGATGACGAAAGAGAAGTAGGCCTACATGTAGGTGCAAGGATAAGTGAAGGCGTTGACGTGAAGGCAGATAGTGATGCGACATCCGCTCAGGCAGAAGCAGCAGACGAACGTTCTCTGAGAACTTACATTTATTCACTCAGGTCGTTGAATAGAAAGACATTCGATCGTCTTGCATACAGGTCAGATCCAAGTGTTAAGCGTTTGAAGATTTGAGATCGAAATAAAAATTAATTGGAGTCTATTTTCTGGGAATGAAATTACAGGTCGGACCTAAAATGTTAAGCGTTTGAAGATTCAACATTGAAATTTAATTCTCACAAATTAGTGTCTATTCTCTTAAAATGAAATTGTAGAGAAATACTTTTCTCTGATGGGGTTGAAATTATTCATATTGGTATTCCTTGGGATCTAGCCTATAATTTAAAAATGTATAGGCCTATATAAGATTATGTCTCTTATTGAGAACCCCAAACGTAGGCGTTGTCATGTAGCCTACTTGCATTTCTTGTTCACTTTAAGCTAATCCAAATACCTTTTTGCTCATGTGTCTGAACTCATTTCTTCAAATCGTCAATTCAAACATTAGTTTCATTGCGGAAAAAGAACTGAAAAGGAACTCAAATTTGCATCGCTATATTAATATTATGCAGTGACTAGCAACTGCTTCAAAGTAGCAGTACCGGTAATCAGTTACAGGCTGCTTATTCGAAGGGTACTATTTGCCATGTTTTACGGGTGATTAACTTTCCCTCTCCAATAACAAGTTACATTAACTTGTTACTTTTGAAAACCAGCTTTAGAAAGACATTCTATCTTTCACCTCGGCGTGTCGCACTCTGTATGCTCAATAATGTGAATCTTGCCGAATGGAGACAGAATTGTTCCTCCGGTTGATCTTCAATCACCCTTTATGAAGGTTTCTATGCGCATAATCTAACCATCATCAACCGAGGGCCCAGCGCCCGTATGCGCCCGATGCCGTTCTCGTTATTCCACGCCAGGTTTGCCTCTCCAAGGCAGCCTGTGTTAGGTTCTGTAGTTGTGCTCCACACCGTTCTGTTATGTTATTCAGCTACGCTATGTGTGGTCGTCCTTTCCTGTTAGATCCAACTCCGCCACTGGCTGCACTCTGCCAGTGCCAGTCCCAAGCCTGGATAAAGGAGGAGGGCGTCGCTAATGGTCTTTGTTACCACACAGTGACGTTAAACTGCAAATACCACCACCACCTGTTAGATCCCTCCATTCTTCCAAGTATAACTGTCTTGATCTTTCTGCTGCTATCCATCCTGCAAATAGGCTATGTGTCCAAAGAGTTCTAGCTTCATGCTTATTATTTTCTGCATAAGATTTTATGTGTGGCTTATTCGCACATACAATTCTGCGTTTGTTACTTTCTGCATCTATCCAACCATTCAGAATCTTGTGCTGAAAAACATATCAAAAATCCGCCAAACATCCATTATATTTTTAAATCCATTTTGGGGGTGGGGGTGACCCCAAAATGGATTTCAAATATAACGGTTTTTCGTGTTTTTTATGTCGTATATCTGATTGCTGAGACCGCAGTCTGCTAGAAAGTGATGTTTCCTAAGAACATTGTGTTGACATTACTTGGTTGTCCCTTTCAGAACATTAACAAGCACACTTATATATTCTTTGTAGACTCGAGTGGGCAGTAGGCTATAAGGGCACATGCTCCATGATGTTCTAACCAAAATGCAAAGCGACCATTTATTACGTAGGTGTATGAATGATGTAATACAAAAGAAAAAATCTGTGATTTTTAAAATTAATTACAGTATCTGGTGACAGATAGCCAGAGACTATTATTCTCCGTCACTCTCATCATACTCGTTAAAGGCCCCTGGGTTATTATAGCAGCCACTAATATTATTTGGCACTCGCCATTCAAGCATCTGAGCACGTCAATCCATTACGCTTGCATCCACATCGTAGAGTGAAACATTTAGTCTTGCAGAAACAGCGACACCATGATCATGTTGAGTAGATAATCTGGAGCTGGTGGCATGTCACAGACTGTTATGTTGCATGAATTATTCTTTACATGCCAGCCTCATGCATGCTTCTGCGTCGACGCTCTCTTCTGTGCACTTCCAAATTCATGTTTGCAAGTACATGTAAGTGCGAAAACTGTGATACATTGTGGACGAGTTGGTAGGTGGTAAATGCTCGAGTGTAACGAAACAGTTAGCTGCAGCAACCTTTTCAACAAAAATTCAATGACGTAGTGAGTTAGTGAATTCAAGTGTTTTGCAGTCACACAGCAAAAGCATTGTCTTTATTCCAGCAGCTTCAATATCTGAGTTTTGAGAGCAGTCAGAACAGAATGTATTTGCAACTGAACTGAGTTCAGCCAGTTCCATTAGTTTGTGCAATGCGCCGGTCTTCACGATCTAAGAAATTCTGGATGCGGTGAAGGTCGTTGAACTAATGGATGAAACAGGTGTATACGTGTCAATTACACTAAACCTCATCTCGCATTGTTCCGATTCGTATCTGGACATTCATGAAGCGCCTCTCGCTGTATGAACCATTCAGTGCAGAAACTGAGAAAGAGATACCCTTCAGTCAATTAACGAGTAAATTTAGTGTAGGTAGCCTATCATACCGGCGCAGGTCAAGCAGGAAAAACACCGCATAGATCTATACATTTATAAAGTCCAGGATATCTGGATAGTCTAATCGCAGTCGTAGTCTCCAAACTTCAAATGCACCACCCGAAATATTAATTATTAGTAAAAACTATTTTCCTGCAAAATAAACCTAACACATGTGAAGAAATAGTACGACAATCTACTGCAAAAGTTCCGTAACAGTTAGATCTATTACAATGAACTGAAACTTGAAGTGCATGAAGTGGAACGCCCTGCACAAAGTTTACTTGCTTTCTAGACACCCGCCTTAGTAGCTGTTCCGCCCCTAATTCATCTAACATAGCCTACACGCAAGGTTCGACCAAAGGTTTTTGAACCAATAACCTAATAAATGTTTAGTATTTATCTTATATCAAATTTCTTCTATTATCTGACACAACAATCATCGGGTCTACGATCCGACGTTTTCACAGAACAACAATTATTGTTGTTCTGTGAAAAGTATATAGACCCGATGATTGTTAGGCCTATGTCAGATAATCGAAGAAAATTGATATAAAATAAATACTAAACATTTATTATGTTATTGGTCGAACCTCGCGTGTACGTTGGATGAATTAGATTCCTAAATTTCTCATCTGTCTTGAAGATCCTGCTATCTTGATACATCCGAGTCGTCAATGCTGGGTTAAGGAGCAAGTCCTGAAGTGGCACTCTTGAACACAGGTTGACCATTTTGTCGGCATACACGGAATAGACTGAACTCATGGCGAGGTGTTCTCAACCTTTTTCTGCGCGCGACACACATAAACTCATAACCAAATTTGGCCACACCGTGCAATCGTTATTATGTCAACATCTTTAAAATTTCAATAGGTGTATTTTAAAGTTAAAATAGCCTGTCTAATCACAGTGTCTATTTTAAATTGGTAAAATTTCTAATGAATAAAAATGTTGGTGGCACTTTGGCCTAATGCATTTTTAGTTTCTAATGATTCTAAAACTCTAAATTCCAAGGATCTAAATCTACGATTCTAGGGGAGACTGGGGCTAAAAGTAACAATTTACACATTTCATCGACTTACGGCAGAACTATTCTTCCAAGTACGGTACACAATATATCAGTGAATACCTTCATGAGGGCTTTATAATTAGGCTAAATTTCAAATGTCTAGCTATATTACTTTAGGAGATAAATGAGGTCAAAAAAATATTTTTTTGTGTTACAACTTGCCCCGGCTTGGGGTTGGTTGTAACAAGACCCTGGGTAAATTGTAACAATGCTTTTAGCATTGGGGTTGGATGTAACACAACACATGTAGTCTAGGCCCCACTGTCACTCCAAGTCGTCTGAAACACACCCATGGCAGAAATAATTCACACCGCCATCAGTGCAATCCATTTGAGATCACTTCTTACAAGACACACATTGGATACAGTCTTTCTTTTGTTTCTGACAGTACAAAAAGACTAAAAAAGTAATCGCCAGCGTTCGAGGTGCTTCTTTTCTGAAGAATCTTCTTCTTGGTTGGTACTTTATGTTTCTTGAGACCATTGATAGTCTTCTTTTTCCTCTCTAGTTGTTTTTCACCCGTCGATTTATTTTCCTGAAAGCACCAAATGACTCACAACAAATAAGACAAAAGCAGTCGTCTTCCGAAGTGGATAAACTTGATACTTTCCGCATTTTAAAGAATCTTCTTCTTTGCCAGTTTCTGTGTCTTGGGACCCTTGACAGCCTTCTTGTTCTTGTTTAAGTTTTTTTCATCAGTCCATTGTTTTTCCAGCCTGGCTGTTCTTTGTTTCAAGTTTCTTTTTGTGGACTTCTCGTTCTTTTTCTCTTGTTCTTCTTCCAACACTCGTTTTTCTGGCGTGTCCGCTAGACTTGCAGCAGGCCTTCGGTTTCTTCACTTTTGGTAACTTGTCGTTCCCTGGCTTCTGGGTGAGGCATTACTAAGACAGGATCAAAGGACGAATTCTGGCAGTCATTTGAGAAGCCTGCATGCAGGTGGCTGTAATGCTGCTGCTGCTGCTGCTGCTGCTGCTGCTGCTACTGATGATGATGGTGACTGATGCTGCCTTGAAGCTGGCATGCTGACAGAGGTTGGTGATTATCATCTAGGCCTACATTTTAAAATAGTTCGGCAGGATTCAAGCAAAAATAAATCTTTTAAAACGTTGAAGGTGGTTTTGGGGCAGGTTGTAACACCGTTACAACAAGCCCCTTGAAAATTGTTGCAACCTGCCCCGATGACACGTCTAAGATGATTACTTAAAATTTTCAAACTCCATGTTGGTTGACGAAATGTTTCATCCTGTCATGTAATCTAACATAAACAAGCTTCACATTGACCAACAGTAGGTAAGAATATCGTGCGCCAGACGAAAGCAATGAGAAAAACAATACGAATTCAAAGAGTTACTTTTAGTAGCAAAAATCACACTTTTGGAAAAACGACTCTGTTATGGTGTAATGCAAGCAAAGTCGAAAGGAACATAAAACGGGAACGATATTCCGCATGCTCTGACGTGCATACGCTGGTTCCCTGAATTTAAGTTTTCCTTATTTTTACTAAGTTACAACCTGCCTCTGTTACTTTTAGCCCCAGTCTCCCCTACTCTACGACAATAATTTATTGTTTCGCTTAACAGTTAATGGGATTTTACGTCTAGATTTTCTTAGGATAGTATGACGCGCGTCGCCCAATACTCAACAGGTTTTGTGAGTGCAATACAGGTGGAAAAGCTTTCAATTGCGTTGCAACTTAGCCAGAGGTTGTTGAGCACTTTAAGAGTCGGTCTTTCCGTTTTACCCATTGACGAGACTAGCGAATGAACATGATAGGATATATCTATTAAAAAAACTATTTTTACGTAAAAAGAGAATGACAATTAGGACCTATCTTCAATTATCCACATAGTCCAAGCAGCGCTTCAGTTCATGGCAATGTATGAAAATATAGGATAAAGACAGCTAACCACTACCGTACCGAAACTAGGCCTAAACACTATCCCTCAATACATCCAATATTTGTCACTGAAAACTAGAAAAGTATGCTACAGGGCATTTTTAAAAATAAGTTCAGAGTCGTTGGTGTTCCGGGGCCTTGGGCTTTGTTCACCTAGGCTACGTTTATTGTGGTTGTTTGGCTCTGAATACGCAAACAGGCTGAGAGGGAACATTACTGTGTCTTCCGCCAAATTTTTGTTTCTTAATTATAAATTTCCCCCATTATTTTAGAATGTTACAGCAATTATTTTGGTAACAGTTTATTCCGCTCGTTCGCCAACGTGTTTTAAGCTTACTGAATACCCTGAGAGGACACATTTCCGCGTCATTCGCAAAATAAGCCATATAAAATTATGTAGGTATTGTGGCATAGGCCTATACAAGGCAAACATTGTGGCCGCTCCAGATTGCGATGAAATGCAATAGATATATGGTGCTTCGAATTTTCACAGCTTACGCCCGATAAACTACAAAAGTAAGTAAGTGTAATGCAAGAACGACGAGTGTATGCTGTGAGAATTTACGACACTAATATTTCGCGACACACCAACGACACACCATTTTTTCGCGACACACCGTCGGTCTACTCGCGAGAAACCAGTGTGTCGCGACACACCGGTTGAGAACCTCTGATGATTTTAAGGAGTAGTAATTTTGTTAATGAAGGCTGTATACATGTAGTAGATATTCGGGCGTCGACGTTTGGGCCCTTGTGACCTCGGGATGGAAATCATTGGTTGGTTAATGCGACATCTAGGCCTACCTGGAAGCAAGAGAGAGGATGTTAGTGGAGAGATGAAATAGCGGAGGTGAAGGACAATCCAAATGGAATCAATGAAATTGTCATACGACTAGTGATGACCGAGAAAAACACTTCGCAACATAAGCCTACTTGAGTCAGGCCATTGTAAAATTATAAAAGATACTAGGCGCATCATAGGTATCCAAACTATTTGGACTATAGCCTAATGCCAGTTGCTTAGGAATAGCGGAAGGGCGAGGATGTCCACTCAAATAGTTTAGTCAGCGTTGACAATTGCAACCTGTGACTCTAAGCATATTTCATATTTTCTGTATTGGTCAAAAAAACCTAAACCGATTTGATAGTTTCGTATCCATGTCGGTTTGGGAATATAAAAAGCCTTTGAACCTACAATATTGCCCAACAGTCACGCAGATCCGATGCTGAAATAATGGACATTCGGCTCTTCTCTGTCATGGGAAGGTTATTCAATGCTGCAGTCGTTGCTAGAACTATTTTACAGTAAACTAATTCTTATTTGTCATTGGATCAGTCAATTGACACTACAGGCCTAATTATATAATTGTTTTAGCTATAAAATTACTACTATATTTGTAGATACTTTCCGAGCGCTATGCAGGAAGACACAAGTCCACTTGTGACTGACCTTGAAACATCAACGGACGTTACCGGAAACTCCACGAATGTCACGATTTCGAATCCTATAGCCGAGGTCGAAAGTGACGTCATGCTCATTTTCTTCGTCTTCGTCATCTTGATAGGGATCATCGGATGTGTTGCCAATAGTCTTGTCCTGCGCGTTCTTCTGTCTCCAAAACTACGGTCCCAGATTTCCAACCTACTCACCATCAACCAGGTTGCCATGGATCTCTACGCATGCATTCTCCTTATTGTGTCGTACATCACGAGAATTCCGCGTCTGTACTTGACCGACAGCTGGGGCTGGTTCCTGTGTGTATTCTTGCAGAACGACATGCTGACCTACATTGGTTTAATCGGGTCCATTACCAGCGTCTTAACTATCACAGCCGAGAGGTATTTCAAGGTCGTACACCCGATTGCCCACCGCAAGAACTTTCGCAACTGGATGATCTATGCGGCAATCGCGTTGAGCTGGATCAACGGACTTCTGAGCAACATAGCAGGAATCTGGGCTTCTGGAATCAGCGATGGTGAGTGCCTTGGCTTCCTTTTCTGGCCTACAGAACAGGCAGCAACATCATTCGCAATTTTTGTCCTCATCTCGGCCTACTTTCTGCCCCTGTTGCTGTTCATCTACTGTTATTGGCACATCCTAGCAGTGATCAGAGGCCAAGCGAAAGTGTTCCACGGTCATCCAGACAACGAAACAGTGGCCCAGCAGGCGACAGCCAACAAGTCCCAGATGAACGTCGTAGCCACAATGATCGGAATCTGTCTGGCATTCTTCTTGTGTTGGACGCCAAATCAGATCTGGTACATGTTTAGCATATTTGGAAACCTAAGGGATACCAGGCTCTATTTAGTGACGCTGTTTGTTGTTTATCTCAACATGATCCTGAATCCTTTCATCTACTCCGTAAAGCACGAAGCTGTTAAGAAGGGACTTCGTAAGATGCTGTGGAAAAAGTAGGATCCCATTACGGTTGTATCAGTTACAAATGCAACAATCACTTGAAGAAGTGAGAAAACCAAGAAGCACAACAATTGGGAATTCATTAAGTTGAAAAGGAATAGTTGGGACTAGGGGGTCTGGGATACATCCAGAAAAAGACTAACTCAACTACAACAGCCTACAGAGAAAGCATAGGCCTGCTTTATCTAAGTTATGTCTTGTCATCAGATTTCAAGTTGTACTTTAAAAACTTTCAAAATCAGATGGGCGTGTGAAGTCAGCCTGCTAGAGTTCTTTTCATAACATGTTTAGGTTGATAAAATATATTGATTTTTGTAAGTAATATTGTGGATGCCAGATTTGTTGAGACACTTCATTAAGTTTTCTTTGCTTCTCGGTTTTCAGTGACTCGCATGGGCGGAGACCTAGGGGGGACAGGGGGGATGGTCCCCCCAATAAAAGTGTTGGGGGGACGGCCAATGCATTTGTCCCCCCCCCCAATGTTTGAGCGTCAAGACTTTTTTGGGCGGCGAAAATAGAAAATTTCGTCGAGATTTGGCTGGATGACTAAAAAAAAGGTCATCAACTTTTTTGGCGGCGAAAATACAATTTTTTTTCGAGATTTCACCGGTCGTCAGAAATTTTTCGGAAAATCTCGCGTCTTTCCGTCCCCCCAATTCTCGGCCCAGGTCCCCGCCTATGGTGACTCTGCATGACATTTTGAAGGTCTTTGAACCAATGGATGGAAATTAAATTAAATTAATAAGTGTATTTTTTAATTAGACTAAATATCGTATCGACTCGTATCTGGACATTCATAAAGTGATTCTCTGCAGTATGAACCATTGCAGTATGAACCAATCAAAGGCGCTCTCAGTGCAGAAAAAACGAATTGTAGAGATACGTCTTCAGGCAACAAATGGACTTCGTAGGACTTCAATGGCACAGGCCAAGCAGCATAAATAGACACCGGTCAAAAACTGGACAGCGTGATAGTCTACAGAGCAGGCAAACTTTGTGTTTGGTGTTCTACTTAGTGAGCTTCAAGTTTCTGTTCATTAAATTTTCTGTTACGTCACTTATTCAGGCAGCTGTGGAGAAATTCAAACTATGTCCCACATCGTTAATGACTGTACAACAACTTGTTTCCCGGGCGGATTAACCGCACTCCATGTTGCTGATGAGGCTGCTGTATGCTGGCTTAGCGCGAACTGCATACGCTAAATAAAATAATATTTATTCAGTATATTGCAGTGGCTTCACAGAAAGTTGTATGCTTAGTATGTTTGCTTAAAGTAAACTACCAGCATAAACTATTTAGATGACATTTGTAATTGTTGTTCTATGAAAACGTCTTATTGTGAACTTGTTTGATTGTTAGCCTATATCAGGCAATAAGAGAAAATTTATTAAAAGTCGAATCATTAAATCAATCTATTGTTTAAGAATGCGTGGAATTTGCGAATAATTATCTTTAAAAAATTACGTCTTTTAGTTGAAACTAAAGAAATTCGAACCTCGTGTGTACATGCATAGACCAGACTAGACCAACCCTAGCCCATCTGTCAACTGCCTAAACACTAGCGACCAACTCAAGATGTCCGATAAAGAGCAAAATAAAATGCCACAATTGAATAAAGTGAACTAGCAGACCAGTAGAGTTGAGTAGAACTTAAGAAGATTTTCAAGGGATGAGGGTTCATTTATTGCATGTTCAAAACTGTTGCTGTATTGATTCTACAGCTACAATACACAGTTTCCTAAGATACATGTAGGTTTCAACACAACCGGTCTGGTCAGCCGTTCCAGCAGCTCTAGTCGACAGCCTTAGGCCGTCAGAGGATCGGACTCGCAGGTCTGAACGTCTTGTCGCCTGGATATTCAAATAGAGAACTCCTATGGGGAGTGACCAATAACGACGATCTTGAAGCATCATCATCTCTTGTCAGCGAAGTACTAAGTGCTCTTCGCGCTCAGAGTCCTTCAGGCCACGGTTTCCTCCCTGCTGCCCTCCACGAGGCAGCCCGTACTACAACCATCTCTCGCCTACTCTATACGGTTCCCCCGCTTGGTGATGGCCTCAAACTCCAACGCTTCTTTCAAAGGGTTAAGCGATTGTCTTAGCCCCCCATCTCATTACCATGATGTGGCCATTTGATTGATGGGCGTGGTGTGGTTGGGGTGGAGTGGGTTGGGGGGTGGGGTGGGAGTGGGGTTGTGGTGGGGTGGGTGGTGTGGGAGTAAGGTGGGATGGGGTGGGTGGGGTGGGCGCGGGTGGGAGGATGGGGTGGGGTGGAATGATGTGGGGTGGATTGTGGGTGGAATGGGTTGTGGGTGGGGGTGGAGTGGGGTGGGGTGGTGGGGTGTGGGAGACAGGGAGCGGGCGGCTGGGGAGCCGGCAGTGAGGGTCGGGAAGTAAGGAATCGGCCGGTTACGGGGCGAATCCTAAATTTCCCGGGCAACGCCGGGTGCCTCAGCTAGTTATATGTACATGTACATGTATATAATGTGATACTGAAGAATAGATGAATGAGACAGATATAATAAAGGATCTGGGATGACAGTTGTCTCATACATATACATACTGAAAGCGTTAAGGTTTCTTAATCAGTGAAACATTAGAAATATGGAGACTACTGGCAACCGTCCGTTTAATTGCACTCGACATTTTGGTCTATCCATGCGTTGAATACGAGTGGGATAAACCCGGTTTTATCACTGTTAACGTGAAGTTTCGAAGTAACACGAATAGCCTCGCAGACTCCCATCACCAAGGACGTAGCATATAATCGGAGGGATCACATCATGAGTTATTAATTTATCAGCGGTTGGAGCTGGCGTGGTGTATGAATGATGGCATGAATGCCGAATGTGTCATGTAGCCTACAAGTAATACACTATTATAGGCCGTCGACTGTTTTTGAACTATACGTAGATCTAAAAAGGAGACATAGTCCACACCTTTATAAATTTTAGTCGACGGTTGTCCATAGAGCATAGGCCTACTCACTTCGTCGTCATCATTAATTCATTATACATGTAGCTCGAGGATCTAGTTGCAGTACAAGCAATACTACCTTTACTAATATCTATGGCAATTGATGCTTGTTGCAATTTTGTTCTGGTTTCGCAAAAATTGACCTAATTCTACTACGCTATAATAGGCTTTTAGTCAATATTGTCTTTTGGGAAAAGATCATTCGGTGAGGTCGCCCAGGTCGGACTTATGGATAAGTGAATGGCACGATTAGACCAGGCAGTTTAAGTTAACATAACAGTTACCGTACTGCGACAGTGAGTAGGACCTAGGGTATACATTCGAACGAGGAAAGCGTCTTATCAACTTCCGGCGTCAGAACAGATGAATAAATAATGAAAGTAGCAAACGACTAAATAAACAATAGAAGCAGTAAACTTGAGAAAAAGTGAATCCAAATCGAATCCAATATGCAGAGAGACATCATAATGAAAAAATAGATGTTCTGGGACTCGGAGTGAAGCGGTTCGTCTTCCACAGGACATCATAGTTGCAGAAATTGATGTTTAGCCTAAATGCCAGCGGGTTAGACAAAAACACGGTATGAAAGGAGCTATATGCAACGTCCAGATGTCCAATATTATTCAGCATGTGAGTTTTTTCAGAACTAGATGGAATTCCCGGCTTTGTCCGAGAAACATAGGACTTTCGATCTCCGCCACGCCCCACACCGCTCCCACTTTGCCCTTTTCACCCCACTCTCTTCCATAGCGGCTCCAACCCGGACTCACCCCACTCCTGTCCCGCACGTCGCCCCACACAGCTCCCGACCCGAATAACCGCAGCTTCCCACCTGCCCCAACCCAGCCCGTCCCCCAACCTCCCCGCCCTACTCCTCTCTGCCCACCCAGCCCAACCTCGGCTTCACCCAGCCCCACACGACCCTCTGAGGTTGATTGGCCCTGTCCTTGCATCGCCCCAGTTGGAAAACCGGGACGTATGGTCACCCTAATATATAGGCCTATATATATATATAGGCCTACATGCATATATAATATATACTTTTAAAATTATGCACCACAGAAACCATGCTCAAATACAGTAACGAAGCTAGAGGGGCTAAGCCCCCCTAAGATAGTCCATCCATTTTTCCCATGTAAATATGAAATATCTGCACGATTAACCCATTCAGTTCCCTTAAATTTTTACGTAAAGATACGCACGAGGTTTGCCAGACAGTTTGGCGAATATAACAAGGACCGGTATTCAAAGATTTCGACCAAATGACTAAAAAAAAGGTCGTCGAAATTTTGACGGCTGAAATGGAAAATTATCTTGAGGTTTTGGCCGATGACTAAAAAAAGGAAAAGAGGTCGTCAGAAATTTTGAGGACAGAAAACGGAAATTTTCTCCCCGCAAATTCAGCCCCTCCCAAAACTGAACTCCTGGCGCCGCCACTGTTTATATTCATGTATCTGAGTATTCCTCCTTCTCACATTATGACTCCTTCAGGTAAAGCAGCCCATTTGTTAGGACTCAACAACTTCTAGAATGTGTAAATACACTTTTATCCATCTTAAAACCTGTCGCTAGAGTTCGATTTGCAGGTAATTTCGGTTTTCAGATGAGATTGTCAATGAAATGAGACTTGAAAGTAGCAGAGGTTAGTGAAAGGAGAGAAGGGGTGAATTTAGCAGGCGAGTTAGGAGGGTGAGCAAATTGGGGAGCGTTGGCTTTTGAGAGTCATTTTTAAGGAGCTGGTGCAGCATACAGACAAAGGAGCAGTTGCAAAATTTAAGAGAGAAGACAATAGACTAGTCTGCATTGCAGTGGCGGCGCCAGGATTTCAGTTTGGGGGGAGGCTGAAGCCTCGCGGAAGAAATTTTCACCGCCGAAAAAATCGTGGAAATTTCAATGTAAAATATCGGATGGCCCGTTTTAGGAAGGACTGAGCCTCTTATACCTTCGAAATGGATGGAGAGGAGATAGAGGTTGTGACAAGTTTTTCGTTTTTGGGCTCAATGGTGGAGAAGGAAGGAAGATGCGATAAAGAGGTGAGGCGGAGAATTTCAATGGGCAAATCTGCAATGCAGGGGATGGATAAGATATGGAGGGACAGGCATGTGAGCTTACAGACAAAGACGAGGCTTGTCAAAGCAATGATTTTCCCCATAGTGCTATATGGAAGCGAGACGTGGACGAAGACGAAGGCGTTGGATGACAACATTGCTGCGTGTGAAATGTGGATGTGGAGAAGGCTGCTGGGAATATCGTGGAAAGAAAGGAGAACAAATGAATCTGTGCTCCAGGACATAGGTCAACTAAGAGGGGATATGTCGTTGCTGCAGATGATCATCAAACAGAAGCTGATGTTTTTCGGTCACGTAATGCGCACGGATGGACTGGAGAAGGCGATGATGCTGGCATGTGGAGAGGGTACAAGGAGAAGAGGACGGCCGAGGATCAGATGGATGGAGGATGTACACAGGAGGACAGGGATGAATCTTGGACAATTGAGGGATGTGACACAGAACAGAACGGAGTGGAGAAGGCTGGCCATGACAGTCGCTAGAGTTCCTCGAACTGACGGCACAAGGTGACAAGGTGAGCCTCTTATAGGGGGGCTTGGCCCCTAGTCCCCTAGCGCCGCCACTGCTGCATTGTTTCTATTTTATTTCGCTAAATTCTCATTCGATGTAGGCAAATTGGAAATCTGAACTAAATAGACCTAAAACAGGGAGTGATGCCAATTAATTTTCATAGTTTATTTAGGAGCGCAAAATATCCTATAGTGTAGCTACGACACTGTAACGACAAATTCAACCTAGGGCGTATTAAATCAAATTTTAGAACTGGGCAAACCTCTTCTTTTCTTTCACATACTCCATGGCAAATTACTCCCAATCGTTGGTCAATTACCTGTTTAGTGTTTACTAGATTTAACTGCACAGAAGTACTTCTACAACTGCACAAACCCACTTGAAACTGCACATTTTGTCAGAGGCGTAGCGACCGCCCTCCGTACCCTCCGACCGGAGGGGGCCCAGCAAGAAAGGGGCCCCCGAAAGTGGCCAAAAATGTAGCCTAAGGTTAGTGACATTTATTGACGCTGTTGCACAATCCATAGGAAAGGACTGTTAGAAAGACTTCAGCAGCAGTAAATACGTACTACGGAATACATGTATAGTTTGTATACACTGTAGCCCTATGTAGGCTATACATAATAATTATGAATACCCATTATAATTTTATTGTATAAAATATAAATAACGCATTCCAATTTCTACATTGTAAGGGCCATAAGAGCCAGATTTTGAACGCTGAAAATGCAACGGATTTTCAGATGTGCAGTGCTGGATCAAGGCATTTTGATGCCAATTCTAGAAAAGTTCATAGACTATAATAAAATCAGGTTTAGAGCTTCCTAATAATAATTATTACGAATTATTACGAAACGAAACTACTTACAATAAGCATGTTACAAAATTAAGTGTAGGGCCTACCGCGTATAGCAGTTTCTGCATTGCAAGGGCCCCCGCCGTTCCGGACATATGATGTTCGTAGGGGCCACGTTCATTGTTGCTACGGCACTGCATTTTGCTCTGCTCGCTAAAAAGCCCTGCTTTAACCAACTTTTAATCTACCCAAATATTGGTCGAACCCCATCCAGGATGAGACTTTGTGACGTGGCTGACAATCCAGACGTCGATCAATTGCAATACTTACGATCGTTGAGCTTTTCAAATTCATTAAAGTGATGTGTTTTATCGAAATCAAATCAAATCAAATCAAATCAATGATTTTTGGTAACAAATAAAAAATAGTGGCATTTGAAAGAAGTCAAGAGTAGGCTACAGTCACGCTGGAGACCATGAAGAGGTTTTACGGTGCCTTTAAGACTATTTGTATGCTAGCAATATTGCACACATAGATAAACTTGGGATGTATCAGGGCTGTTTTTAAGAAATTTTTTGAACTGCACAACCCCTTCTTTCCATTCCCATCCTCAATGGTAAATTACTTCCAATCGGATGACAATGACCTTTTTTGCTAGTTTTAACTGCACAGAACTTGTGACGGAAGTGCTTCTACAGCTGCACAAATCCATTTAGAACTGCACATTTTGTGTACAACTGTACGTTAAAAAAGGCCCTGGGATGTATAGAACTATAGATGCATAATTATGTTGCAAAGGCATCATGAACCAGCTGCTGTCGGTGAGTAATATGATGTGAGATGATTCAGTCGACAAGTTATCGAGTAGATGCGAAGGCAGATGATGAGGTTGAGGCGATATTGCACCCATCCATAAGCTTGTGATGCGAAGATGCATAAGTTGCAAGGCACTGTGGTTCAGCTGTACAGTAGGTGAGGGATATGATAATTATTCAGGTTATCGAGTAGATGCGAAGGCAGATGATGAGGCTGAGACGAAGGCTGATGTGGAGTGACAGCCACTCTGGCGGCAGAAGCAACATATGAACGAGAATTGACTGTGTTCATCAGTTCATTGAATAAGAAGACATTCGATCCGTTCTGCGTTCAGGTCAGATTCTATTTAATACTAGTTGAAGTACCCGGCTTTGCCCGGGATAAATTGTATAAGCTTATACTCCTTGGTCGCTACTGAAAAACAATTAAAATACGGCGTCAATATAGCGCATACATTAACACAGCGAAATTTAAAGTGAATAATGGGGTACTCGGCGTTGCACGGGAAATTTAGATTTTTCGGCCCCAAACCCAGGTCCACACGTCCCTGCGGGGCGGTGATTTGGGGTTTATAAATGGTAATTTTATGCCCCTAGCTCTGCTTGGAAGGTCTTCCGCGGTCCACACGTCCCTGCAGGGCGGCTTCGCCGCCCATTTGGGGTTTATAAATATTAATGGTAATTTTACTCGTTAAGCTCATGTGACATGGGGCGCCGCTCCTCTTAGTTAGTAGGCCTACCGTATTTATACTCCCTGGCATCAACGGCGCCCGCAGGATTTTTTTTCTTGTACGCACAGAAATTTTGGATGGAGGGGCGAACAGGGAAAAATTTTCGTTAGGTGGCCGAAAAACTGATGACCTTTTTTTTTTTTTTTTTTAGTCATGAACCTAGAATTTTCCAAAAACCTACCTTTTCTATCCGCCGAAAAAACTGATGACCTTTTTTTTTAGTCATCAACCTAGAATTTCCCAAAAACATACCTTTTGGGTCATCGCGCTGTACGCACTAACGTATGTGCGTACGTCTACGGGCGCCGCTGCTGTACGCACTTGCGTAAGTGCGTACGCCTGCGGGCGCCGCTGCCTGGCATTATATATAGGCTACGGAATTTATCTTTTCCCAGGCTTGTTGCACTGAGAGCGTGAGAGCGTTTGAGTTTCATGCTAAGCTTTGGCGAACGTCAAAATGACGTAAAAAGCAACGTGCATTTGTTATTGTAAAAGATTACAAATGGCGTCGTATACTTCAGCGATAGAGAAATTAACATGGCGAAATTTAAAATGTCTATATTTTCAAAGTTCAAGTGACTAAGGAGCTGAAAATAGCGCAGGCTACATGGATGGTATGGATGGACGCAGTGGCGTAGCAAGGTCTTGGAGGTCCCTGTGCAGAGCTTAGGTGGTGGGCCCTTAAATGCTTGAAACCCCATTTGATTTGAAACAACAAAGCTGTGCAAAGCGCCTGGTTCCTTTTTCGAAATTTGCGTATTTAACAACAAAGTTAAATGAAAATAAACTAGCCACTTTTTTTATTATTTTAACAAATTTATCTAATGAAACATAGAATCTATTCTTCTCCATATCAGCAGAGAAAAATTGAACTAGAACACCATACAAGAGTAATCACAAAAATTGCTTCATCGCCTGAAGTATTAATCATCATCACCCAGAGGCCCTACTTAAATTCTCCAAGCTGCTAGGTTTGATGATTAAAAGAGCGGAAAAATGTAACGATTTTGGCAAGTGTGAAATGACTCAATCAAGTCTACGGCTAACCTACTACGGGGTTCTAAATCCAAAACGCTAAAATGCTCGTTTGCGCGCCTTCTCTTGTGCAAAAATATCCACCACTTTTGAGGTGTCAAGCCTGAATCCATTGGTGATGTAACTGCTACTGAAGTTTGAGGCCTACTCGGCTCAGTGTCAATATAATAATAATAATAATATCTTTTCTTTAATTAAACGCCTGCAAGACGCACTGCGCTTTACATTTACAAATTATGCAGTAATCTTAATTAAACTTAACTACTAACTGAACAGACAGCTTTGTAATTACACGGCGCCGATGGCAGCCTACAAAGCATATCCGCCCAACGGGGGCTCGAACTCACTACCTCTCGCACTCTTGGCCAGCGTGTTAACCACTACTCTACCGGGCCTCCCCCCCCGTATCCATGTCAACCACCATCTCTGCGCGGATCAAACCGGAATTCGATTCTGCCCCCGTGTCTGATGTAGTCATCGGGGCAAGCTCGCTCTCCGCAGGCATCATAAATGCGGAAATTGTTTGCATTTTGGCGGTCTTTCTTTACCCATTCTTCTCGTGCTTGTCGCTTAGCAGCGCCACTTAAATAAGACTTAGGCATCTCTTGCATATCTTGGGGGGGGACAGAAAGAGTGCCGTACCAAAGTTAAAAAATAGGCTATACAATTTCCAAGTAGGTCTAAATAGGCTATGCAGTTATCTTTTATAAATTTCGCATTTTACTACAAAGATAGTAAATTTCAAACGCGTCTGCGTAGACCATGACACAATTATGTTTATACGTCAGTACAACTCCGGCCAAAGACTGCAAAGAGTAAAGATCTTTGCAATAAGGTAGCCTGATCATGGACATTCCGCCTGAAACCCAAAAAATTGCTGGTATGGGTTGTGTACGCTGTAGATTTGAATACATTCTGAATATTCTTAAAGTAAAATTTACTCTGACCCCGGGGGCCCCTGACAGCCGGGGGCCCTCGTGCGCTGCATAGGTTGCACGCCCTATTGCTACGCCACTGGATGGACGTTTATCTAAATGCAACGTTTCAGGTCAGTAGTTGCAAAAGTGTGAGCGTGCATGACTGACAAATATATGTACATCCTTTGTTATAAATATAGATAAAGTGCTTGATTTAAGTACAAATAGTAATCGTCTCAGGTTCTTATATTTTAGGCATGTGGTGGCATAAAATGAAAGTTTCTTCTCTTAGCATGCAATCTCACTGCGGAATAAGTTTGTTTGCTTTTATCATATAAATTATCAGAAATGTCATCATCATCGTCATCATCGTCATCATCAGCACTCTGGTGGTGCTTGGTACGAATGGAAAATCGCCACTCTCCTCAGCCACTCGTCAAGCCCAGTATTCCCCTCAGTGTTCGGCAGAGGTGACATTGTTTTCATTTTATATGCTGTCTATCCACCGAAGTCATGTTCTAATTTGCTTTATTTACCTTTCGAATCTTGAGTGCACTGGGACTTCTCTGAACCATTTTCTCAAGCAGAGTTTTGTGAATATCTAATGCTAATCTGTGCTGTCTCATTTTCTGTAGGCCTATGTTTGCAATCTCTGCTACCTTCCGTAGTCATCTAATTTAAGCTTTTATAATTCTATTCACATCTTGTTATCCTATTTTCATGCATTCCCATTCGTATAGGAAAGTCGGTTGCACTGATGTCTTGGTCATTGTTTGCTAATTATCTGTTGTTCCATATTCTACTAAACACTCTAAATGACATCGAAGTGTTCTAATTCTTCTTTGCAGCCCTTTTAACGCGGAGAAAAGCAAAACAATTAAATGGCGATCAATAAGACCAAAAGGACCATTATTTTAATCTTGGTTATCTTAGCAATTCTATGCTTTTAAGATTCAGTTCATCAGTCAAACTGCTTGTGAAGTGTGTCCAATTCTCATCTTTTTAGTCTCTTTTGTTGCGGTCATCTGCGCTCAATAATAGTTCTCCTACATGTAGGCTAGGTAGAGGAATTGCTCCACCTGCTTCATAACTTTTCGCTAGACGTTGAAAATTTGAAATTCGTTTGTGTCTCTTTGGACCTACTCTAACCTATATCACCGCTGTTTTGGTTTTCTTTTCGCTGAACAATAGGCTGAACCTTATCCTGGTTTCGTTGAACATTTTTGGAATATTCAGCGGTTCAGGTCCGCAGCCAGTGAGGAGGCAAGTGTGTTCAGCAAATGGGATATTCTTTTACCAGAAATGTAACTGCACAGAGCACATAATAATGCGATTTTAGGTTTCCTGCCAAAAATACCTTCTAAACGCGCAAAATCCTCGACAAAGAAGAAGAAGAAAAAGAAGAAGAAAAAGAAGAAGAGAAATAAGAAGAAGAGGAATATGAACAGGAACAAGAATAAGATCAGAAAAAAGCACGAGAACAAGAACAATAAAAAAGAACAAGAAGAAAAAGAAGAACAAAAAGAAAAATAAGAAGGATAAGAAATAGAAATCAAGAAAAACAAGTACAGGAGCAAGAACAAGAAGAACAAGAAGAGAAACAAGAACAAGAAGAACAAGAGGAGCAAGAAGGAGAACAAGAAGAACGATAAGAAGAAGATCAAGAACAAGAACAAGACAAAGAATGTGAAAAAGAAGAACAGGAACAAGGAGAATATCAAGAAAAAGAAGAACGAGAAGAACGAGAAGACAAAAACAAAAAGGCAAAGAAGAAGTAGAAGAAGAAGAAGAAGAATAAGAAGGAGAACGGCAACAACAACAAGAACAAGAAGAAGAGGAAGCAGAAGAAGAAGAAGAAGAAGAACAAGAGCAAGAACAAGAACAAGAAAAAAGAAGATGTCGAGCAAATACCCAAAATACTCTCAATTGTCTGATAGGCCTACTCATCTTTTTGTTCCCTTGGCTTTTGAAACCCTAGGCCCTATTAATTAACTACGAGGTTTACTTTTCTTTCTGCTTTGGGACGGAGCTTCAGCACCGCAACTGGAGACATCCGCAAAACGTCATATTTATTTCAACGCCTTTCGCTGACGATTCAACGTTTTAGCGGAGTGGCCTTTAGGGTACTATTTCCAACTGAGAGTACTGAGACCTTGACGAATGGGGTCCATTCCTGACAAATCTGATATTATCGAGAGTGTCGAAGTCCCCGAGGGATCATGTTTACCTCGTGGCAAAAGCATTAAATAATAATAATAATAATAATAATAATAATAATAATAATAATAATAATAATAACAGTAATAATAGTAATTAATAGCCCTTTATTGAACAATCCGGTTGACAGACCGCAACCGGTTACAGTGTACAGTCATGCAATTGGAACAATTCACAAGATCGCAAATGGCGAAAGCATAAATCTTAACCCCCCCATCAGCCTGCACACACGGCGATAATACCAGCCGTCCAGCCTATACGGCAAAACACGTATAAGTATTACGGGGCTCGAACTTGGGTCTACTTATCTCCATGCCAGATTGCCAGTGTCTTATCCAATGCGCTACCTACATTGTATTGTCGTGAGAACCCAACATGCATAGTCCTCCATACTTGAAAGACCCACACAAGTGCATAAGTGCATTGAACCTTCAGCAGTACGACTATGAAACCTTTGATTGCTATGACATGCACTTAGTGTTATTGATTACCGCAAACTCAAATCAGGCAGAAACTAAACCCATTTGCGCAGTCTATGTTCTTCTGGAAAATCTTTGATCCAACCTTTATACCTGATCCCATTTTAGTTATGAAAACCTCGCTAAATCTTCTTCCCGCTCTATGATACCTATAGCCAGGTATTCACATGGTGGTTTTGCTGCATCAAGGGTCGATGGGTGCGTGGTGCAAAGACGCTTGATGACGTATTTGGTCCACGTGAAATCGGTGGCTGAAAGATAGCCAGGAGCAGTAGATGCAAAAGTAGATAAAAGTGGCTGACCAGAAATAGGGATGCGACATCCGCTCAGGCAGAAGCAACAGACGAACTTTCTCTGAGAATTTACATTTATTCACTCAGGTCGTTGAATCGAAAGACTTTCGATCGTCTTGCATACAGGTCAGAACTAAGTGCTAAGCGTTTGAAGATTCAACATTGAAATTTAAATTCTCACAATATTGTGTCTTTTCTTTGAGAATGAACTTATAGAGAGACTTTCGCGTTTTGGGTTGAAATTGTGCATAATCATATTTCTTTGGATTTTAAATTTACAAGTTTATATTCTAGGATGAATCTCAGGGTCGGCGCCAGAGTATTTGGCACCCTAGGCGAACCTGTCGCACTGCGCCCCCCCCCCCGCGCCCACGGCAACTAAGATTGAATTAATACTAACTTTCACAAAGGAATGCTATGGTGCCTTTTGTTTTAATTCGTATTTGCATTCAATAGAATGAAGAAGAATAGAATAGAACATGTATAATCTATATAATGGTATATTCGTTTATACGGAATTATACCGGTAATGTAATTTCAAAACTTCATTTTTCGCGCTTTTGCTTTAGCAAATGTAGAAACGAGTTCCATCAGTTCAATGTCTTTGGCAATGTCATGTTCAATTGACAGAGTAGCTAGTCCAACAAGTCTTTCTTGTAGCATGGACGTTCGCAAATATGTTTTTATCAGTTTGAGCTTAGAGAAGCTTCGCCTATTCACTGTCAGTTCCTGCTTTCTACAAAACCGTACGAATCATTAGTACCTATAGGCATTGTCCTATTGAAATGAAGACAGTTAATTTGTCGTCCCCTTTGGCTCTTCCATCTTTAGGCCTACCTAAGCGCAAAATTATCGCTTCATCTTCCGCTCAAAAGTTTCACGTTTTTATCGTTGTTCACCACATTGGCTTTTTTTACTCCCGAAATGGAAGCTACAGTAATAAGAATACTAATTAAACAGGCCGAAAATTAGGCCTATTCGACATGGGCGGAGTTTATCAGGAGCTATAGGGGCTAAGCCCCCCCCAAGAAGACCCAAGTTCACTTTTACCATGTAAATGGTATCTTTTCTCGAGCTTAGTCTCCTCAAGAAGGCGGCGGAAAATCATCGATCACGGACGCGAAACTTCCGAATGACCAAAAACAGGTCATCAACTTTTTCGACACGAAAAAACATTTGTCGGCGCCTGTCGTTCTGGACTGAGCCTCAGCCCAAAAAACTGTAACCCCTCCAAGAACGGAAACCAAACTCGGCCCATGCTAATCGATAAATTCCGCAGCCCTATAATTGCTCGTGTATTATGCGTAGATAAAACGGTGTTGCATGATAATTAGATTTGCTTCAATATTATGAATAGCATATCATTATTGAATAGGCCTATGTTTTTATCAGTTTGAGCTTAGAGAAGCTTTGCTCACCACTAGCAACAGAAACTGGAAGGGTGAAGAGAATTCGCAGAGCTATAACAGTATTTACACGCCAGATTTGATTTCGAAATGACGTCACCGGATGTGGCGTTATTTCCTATAACGTAAGTAAGTAAACTAGTGATCAAATTTATACTATGCAATTCGTTTCATCTAGCGGGAAAAAATAAAATGTAATATATTGCAATAAAACTTTAAATATTAACATAAATTAACTAAAAATTAAAAACTTTTAGTGCCGCCCCAGAAATTTGCCGCCCTAGGCGGCCGCCTAGTTCGCCTAGTGGTTAAACCGGGCCTTAGGATGATGTAGGCCTATCTTAATAAAAAAAAAAACTGAAAGTAGGCGTAGTCATGCACCAGACTTTCTTATTTTCTTTTAATTCATCAAATACATTTGGGCTCGTGTGTCCGAGCTCATTTCTTTAATTCATCAATTGAAAGTATAGTTTCATCGTCGACAAAGAACTGAAAATTCAATATCGCAATGTCATATTATGCAGTGACAAAAATAAATATACCTAGTTATTGTTTAAAAGTACTGGTAATTAGTTACAGCATGCTTTTTTTCGGTGAGTAGGCTACTATTTGCAGGGACTAGCTTTCCCTTTCCAGTAACTGTACGCCCCAGTTACTTTAACTTGTTATATTTTTGAAGCTAGTTATCGAACTGTTGCGAGCGTACCGCCCTCTGTGAATACCCCCGTGCTACTCTGAGCTCATGAAGGTGACTACTGTCGAATGGAGACAGAATTCGATACTATACGGTTGAGTTTCAATAGTCGACTCTCAAGGCTTCGATGTGCAAAATCTAAACCAGGCTTTTGCCTGAGACGAACCATTCACATAAGGACCCATGGACTCCATGGTACTCTGCCCACCCCACCCCCCATTGCCGATGAGACGTTGGCTTAACTACCTGGGCAATGGCCAATCCATTACCAGACACAGATTATTTCTATCGGCGGCTCCAACTGATGGTAGGCTATAGCAATACCTTTGCCATAATCCGAGCTGGAATCCCCACAGCACGTCCTTCAGCTCCAGCAGGGTGTTCTCTGGTCGGTCTCTTGTTGCGTCACAAATCGATTAAGTACCGAGTCCTGGTCAAGCAAGCGGTTCATTATTTGCCAAATAGATGAAGAATTTCCTTCTTCACCGACTTCTTTAACTCGTAATGCTCAGAATTTCGACACAAAACGAACGGATGCTTCAAACGGTAGGATACATAGAACTTTCATGTCGGCGGCGAAAAGTAAACCTCGCATTGACGATACTTGTTCCTATCGTTTCAGCCAGCGCCCCCTGTTGCCGATTTGGTTGCTGCGTCCACACGCAATGATACATGGTCAGTTCTCAAGACAGATCATAATAATTATTATTATTCTCGGTTAATTCTGTCGATGCCATTTTGCAAAATAACCGAATTCCAGGAGTTTTTTTACGTGTAACAAAATATTTGTGATGTCGGCATCCGTGGAATGGATTGAACTCCATTTCCAAGTGAGATGATTAAATTTTAATGACTAGGCCTAGCAAGTTGTTGAAAAAGGCTGTAGAAAACAGTGTAGAAAACATGCCGGTGTCACGAAATAAAGTCTACTCGAAGCAAAGCCTCCTCCGTAACCTCCCCGTGGCTGAAAATCTGTATTTGAAGACATTTTTCTGGTGTAAAAGTAGGCCTATAATTGTGTGTTCGTGTAAAATAATTTAGCAACGTAAACTAACGGTTTAGTATGCTCATCTCTAAATTTTATGCGACTGTACCCGATTACACGCTCAACGGGGGAGACTCTGTTTCACAGGCGGAGGAAATATTCTCTCCCCCGGTGACTTTATTTCAGAATATAGTCTCCGGGGAGAATTTATTCTGGAACAGATCCGCCGGGGGGAGAGTCTGTTTCGAAATAGAGTCTCCGGGGGAGACTTTTAAGGGGAGACTCTGTCACGCGACACCGGCTTCGACGTCTGAGTCCGGGAGTCCCTGGTGACTTCTGGTAGGTCTATTCAGTGAATACCAGAGAGAGTCGCCGGATGGGTGTCAGTGGTCGTCGGTCAATGCGACATCTACCTGCGAGCAAGAGAGAGAATGTTAGCGGAGCGATGATGGGGTGAAGGTGAAACACAATCGAAGTGAAATCAATAAGTTTGTCATACGGCTTGTGATGACTGAAAAAGAAACAATTTGCCACATAGGCCCACTTTCAGTCAGGCTATATGAAAATTAGAAAAGACCTTAGCTACATAATAGATTTAAAATATAATGTCAGTTGTAAAACAATTGCGGAAGGATGCGAAACATCGCGGATGTGTGACAGTTTTTTGCTCATATGTCTTTAACATCGTTGTCAATTGCATTCCGCGACTAAAACATATATTTTACTATAATGTGTTTCAACGTAAAAACAAAGACTTAAAACGGTTTTGATAATTTCGAAGCCTTTAGTAATGTCAAAACTCTTGAACCAACATTTTGCAACAACAGTCATACAGGCCCGAGGCTGAAAAATTAGACATCAAATCTTATTCTGTATGGACCCTGTAATGAAAAGGTGAATTAATGCTGTAATCACTGCTAGAACTATTTAACAATTTGTCATTGTATGAGTCGATCGCCACTGTAATTAATTGTTATTGCCATAAAATCACTACTGGATTTGCAGATATATTCCGAGCACAATGCAGGAAGACACGAGTCCATATGTGACTGACCTTGAAACATCAACGGACGTGATCGGAAACTCTACGAATGTCACAGTTTCGAATCCGAAAGTCGAGGTCGCCAGTGACGCCGTTCTCGTCTTTTTCGTCTTCGTCCTCCTAATAGGTATCATCGGATGTGTTGCCAATGGCCTTGTCCTGCGCGTTCTCCTCTCTCCAAAACTACGGACTCAGATTAACAACCTACTCACCATCAACCAGGTTGCCACGGATCTCTACTCATGCATTTTTCTCGTTGTATCGTATGTCACGCGCCTTCCGAGGCTGCACGTGACAGACAGATGGGGTTGGTTCTTGTGTGCATTCTTGCACAACGATATGATGACCTACATTGGTTTAATCGGGTCCATTGCCAGCGTTGGAACCATCACAGCAGAGAGGTATTTCAAGGTCGTACACCCGATTGCCCACCGTAAGAACTTTCGCAACTGGATGATCTATGCGGCCATTCCTCTGTCTTGGATCAGCGGAGTTTTGATCAACATAGCAGGAATCTGGACCGCTCGAGTCTCAAATGGCTTATGCAGCTCTTACTGGCCGAGTAAGGAGTTAGCAACAACCTACGCCATTATTGTCCTGATCTGGGAATACTTCTTACCATTGCTGCTGTTCATCTACTGTTACTGGCACATCCTAGCGGTGATCAGAGGCCAAGCGAAAGTGTTTCACGGTCATCCAGACAACGAAACTGTGGCTCAGCAGGCGACAGCCAACAAAACCCAGATGAACGTCATATCCACAATGATCGGAATCTGTTTGGCATTTTTCATATGCTGGACTCCAAATCAGATCTGGTACATGTTTTACGTCTTAGGATACGTAACGGATATCAGTGCCTATTATGTGACGCTGTTTCTTATATTTCTCAATACGATCCTGAATCCTTTCATCTACGCCGTAAAGCACGATGCTGTTAAGAAAGGACTTCGTCAGATGCTGTGGAAAAAGTCGGAACCAATCAGTGGTGCATCAGTCACAAATGCAACTATTGCTTGAAGCAGTAAGAAAAGAAATTAAAACAACAACTTGAAATGAATGAACTTGTAAACGAATAGTTGAAGACCAAGATTGACACGTCAATGAATTAATCTACTCAACTACAGCAGTCAACAGAAGAAGCATATATTATTATTATCTTAGTTGTAAATCGTCCTCAGATTTATAGTTGCACTTTAAAACATTTTCCAAAGAAGATGATGAACGTATGAAGTTAGAGTTCTTTTAATAGCATGTTAAGTTTGATATATTATTATCTTGATTTTGGCTAAGTAATATGGATCCTATTTCATCAATTTTTCTTTGCATTTGTTGTTTGTCATTATTTGACATATTTTGAAATTCTTTGAAACTATAGATCAATTAGACTAATTATGGTATTATATCGTTTCGTATTTGCCCATTCATAAAGCGCCTATCGCTGTAGGCTATAAACTATTTGCAGGTGCTCAATGCAGAAACACGCGGAAACAGAAACGCCTTCAGACTACGAGTGAACTCATACACTGACGCAGGTCAAGCAAGAAAAACACAGAACCGATAGACAACGGTCAAAGCCTGAAAAGCGTGATAGTCTAAAGAGCATGTAAACTTTGTGCAGGATATTCCACTTCATGCGCTTCTAATTTGATTTCATTAAAATAATTACTGTTGTGGTATTGTGGTATTTAATTAGATCGCACTGACTTCACAGAACGCTTTATGTGTAGTTTATTTGTTAGAGGACCAGCATAAAAATATTTAGTGGAAATTGTTGTTCTGTGAAAACGTCTGTTCGTCTGATTGTTTGACTGTTATAATTAATTAAAGCAAATTGATTAAAAGGCGAATACTTTATAAAGTTATTTGTTCAGAATGCGTGGAATGTGTTTATACACGGATGTCTTAAAAACTCTTAGACTCTTAGTCGAAACGAAAGAAACGTTGGTCGAACCTCGTGTGTAGAGTCGAGTAGATCGATCCAATAGTTCAACAAACGACAAAGATAAGATGGCAAATAAAGATCAAAATAAATAATCACAACTGAATAAAGTGAACTGACAGACCAGTAGAGCTGCGATAGAACTTAAGAGGACTTTCAAGGACTTTTTAAGATCCAATGAATTGCACGTTTTTGTACTGACTCTGAAGTGTGCTCCATGGCTGCAATACACAGTTTCCTAAGATAAGTTGCAACACAACCGGTCTGATCAACCGTTCCAATACTGACAGCAGCAGCAGCAGCAGCAGCAGCAGCAGCTCTATTCGACAGCGTTAGGCCGTCATAGAATCGGATCCCCTCAGGTCTGAAAGCCTTGTCGCCTGGATATTCAAATAGAGAACTGCTTCTGCTAGTAACCATTAACGACGATCTTGAAGCATCATCTCATGTCAGTGGGGGTACTAACTGCCCTTCGCGATCAGAGTTCTACTGGTCCACTGCCTCCACTGCTGCCTTCCACGAGGTACATGTAGCTCGTGCTACAACCAACTATATCGCCTTCTTTACGCTTCCACTGCAAGCAATCACCTCAAACTCCAACGCTTCCTTCAAAGGGTTAAGCGATTGGGTTACCTTCCATTTATCCACTCGGATGTCAACCGTTTGATTGACAAAGCAGACGTCAGACTCATGAATGGGAACATCTGAAACGTGAACCATTTACTCTGGAGCCTGTTTACACCTATTCTTCGAAGACCGTTTGCTGTGCGCTCCAGACAGCATGACTTTGAGCTACCAATAATTTCATCTCTCGAGTAAGGTCTACGCTACTCTTCAGAACTGTTCGCAGTGTTAGCTCTAGGAACCAGAAAAACACTTTTCCAGCCTATAGTAGTTTTGTAGAAACAGAAAACTTGGTTTAGGCTACTTTCATTGCCTTCTTCGTGTTATCAGTTAAGTTGTCAACTCAATTTTATGGAATAGACAATATATGTGTGTATATACAATATAGATATATATATATAATATTGAGTGGAATAGATTAGACAGAGATACACTGTACACAAGGATCTGGGATGGCAGCTCTCACAATGGAAACGCTTGAAAGTCGGAATCCTACACTCAAAGCGTTAAGGCATTGTAAATCAGTGGAGTATCTGAAATGGTGAGGGCTACTAGCACCGTCCGTTTAATTGCACCCGACACTTATAGGCATGCGTCGAGTTGGCCTACGAGTGGGATTAGCATTTCAAGAACGGGAAAACCCGGTTTTATTAGTACGAACGTGAAGTTTCAGGATTCCACGTAGGCCTGTAGTCTCGCAGACTTGCACCAACAAAGACGTAACGTATCTTCGTAGGGATCACATCATGAGTGATTAGCGTGGAACTGGCATGACATGAATGATGGCATGGATGCCGAAGGTGTCAGCAAACTCAGAACAGCCTAACAAACATTACAATAATATCGTTCGTCGTCTGATTTCGAACCATAAATCTTAAATGAGATATATTCCGAACCTTAATAAATTTAGTTGGGCGATTGTCTATAAAGCATGTTCACTGTCATCATCATTGTCCTTCCAAATTCATTGTTATTTTAGTTCCAGGATTTGTAAAGAAATAGTAATTACTTAAAATTAGTTCGACGAACGATAACTAGGAAAAATAATTCTCGAATGAGAATAATAACGGATTAATAACGGGATAGAAAATAAATTCTGTCGTAATTTCTAATAACTGTGCGGACTTACGACGGCTCCTTATTGGGGTGACGGTCACTATGATAAACTAAAACATTCTCTCAAGCTCTGAAAAGATTCAAACTTCTGGCAACAAAAGTGAGGCACTTAGATTCCTCCCTCAAACATGTTCTTGGCGGCAATGCTGCAGAGCTTTCAAAATATAGTCAGGAAATTGATGAACATGGTAGGCCTAACTGTTTCTAGTCCCTTTAGGCTGCTTCTGGCTGATCATAATATTATAGACTATTCAGTCTACCCATGATTCGCTGCAACAGCTCGACGACCTAGACTGGCAGTACCAGCCAGCAATACTACCTTTAGGCCTACTAAAATCTATGGCAATTGATGCTTGTTGCAATTTTGTTTTGGTTTCGCAAAAATTAACTTAATTCTAATAATCTAATAGGTTTTTAGTCAATATTGTCATTTGGGAAAAGGTCATCCAGTGAGGTCGCCCAGGTCGGACTTAAGGATAAGTAAATGGTACGATTAGACCAGGCATTTTGACTTTGAACAACCAATAATTTAATTTAACATAACAATTACCGTTCTGTGACAGTGAGTAGAGCCTACATTCGAACGGGGAAAGTGTCTTATCAACTGGCGACGTTAGGACGGATGAATAAATAATGGAAGTAGCAAACGACTAAATAAACAATAGAAGCAGTAAACTTGCGAAGAAAAGTGAATCCAAATCATATTCAATACGCAGTGAGACTTCATAATGGCTAAAATTCAGATGTAGGCCTAGACCCTAAACTCGGAGTGAAGCGGTTCGTCTTGCACAGAACATCGTATACTTGCAGAAATCGATGTTTAAACTAAATGCCAACGGGTTAGAAAAAAACACGGCATGAAAGGTGCGATGTGCAAAGTCCAGATGTCAAATTCAACAATTGGGCTTTTAAATTAATTATTCAGGAATGTATGCTTTTTAACTATGTACCACAGAAGCAGGGGCGGATACAGAAATTTTTGAAGGGGGCCAAAATTTTCGGTCTTGGTCACCAAAAAATCTGATGACCTTTTTTCGTCATTTGAATTGTCGAATTTCCAAGAAAAGATACCATTTTTTCCGCAAAATAGGTGATGACCTTTTTTAGTCGTACAGTGTTCTTAAACCCCTGTACGGAACTCCTCCCATTGATTTTGGTGACAAAGCAAAAATAGTAGCACTAAAAGTACAGTCACGCAGGAGACCCTGAAATGGGTCCTAAGCCCCGCTAGGTAGGGCTACAAAAAAGTGCATAGCCTACTGGCAATACTGCACGCATGCATAAAATTGGGATGTATACAACTATACATGTAGATGCATAAGTTGCAATGGCATGGAGGAGCAGCTGTCGGTCCGTGATATGATGTGAGGGGGCGCATTCAGCTGATTGCAGCTTATCGAGTAGATGAGAAGTGGATAAAGAGGTTAACGCGAAGGCAGATGGTGGCGAGGCTGGAGCGAAGGCTGATGTGGAGCGACAACTAGGCCTACTTTGCAGACAGAAGCAACATACATGTATGATCGCTGTCTAAGAATTGATTTTGTCGATCAGTTCATCGAATAAGAAGACATTCGATTCGTTCTTCATTCAGGTCAGATTCTAATATAAAGTGCTTGATTTAAGAACAAATGGTAATCGTCTCAGGTTCGTATCTTTTAGGCATTTCACTGCATAAAATGAAATTTTATTCTCTTAGCTTGAAATCTCAATGCGGAACTACCTCGTGGAGGGCAGAACATCTAACCCAAATGCTAACCCTAACCAACCTTCACGACGTCTAATCGGACCCTGACTGACCTTCACGAAGGGTAACCTGACCTAATCGACCATCACCACGCTTAGCAATGACCTAACCGACCATCACGATGTCAAAGCTGACCATAAACGATGCCGAAGTGACACTTCGGACCCGATACTAAAGTTTTGCCGAAGAATTTAGACCTATTCGACGATAGATAGCACATAACTTCCGCATTTTAGATCCTCGTGTGCTACTTCCATGATATGCTTAATTTGCTTATGGAAAACTGACATTTTATTGACTAAATTACTTCAGTATAAGTGTGCACTGGTGCGTAGGACGGTAATGGGGTCTCGACAAAATGCACGTAGGCTACGCAATATAAATGCACAATTATGATTGCCACGTCGACCCATTTTTTAAACTCTGTATTATCGTTTTAGCTTAGGTCTACAGTGTTAGTTATCGTTGTCCAATGTCCAGCCATTTCTGTTGTCGTAATGTACAGTGAGGCTTCAGACTTGGTTAGAAGCTAGAGTAGATCAGCAGCAACAGGCATAGATGTAAAAAACCCGATAGAAACGGAGTAAAAAAACACATCGTTTTATTAAAAAAAATTAAAAACAACAAAAGCGGACACAAAAAAACGGAACAAATGATTTGACTTTGCTGCACTGCATTTTAAACTTTAAAAATTTGTTTAAGCTGCTTTATTTTAATCGGCCAATAACACAACTTTATTAGTAGGCCAAAATAAAATTAATTATAATCTAGAACAGTTATTTTTCTGATAACCTTTGTTTAGGCCTAATAAGAAATTGAGAAAAATTAAAGGTATTGAAATCTTTCAAATTTAAATATCATTGTAAACCTAAACATAAGTCCGCATGAGTTCATGCTGATCGATATAACGCAATTAAAATCTAATCAGAAGCAAAGACTATAGATGTGTAGGCCTACTAAAATTATATACTGTACTTAAAATTGTGACTTATATATACAGGCCTAAGAAGATTATATCAAAATAACTCTTAGGCCTATGAATTTCATTTCTTGTATGGACCTACTTACTAAATGTAAGTATTGGAGACTTTAGCCCATTTTCTGCTAGCGCACCCTGGGAGGGTGCATTCAAAAAAGGCCCAACATTTTCTTGTCCTGAATGAACTACAAAAAATTATTTTTCCGATCTGTATTGAGCTGATTAAACAATCCATGCGGAGTTTATCTATTTTTAATATCTTTATCCCAAAAATTTAGGTTGATTTATCAAGATAGTGACGTCTTCTCGCACCTGTGAGAAATTGATAGGAATAAAAAATTAAGTTTTTATTAAGTTATTATTATTTAATTGGAAGCATAAAATATGATGGAATTACATCAAGGTGATTGGTATGAGTAGCTTCCGCATGTTATGGCGGAATATTGAAGCATATTGCCACGAGGTGACGGGATCCACACCGAATAATAGCGTTCTTTTGAAGAGGAAAATGAGTTCCGTTGGATGTTGCGGGTAATCCTGCAGTTCAGGTGCTTTTATTATTTTGCACTGTTATACGGGATAGTTATCAGCAATAGTTTGAAGGAAGACATTGAAAATGTTTTCCCCTTTGAACCTATTGCTGTACACGAACTCATGTAGATAAGATGGAAACAGAGCCCTGGATGTGCCAAATTGACGTCGCAATTTCCTCTGGGCTCTCATCCAAAGATTTTCCACGTTCTGAGTATGCGTTTCCTCGTTGAATGGATCGACAAAGTTCCTCTGGTGTACCACAACCGAATGCATGTATACATATCCCATGTTGTATTGAATCAATGCGACCATAAGCAAATGTAAAAATGTAAATGTAATCGCATATTTATATAGCGGCTGTCTTATGGCCTCGACCCTGAGGGTGAGATCCTTCACCACCGCTATTCCGTGCACGTTTATATTGCGACCGAGCCACCCGCAGTAAAGATCCGAGAAATTAATCTCTGATAAACCGACCGACCGGGAATCGAACCCGGGCCGCCGGTGTCACGAAATAGAGTATCCCCCGTATTAATTGTATCCCCCAAATTAAAAAAAGTCGAAAAAACCACCTACGCGTTTATTTGTTTTGGCAAATTAATTTTCATCTGCTTTGTTTTGAACAATGACGCTAAAAGGTATGTTTATTCCTACTAGATAATTTGTTTTGCCCTGTTTTTAGAGCACTTAAAACATTTAAAACACTTAAAAACACTCAGAGTCACTAAATAAATTCGAGTTACCTTTATCTGAGCATTGCTTAGGACACTTAAAACAATTAGAGTCACTTAAAATTTTGATTACAGCCTAAATCTTTTTATTATGCGCATTTTTCAAAAAAGGGGATAGAATTATTTATCCCCCCGGATAGTATAGACCGGTTCATTCCATCTGGGGGATAGATTAATTCATCCCCCCGGATAGCTTTCATGGGGGATACTCCGTTTCATGACACCGGCGTGGCGAGCGGGCTACCAGCCCACTCGGCCACTGAGGATCTCTCAAGGATCTCAAGCAGCCCACCCGTCTGAGACGATATGCGAGCGAGGTAATATGAGCTTCAAGGGTAGCGGCCGTTCGGTTCGGTACTTCAACCAGGAAACATTTACCAGACTGTCTTTCAACGCCCCAAAAACCCAGTGACCCTCGAGCCATTGCCCCCGATGATAATTTCTGTGAAAGTACTTGCTTTCATCTATTTCCACGACAATATATGCTCTCCATTCGCATCCATTCCTCCGATTTCCTCACTGTTGTTACACAACCAGACTTCGCACTCTTCCCTTATAAAATTGCACCAGTCGACGACAGTATGCTCGCTCCCAATTTCGGCCTCGTGTAGCATGGCAGTCTGCGGCATGTCGTGAGACCAACAATAAATGACAATAATCATCTGCCTAAGCGTCATGTGGCTGCCTGAGAAGAATGACGCATCTCTGACAGACTTCCTCATGTTGCAAGGTTGACATACCCACCTCTTCCCGTCGATACTACCGTTGTGGACTGTTAAGCTGGAAAGTTGTTGGCATGTTTGACACGTGACGGAATTCTTAATAAGGCGTCGCCTAGCTAGCCACCGCAGACAAGCGTCCGAGTCAGAAATGTCAGGCGGCAGCGAAGAAAAGTTATAAGTTTCATTGCGCATATTCATAGGTATAATTTCGTGAGGGTCGACTATTGTTCTTCGAGAGCGAGGTCTGCCTGCCATAATTACTATATAAAACAAAATTATGTAACTTCTACTCTTAAAAGACCAGACGACGGTGAGTAAACATATTCTCGCGCCAAAACAGCGACCAAAGACTAGTGTTGAAGAAAGCAATGCAAAAATAATAAAAGCACCTAAACTGTAGGATAACCACTATAGCCTACTGGTATATTCTAGATGAGAAAATACTGACTCTCATCGCAGAGTTCCGTATACGCGAGTGGCTCCAGACCGCGACAGAAAGACTGAAATGAATCTAAAATTAACGAGTACAGCCGACCTGTCCTACAAATAGCAAATGGGTTGCTGAATTAGCCTAGCTTGTCTCGACGGTGATTAAGCAAATGGATTTGTGCGCATTGACTCGCGCCACGACTCGTCGATGCGCATTATACATAGGCCTATATATATAGCTTGCAGTTAGGCTACTCGCTTTCACTCAGCAATGCTTGAGGACAACACGTTGCTGCAGAAACATTATGCTTAACCGATCTGGAAAAGTATATATATTCCTGTACGCTTTGCTAAAATAATATGTTTGAGCGTATACCAGAGAGAAACACGACAAACACGAACTGAGGTGAAGTGTAATAGTGAATAACTATAATAATTTATTGTGCTCATTTGTCATTAACTATGCTTACTACGCAGACAGGTCATATAGGTCTATCTACGAATATTTTGATACATCTTGCTGTTTGAGTGCATGAGATGGAAGTGAGTTTGCTCAGTTCAAATAACTAGCTTAGTTGGCTTAACTTGGTTAAATAACTCATTTTGTAATTTAAATCATAATAGCCACAATATCTAAATAATTTTATTTTTTTAGCCCGAGAAAAGGTTTCATAGCTTGATTTTAAGTTCCTAACTTTGTGCATTTTTATCTTCTCAGTGCGTTCATAATTATCATAAATTGGACTAAATACTGGCATGTGTGATTTGTAGCACGGTGAGCCTAAGTGAGTCTAAACAAAAAACTCTATAGCGTCAGTGTAATCATTATCACGGCAGTCAATGGTCGCTGTACTTAGTAGTCCTAAACGTTTTACATGCCAGACTATAGGGTGAGTTCAGACAATAGGATGAGTTCAGACAATAGATAGTGTGAGTTCATTTGGAAGTCAAGAGAGCGATCCGATGAGACAAGGAACCAGCCAACTTCATGAATTTTTATTTTTATTTCAGACATTAATATAGCGCCTATTCAAAAGCATCTACTCAGACGCTAGAGTGATGCTAGAATTGATTAATACTAACGCTCATAAGTAAACTATCGACGCTAGGGAAGGTTTCTATACTAAAGCCATGATAGGCTATAGTTCGCGCAAGGGTCAGAATTCTTGTACAGAGTAGAGTGCGATACAAATTTCAAAGATACACTATAATACTTGCTTCACCATCGTACACATGGTTTATAAGACTAAAATTGTTATTGCCTTTTTGCTACTTCTAGAAATAGTCAGATGTTTTGACCATGGCGAAGCAGGCAGAAACAAATCCATTTGTGGGTGAACTTGAGACATCAACGGAGGTCACCGGAAACTTCACGAATGTCACATATACAACTCTGAAGGTCAAGGTCGTAAGTGACGTCATGCTCGTCTTCTTCGCCTTCGTCATCCTGATAGGTATCATCGGATGTGTTGCCAATGGTCTTGTCCTGCGCGTTCTTCTGTCTCCAAAACTACGGTCCCAGACTAACAACCTACTTATCATCAACCAGGTTGCCATGGATCTCTACTCATGCATTCTCCTCATTGTATCCTATGTCTCGCGACTTCCCAGACTGCACTTGACCGAAAGATCGGGTTGGTTCTTGTGTGTATTCTTGCAGAACGACATGCTGATCTTTCTGGGCTTGACCGGGTCCATTGCCAGCGTTGGAACTATCACAGCAGAGAGGTATTTCAAGGTCGTACACCCGATTGCCCACCGTAAGAACTTTCGCAACTGGATGATCTATACGGCAATTGCTTTGACCTGGATCAACGGAGTTCTGACCAACATAGCAGGATTCTGGACCTCTGAAATTTTCAATGGCGTATGTTATGGGTACATTTCCTGGCCGACTACAGAGTTATCAACAACCTACGCAATAATTATCCTGATCTGGGAATATTTTTTGCCTCTGTTGTTGTTCATCTACTGTTATTGGCACATCCTGGCAGTGATCAGAGGCCAAGCGAAAGTGTTTCACGGTCATCCAGACAACGAAACAGTGGCCCAGCAGGCGACAGCCAACAAGTCCCAGATGAACGTCATATCCACAATGATCGGAATCTGTTTGGCATTTTTCATATGCTGGACTCCTAATCAGATCTGGTACATGTTTTTTGTCTTAGGATACGTAACGGATATCAGTGCCTATTATGTGACGCTGTTTCTTATATTTCTCAACACGATCCTGAATCCTTTCATCTATGCCTTAAAGCACGAAGCTGTTAAGAAGGGACTTCGTCAGATGTTGTGGAGAAAGTCGGAACCAATCAGTGTTGCATCAGTCACAAATGCAACTATTGCTTGAAGCAGTAAGAAAAGAAATTAATACAACAACTTGAAATGAATGAACTTGTAAACGAATAATTTATTCAACTGCAGCAGTCTAACACGCAGAAAAACATGTATTATGATCCTAGTTGTAAATCGTTCTTAGATTTTAGTTGTGCTTTAAAACATGTTCAAAATATGATGAAGAACGTATGAAGTCAGGATGTTAAAGTTCTTTTAATAGCATGTTAAGTTTGATATACAGGGTGGCTCAATAAAAAATGTCCCACCAGCAAAAATGCAATTTCTCCGCAACCAATCGAGATTATTTTATGAAAATAGCAGGATTTATAGAGGAAAGATTTTGCAACAATCTCTGAAAATCTCAATAATGAATTTTCATTACTTCAGAAGTTACAGCTGTGTAAAAACGTTTTTCCATTTTTTCAAATTTCCTCAGAATGACGTTCCAATTCATGTGATTTCTTTAAGATTTTTTTGCAAATTACAACACATAAAAAGAGTATGATGTCATATGACCTCACTAAGAGCTGTAAAGAAAGCAAGCTGTTAGTACTTGATGAGATTTTATATATTAAGGTCTCTATTTGTGAAGCCGTTACTAAACGTCACGGGCAAAGTTTCTGCCGATGACAAAATGGGAATTCGGACGTTGCGTGAACAGAGACTGGAACATCGCGTGATCATGCAAAATGCCCAGAGAAAAGTAGAGCCTGAACACAATAAAGGCTATCTGCAAACGTATTTATGCAATGGAAGCCAAATGTCGGAAGAGAAGCAGGAAGTGGTCGTTTGGTATGACGGAAAAGAGCGCGATGTTCACGAAATTCGCTTGGTAGTCGAAAGGGTCAAGTTTGCAAAGCACGTCGTGGTTTCGGCATCAGATCTGCTAGTTTGTGTTATGGCTGCAAGGAAAGACTGAACTTCATCCTATTCAGTAGGCTAAGTGTCAGACTTATTGTTGAACTCTCTTACCCAGACTCATTGAAGACTATAGGCATGTTACAACATCTGGTTTTAGTTTCCAGCGGGACGGTGCGCCTGCTTGCTCGCACGGCAAGGTTGATTATGATGACGCTACCTTATTGCGATCAAATGCAGTAAATTTGTTGGCAAAGACGACTAACAAACTCACCATACCTTAACCCTCTTGCTTATCAAGTCTGGGGAGCTATGCTGGAATGCTGCAAGACATTTCATCCCAAGTTGGAGAACATTGGCTAGATGAAGGAAGTCTTGCTGATAATGTGGGATCAGTCGCCACAGCACTCGATGCACAGGCCAACATCGAGCTTCACAAAAAGAATTCGAGCTCGTATTAAAGCAGGGAGTGGACACTCCCATAATACGTTACAATAAACTTTAAAACGGAATACAGAGGTAATAGTGAAAACTTGAAAAGTGATATTATTTAGCAAGGAAATCAACAAACGACAATCATTTTCCCGCGGATATTTGAAAAAATGGAATTGAAAGTTTAAACAGTTGTAACTTTTGCAAACATAAAATGTTTTAAGTGAAACTTTCAGAGGTTGTTGCAAATTCATTCCCCTGCAAATTGGGAAATTTTCGCAGAAAATTTTCAATCGGTTGCGGAGATATTGCATTTTATCCGGTGGGACATTTTTTATTGAGCCACCCTGTATTATTATCTTGACTTTGGTAAGTAATATGGATCCTATTTTGACAAGACAACTTCATCAAGTTTTCTTTGTATTTGTTTTCTGTTACTGCATGACATGTTTTGAAATTCTTTGAACCTACAGATGTGACAGGTGCATCTGTCAATTAGATTAAATATCGTCTTGTATCGTTTCGTATTTGGACATTCATAAAGCGCCTATCGCTGTAGACTATAAACTATTTGGAGGCGCTCAATGCACAAACCAGCGGAAAGGGACAAACTCATACATTGACGCAGGTCAAGCAAGAAAAACACAGAAGCGCATGGACAACGGTCAAACCTATAAAGCGTGATAGTCTAGAGAGCATGTAAACTTTGTGCAGGATGTTTCACTTCATGCGCTTCATGTTTCAGTTCATTAAAATTGCTGTTGTGGTATTATAGTATTTCATTGGATCGCAGTTACTTCACAGAACGCTTTATGTGTAGTTTATTTGTTAAAGGACCAGCAGAAAAATATTTAGTGGAAATTGTTGTTCTGTGAAAACGTCTGTCCGTCTGATTGTTTGACTGTTATTATTAATAAAAGCAAATTGATTAAAAGGCGAATACTTTATCAAGTTATTGGTTCAAAAATGCATGGAATGTCTTTATTCGCACGCAGATGTCTTACAAATTGACGACTCTTTGTCGAAACGAAAGAAACCTTGTTTGAACCTCGTGTGTAGACTGTCGAGTAGATCGATCCAATAGCTCGACAAACGACAAAGACAAGATGGCAAATAAAGATCAAAATAAAATATAACAGCTGAATAAAGTGAACTAACAGACCAGTAGAGTTGCGGTAGAACTTAAGAGGACTTTCGATGACCTTTTAAGATCTAATTTATTGCACGTTAAAAACTGTTGTTGTACTGACTCTGAAGTATGTTCCATGGCTTGCAATACACACTGTTGCCTAAGATAAGTTGCAACACAACCGGTCTGGTCAGCCGTTCCAGTACTGACAGCAGCAGCAGCTCTAGTCGACAGCGTTAGGCCGTCATAGAATCGGACCCCAGCAGGTCTGAACGTCTTGTCGCCTGGATATTGGAATAGATAACTGCTTCTGCGAGTGGCCATTAATGATTAGCGGATTAAGAACGAAATGGAAAAAGTTGCTGTTGTTATTTTTAAAAGCTGTGCGTGCTGACGGCAGCTCCTTACTGGGATGTCGGTTCGTCACTATGATAGACTAAAACATTATCTCAAGCTCTGAAAAGATTAAAACTTCTGGCAACAAAAGTGAGTAGACCTATGTTCCTGGCGGCAATGTTGCACAGCTTTCAAAATACAGTCAGGAAATTGTAGAACATGGTAGGCTGCTGTTTCTAATCCCTTTAGGCTACTTCTGGCTGATCATAAATTCAGTCTACCCATGATTTGCTGTAATATCTCGAGGATTCAGTTGCCTACAAACAATTAGGGGCCGTCCATAAAGTACGTCACGCTCCAGGGGGAGGGGGTGCAAGAAAGTGTGACAGTTTGTGACAGGGGGAGGGGTCAGGCCATGTGTGACGTCACACATTTATTTCTTAAATTATTTTTTATTTTCTTGTTCTTAGTACCTAAAATCCGATCCGGCCCGGCCAGCCGTGTCTAAAACCCGGCCTGGCGGGATAAAAGTTGATTTCCCGTCACTATCAAAGCGTTTAGGGACACACATCACTATCAGAGGGATTAGGGATAGTATTCTAGGGTTTGGAGGGTTAGGTAAATGGTTATGTTTTTAAATTTTTTGTTCGAAAGTGTGACGTACTTTAGGGGGGAGGGTCCGAGATTTGTGACAGTTTGTGACAGGGGGGAGGGGGGTCAAAAATGGTCAAAAATAGCGTGACGTACTTTATAGGCCTATTACCTTTACTAAAATCTATGGCAAATGATGCATGTTGCAATTTTGTTCTGGTTTCGCAAAAATTAACTTAATTCTAATGCGCTAATAGGTCTGCAGTAGCCAATATTGCCCTTTAGGCCCAGGTCGGACTTATGAATTAGTGGATGTTGCGACCATGCAGCTTAAGTTAACATAACGGTTACTATGACAGTGAGTACATTTGGACGAAGTAGACTGGACATTGTAGAATAGCTGGTCAAAAATAAAGAAGTATCTAAATTGGGGGCCATGGCCGGATTTGCCCCCCTCCCCTCTGGATCCGCTCTTGCACAGAAGCCATACTCAAATACATGTTTCGCAAAATCACTCCATCTGACTCGCTGATTTATTAGGACTTGACAACTTAGGCCTACTATCCAGAATGTGTCATTTTCTTCAGTGTACACTTTTATTCATCTTAAAACCTGTCGCTAGAGTTCGGTATCCAGTCCAGGTGAGATTGTCACTGAGTTGAAACTTGAGAGTAGCAAGGTGAGTGGAAGGACAGAAGCGGTGAGATTATCAGGCACGTTAGGAAGCTGAGCAAACGCGCGGATGAATTTTGGGAGTCCGTTCTAAAGAGCTGGTGCAGTACAGACTAAGGACCAGTTGCAAAATTCAAGAGAGAAAGACTACATACTGGTCTGCATTGTTTCTACTTTAGTCCACTGAATTCCCATTCGTTGTAGGCTATTTGAAAAATGTGATCTCAATAGGCCTAACGCAGGGAGGGGTGTAAATTTCATAGTTCATCCCGGAACGTCAAATATTCTAGCTACCACACTATCACGACAAATTTAACTTTTTAAAGGCATGCTTAGAACCTCTTCTTTCCTTTCACATCCTCCATGGTAAATTATTCCCAATCGTTGGTCAATTACCTGTTTACTAGTTTTAACTGAACAGAAGCACTTCTAAAACTGCACAAATCCACCTAGAACTGCACATTTTGTGTTCAACTGCACGCTAAAAAGCCCTGCTTTAACCAAGTTTTATTCTAACCGGCAAAATTATTAGTCGTGCACCTCCCAGTTTGAAACTTTGTGACGTGGCTGACAACCCATGCATCGATAAATTGCTATGTAGGCTCCCAAAAAGTGCATGCTTGCAATATTGCACACATGCTTAATCATGAAACATGTAAATGCATAAGTTGCAATGGCATCGAGTAGCAGCTGTCGGTCCGTGATATGATGTGAGGGGGGCATTCAGCTGATTGCAGCTTATCGAGTAGATTAGAAGGGGATAAAGAGGTTTAGGCGAAGACAGATTGCGAGGCTGAGGCGAAGGCGATGTGAAGTGACAACCACTTTGCAGGCAGAAGCAACATAATCGCTGTCTAAGAATTGATTGTATTCATCAGTTCATCGAATAAGAAGACATTCGATCCGTTCTTCATTCAGGTCAGATTCTAATATAAAGTGCTTGATTTAAGAACAAATGGTAATCGTCTCAGGTTCGTATCTTTTATGCATTTAACGGCATAAAATGAAATTTTATTCTCTTAGCTTGAAATCTCAATGCGGAATAAGTTTGTTTAGTTTTATCATATAACTTATCAGGAATGTCATCATCATCGTCATTATCAGCTCTCTGGTTGCGATTGGCACGAATGGAACATCTCCCCCACTCTCCTCGGTCACTCGTCAAGTCCAGTGTTCTCCTCAGTGTTCGTCAAAGTGACATTCTTCTCATTTTTTATGCTGTCTATCCAACGCATACTCACTAGTCATGTTCTAATTTGGTTTATTGACCTTTCGAATCTTGAGTGCACTGGAGACATCTCTGAACTATTTTCTGTAGCAGAGTTTTGTGAATAGGCTACCTAATGCCAATCTGTATTGTCTTATTTTCTGTATGTTTGAAATCTCTGCTATCTTCCGTAGTCATCTAATTTAAACTTTTATAACTCTATTCACATCTTTTTAGGCCTATATTATTTTTATGGGGTAAGGTGTGGAGTGCCAAGCAGTGTGAGCTTAAACAAGTCAGAGCTAACACTGCGAACAGTCTTAAAAAGTAGGCCTACTCGAGAGATGAAAGTCATCTTTTCTTGGCTGTTCAAGTCATGCGGTCGCGTTCACGACCACATGAGAAGGGAGGTATCCCAATCGCTTAACTCTTTGTAGGAAGTAGACCTGGGAGTCGACCACAATAAGTCGACCCCAGTCGACTTGGTCATCCCAAGTCGGGTCGGGTCGTTTCTGCTCACCGCAACTGACCCCAAGTCGAATTATGTAGATAGAAGTCACTTGAAGTTTTTTTTACCACAAGTCGACTTAAACCGACTTGAGACACAAACATAGTTAAATTTGTCACTTCAAACCAATGATTGTGACAACATTTTAGCAGCTTTTCCCCCCTAGTTTGTTTACAAGAATGAACGAGACCTTTGCTAAACAGAGACTTAGGCTAGGCTACTGATTATTTTGCCGGTAGGCCAATAGGCTATCCTGCAGACTGCCGTCTGCAGATCTATTCATATAGGCCTAATTTGTAGTTTTATGCTTAAACGTCACGCTTAGGCATGCACTTAATTAAAATGGTGAAACAAAATGTTACTAAAAATATTAGCACGTGTGCTTATCAAGCAATCAGTGAACTTCTAGTGGTCAGTGAATTCGGCGCAAAGAAAGCTGGATCTACAGGGTCTATAATAAATCGATAGTTTGGCGCTACTTTGGAGCGCTGCATCTGGGGTTGTCTGCAGACGGAAAAACTATTGTAAGGCCAATTGGACAATGAAAGACTTTACTGTCAGTGAGTAGGCCTAGTAGCTGTAGTGGCCTGCAATGCTATATGCTAACTTGCGAAATGATGTTAGTGGCCAAATAGGCCTATAATCATGAAAACAGAATTACAAATTAGGCTTATCATAACACGCCAATCAGTGCAACCAGTGCAACCAGTCAGCGGTCCGCTATTTTATCTTAGACCTTGCGCTTTTTACAAATTTATTTAATATTAATATTAAAAAATAATAACAATGAGTGTAATCTGAATAATCACAGACAATGGACAAGCTAAAATTCATAGGTCTAATATTTTGCCGTCGCATTGTCTAGGTTACTAGATGGCCAAAAGCATCACAAAACTATTAAAACTGTTAAAAGCTAAACAGAGACTTAGGCTAGGCTACTGATTATTTTGCCGGTAGGCCTATAGGCTATCCTGCAGACTGCCGTCTGCAGATCTATTCATATAGGCCTAATTTGTAGTTTTATGCTTAAACGTCACGCTTAGGCATGCACTTAATTAAAATGGTGAAACAAAATGTTACTAAAAATATTAGCACGTGTGCTTATCAAGCAATCAGTGAACTTCTAGTGGTCAGTGAATTCGGCGCAAAGAAAGCTGGATCTACAGGGTCTATAATAAATCGATAGTTTGGCGCTACTTTGGAGCGCTGCATCTGGGGTTGTCTGCAGACGGAAAAACTATTGTAAGGCCAATTGGACAATGAAAGACTTTACTGTCAGTGAGTAGGCCTAGTAGCTGTAGTGGCCTGCAATGCTATATGCTAACTTGCGAAATGATGTTAGTGGCCAAATAGGCCTATAATCATGAAAACAGAATTACAAATTAGGCTTATCATAACACGCCAATCAGTGCAACCAGTGCAACCAGTCAGCGGTCCGCTATTTTATCTTAGACCTTGCGCTTTTTACAAATTTATTTAATATTAATATTAAAAAATAATAACAATGAGTGTAATCTGAATAATCACAGACAATGGACAAGCTAAAATTCATAGGTCTAATATTTTGCCGTCGCATTGTCTAGGTTACTAGATGGCCAAAAGCATCACAAAACTATTAAAACTGAAACACTAACAGCTTGAAATGGGCTTAATAACACTTTAACAAGTCGACCTCAAGTCACTTTAGGCCAAGGGGGTCAGATTAGCTGACCAAAGTCACTCCCAGGTCTAGTAGGAAGCGTTGAAGTTTGCGGCGATCAATTGCGGTGTAGTAACCCCATCAAGCAGGGAGGCATAGAGATGACGAGAGATGGCTGTTGCACGGGCTACCTCGTGGAGGGCATAGCATAATCCTAATGCTAGCCCTATAACCAACCTTCAACCTTCACGACGCCTAATCGGACCCTAACTGGCCCTCGCGAAGGGTAACCTGACCTAACCGACCCTCACCACGCTTAGACCTAACCGACCATCACGACGTCAAAGCTGACCATAAACGATGCCAAATCCGACTGCAAGTGACACTTCGGACCCGATACTAAAGTTATGCTGAAGAATTTAGACCTATTCGACGATAGATAGCCCATAACTTCCGCATTTTAGACCCCTTTTGTGCTACTTCCATGATATGCTTATGGAAAACTGACATTTTATTGACTAAATTACTTCAGTACAAGTGTGCACTGGTGCGTAGGACGGTGAATGGGGTCTCGACAAAATGTACGTACGCAATATAAATGCACAATTATGACTTCCACGTCAACTCTTTTTTTATACTTTGCATTATCGTTTTAGATTAGGCCTATAGTGTTAGTTATCGTTGTCCAGCCATTTCTGTTGTCGTAATGTACAGTCTCCTTCAGACTTGGTTAGAAATTAAATCATCAGACATCAGCCCCAGGCATATATGTAAAAAAAGATGGAAAAAGCGTCGTTTTATTGTAAAAAAATTTAAATAAAAAAACAAAACCAAAACACGGAAACGAAAAATAATTTGACTTTGTTGCGTTTTAAACTTTACATTTTTTATGCCATTTTATCTTCTTAATCGGCCAATAACGCAACTTTATTAGTAGGCCAAACTAAAATTAATTATAATCTAGAACAGTTATTTTTCTTATAACCTTTGTTTAATAAGAAAATGAGAAAAATTAAAGATAATTGAAATCTTTCAAATTTAAATTGTAAGTCTAAATACAAGCCCTCATAAGTTCATGCTGATCAACATCACGCAATTGAAATCTAATCAGAAGTAAAGACTATAGATGTGTACTAAAATTATATAGGCCTATAGGCTACTGTACTTAAAATTGTGACTTATATAGGCCTAAGAAGTTTAGGCCTATATCAAAATAACTCTTAGGAATTTCATTTCTTGTATGGACCTACTTACTAGATGTATAAATTGTAGGCTAAAGATGTATAAATAAAATTATAAGCTAAATAATGACGTTACCATTTCCTACTAGCGCACCTTGGGAGAGTGCATTCAAAAATCATCATCATGAAGTGCTCTCCTGGGGCGTTGCATGATGCGGCAACAAACTCACACCAGAGAACACGATCTTAATTCCGCCAACTCCATAGCCTCGCGTATGCTAATCCACGGGACGGGCGATGTGACATCCGAATTGAATTGCTGCTCATCATTTTCATAGGCTAAATGTTCCTCGGTTGAGTCGCCACTCCAACGCGAGTACACCAGATCCAGGCAGGCTGATCATCCCGGCGTTGACTACCTCAGTCATCCGTCTTCACTCCATGACCCTGGAGCAGGGGGGTTGTTTTAGGCTAGCCGGATGCAGTTTAGCGTCATACCCATGGACCAAAATGTTGAGCCGATTCAAAAATCGACTCAGCATTTTTCTTGTCCTGCATGAACTAAAAAAAATTCTGATCTGTATTGGTGAAATGGTCCTATTGAAGGAGTTCACATGAACTCCCATTCATTCATTCATTCATTCATTCATTCATTCGTTCATTCATTCATTCATTCATTCATTCGGACATTTATATAGCGCTTCTTCCAGAAAAACTACTCAGAGGCGCTCCGGACTCCAGCGCGCCCAAAAAGAACAGTTTTAAGTTTAGTAAGGAAGGATCCTGGTAGAGTCCCAGGGTGTAGGCTTAGCTCAAAAGGAAGGCCATTCCAGACCACTGGTCCAACCACAGAAAAGGCTCCATTCTTCATGGTAGTAGTACGAGCAAAAGGAACTAAGAGGACTCCCTTATCAGCAGAGCGTAGCTGACGACGTCCTTGGATACCCAATGTAAAGCTGCATAGCTCTCTGAGGTAAATTGGGGCGAGGCCCTGACAACATCGCCATACCAATGCAGCTACCCTGAACTCAATACGCTGGCGAATAGGGAGCCAGTGAAGTACCTCAAGCATGTAGTTTGAGACATGACCATATTTAGGGATTTTCCCAATTAGGCGCGCAGCAGAGCGCAACACCCGGTCAAGACAAGTCAATCTGCTGGATGGGAGGCCAATGTACAGCAATGTACATTGTCCCAATGGGTGTCGGGAAAAGTAATAAGCATTCACCCAGGTGACTGGTATGAGTAGCTTCAACATGTTAGAGCGGAATATCGGAGGCGTCTTGCCACGAGGTGACGGAATTCACGCCGAATAATAACAGTTTTGGAAGATAAAGACGAGTTCCGTTGGATGTTGCGTATGGACGACTGGCAGGAAAAGAAATCGATCTAAGCTTACAAGTAGGAATCGACGTCTACGTAGCAGAACTATATTATATATTCATATATAAGCTTATTATATATTATGTTATAGGTGAGAAAATGCTTGAAGCTTATCGCAGAGTAGGTCTACCGTTCGCGAGGAGCTCTAGACCGCGACAGAAAGACTCAAATGAAGCTAAGATTTAAGTGTATATGTAACGGACTGACCTTTCAGCTGGGAGTCACGTGTCTGCCTACCTCCCAACTCACTATCACTTACCAGGGCCGAGGGAGAAACAGCCTCCGTGACCCCCCTGCGAAAGCCTCCGCACTGTTGTGTGGGCCTAACCCTATGGTCTAATGGATCAGAGGTATCATAGTTAAAGGGCCTTGATCGGCTCAACAGGGATTCGGTTTCACCATAGCTCTCTGTCGTCGGGTATTTCCGTCCTTCTCTCACTTCTACGAGGGCCGCGTCAGGACATATGTCAGCGGCTCCCGTTAGGGAAGCAACAGTAATAAATACTCTGGTACTCATTAGGATTCGACTCCCACACAACAGGTTTGTCAGACGAAATGTAACGGTTCGCCCCTCCCTTAAAGTTCCAACCGCCTCTAATTTCCCACCTCCCTTAGGAGAAATTGTTGCCGACAGGTTGCCTACTAGAAGCGCCTGCTCAGGAAGGGAGCGACCGCACTGTTGTGTGGGCTTTAACCGATGGTCCAAATATTCAGAGTAGTCATAGTCAAGGGGACCTATTCGGCTCCGCAGGGATTCAGTTTGCCCAGAGCTCACCACTGTAGGATATCCTCTATCTTCTCTCTCACTTACCAGGGCCGAGGGAGAACATATGTCCGGGGCGCCTTGTAGGGCAGCAACAATACCACTAGTCGGGTAATTGTCAGGGTCCGCCTCCCACACAACAGCTTCACCGGAAATCCCTACAGGGAGCTCTGCCATCTGATCCTCTAGCCTTCTTATCTGTCTGCTTTGTCGCTCAAATAACTTCTCAGTATTATCTACTAGTTCTGTGTATCGCTTTTGACTCAACTCTAAAATGCTCAGGAGCTTCTCTATCACAAGAGAGGGCGCTACAGAATAACCCCCATCAACGTTCACAGAAGTTTCTGGTGTAGGGCTTCTGCTCTCATCCCTTTGGGACCCAATGATAAAGGATTCCCTTGCCTCTTCAGAATCAGGTGCAGACATTATAGGTACAGATTACTCACTAGATTGTGCATTTAAAATATTTAATTGCAGAATTCAACAGTCTTAACTACAGTACAAATGATTATCTCAAACTGAAATAACTCTACAGCCTAGGGATAACAATCTCCGCAATTATCGTCCACTAGGATCACTTTGATTCAGAGTCTTTTAGTTCGATTTCTAACTAGTAATTATTTCAGTGATTCATTTTTAGTTACCAGACAATCCTCTATTTATCGTGACACATAGCATTTATCGTAAGACTATATTTAGCACAATTCAACAATCAACATTATCAATTTCGATCCACATTAGCGAAACCGGTACTTCCCTGCTTCCAAGAAATTTCGGATCCTCCCTGAGATAATTTCTGATATAATTTCTTGTCCGTGATATTTCTTTTCGGTCCGTGTTGCTCGTTTCAGAATTAAAAAGTCAAATTTGCATATTTCTCAGATATAACTGCGTTTCAAACTTCGACCGTGAGTTGCACCGTCCCCGGGTAGATCTTTACCATGCCAATTTCAATCGGAATACGTTTATTTCGCGATTTATTGCACATTTAACTTCCAAAATTGTCGTTTCACCATACGACAGGTCTATCTCTCCCAGATCTCGGTCGCCAACTGACAATTTTTAGTCAGAACCGCGCCGAATGACGCTTCGGCCTATTATCGACCAATCAGAAGGCCTCACACCTTCACCGCTGATTATTCTGCATCTGCATATGCAAATTCGCCGCATAATACTATTTTTAGCGCGTAGCTGCACGAAATGCTAAATTTAGCCGCAACCGTCGACCCATGGCAGCGTTGCAAAAATAAAGTAAGTACGCAGGCCATCACATTAAGTAAAATAATTATTAGCGATTTCATAAATCGCTACAGAAATACCTACAGTGAGCTCTGCTATCCTATCCCCTAATTGTCTTATCTGTCTGGACTGCTGCTCTAATACTCTCTCGGTATTATCCTCCAATTCCGCATATCGCTTCTGATTTAGTTCAATAATATTCAGGAGCCTTTCTACCACAATAGGCGGCGCTACTGAGCAATCAATTGCCTCACTCTCAGAGGATACTAGTAAGGGATTTCTATCCTCTTCTATCTGGGTCATTTCCCTCACCTCCTCAGATTTAGGTGCAGACATATTTGTTGTATTTAAATTACTAGACTGTTTCGTTATGCAATTTAATTATAAAAATCAACAGCCTTATCTAAAATACAAATTATCACAATTAACCAAATTACTTTAATGACTAAGGAGAACACTCTCCTGAATTAAGGTTAACCTGTTTCAATTTAACCTTAGTCATTCGCATTTGACACATAGCCAACAACTAAATCAGTGTTCGAATTCTACACTATTTCCGATCATCGAATAAACACAATATATAGCCTTTATCGCATTTCAATAATTATCACTATCAGATTCGATCCGGTATTAGCGTAAGTTAATACTTCCCTGTCTTAAGAATTGCGAATCCTCCCTTGGGATAATTTTGCCCAATGTATTTCTGACAATTTCTTCCTCCGGAAATATTTGTCACCAAACAGACATCAATTGCACGTTTCTCGGGCGAAACGGCGACACAGATTGTAGCGATGAGTTGCCCAGTTATCGGGGAATAAATTCTTCCCATAAATTCGATCAGAAGGCATGAATTTCTCGAATATTTCTACATTTGAAATCATCACCTTCGCTACACGGCTGCCGACAGGTCCTTCTCTGTCCAAATCTAAGCGGCAACTGCGGATCGACAGCTAAATTTGCGCCAAGAGAATTGCGGTAGCCAATCACAGGCCACCTACTAGGCGCTAAAAATGCGTGGGGCAATTTAGAACCAATCAAAAGCCTTCACGTGCCGATACTGCGGAATACTACGCATTTGCATAGGGTAATTTGCGACGTAGAAGCTATTAATAGCGCGTTGCAGCCTGCAGTGCTAAGAATAACTACCACGATCTAGCTATAGCAAAAGATGCGGCACGTAAGTGAGTAAGTAGGAATAAATAGCGATTTCCTAAATCGCTACATATATACAGTACAACCGACCTGTCCTACGAATAGCGAATTGGTTGTTATTTTACACCCGAAAATTATCAACTGTGCAGCCCGAGATGGCAATGGCAGTATACAGAGCTTTTCATGATTCAAGGATAGTAATAAATTAAAAATTAAAATACAATAATGACCAAGATGTGCGGCCCAGTTCATAATCTATCACAGAAGGCGCCAAAGACTGAGCCTTAGTGGAGCATGTAGGTCTATATAAGCTGCGCACTTGTTGTGAAAGGATAAAGGGACGATGGGAAAGGACGAACCACGCGCGGTTATAAGAGAGCTTGAAGATAATGTCGTGAAGATTGCGGTTCACTTGCACAACCGACCACGACGTGAAATTATTCGGCCAGCCTACATGTAGCTTGTCTCGACGGTGATTAACCAAATGGATTTGTGCGCATTGACTCGCGCCTCGATTCGTCGATGGGCATTATAGTTTGCAGTTACTCGCTTTCACTCAGCAATGCTTGAGGACAACACGCTACTGCAGAAACATTGTGCTTAACCGATCTGGAAAATATATATATTCCTGTACGCTTTGCTAAAATAATATGTTTGAGCGCATACCAGAAGGAAACACGACAAACACGAACTGAGGTGAAGTGTAATAGTGAATAACTATAATAATTTATTGTGCTCATTTGTCATTAACTATGCTTAGCCTACTACGCAGACAGGTTTTAGGTCTATCTACGAATATTTTGATACATCTTGCTGTTTGAGTGCATGAGACTGAAGCGAGTTTGCTCAGTTCAAATAACTAGCTTAGTTGTTTAACTTGGTTAAATAACTCATTTTGTAATTTAAAGCACAATAGCCATAATATCTAAATAATTTTAATTTTTTAGACTGAGACAGGGTTATGGAACGCAGATTAAATGTTTCATAGCTTGATCTTAAGTTCCTAACTTTGTGCATTTTTTCTCTTCTCAATGCGTTAATAGTTATCATAGATTGGCCTTAATATTGGCATGTGTGGTTTACAGCACGGTGAGCCTAAGTGAACCTAAACAAAAAATTCTAGATCTATAGCGTCAGTGCATTCATGATCACGGCAGTCAATGGTCGCTACTAGTCCTAAACGTTTTACATGCCAGACAATAGGGCGAGTTCAGACAATAGGGTGAGTTCAGAGAATATAGGATGAGTTCAGACAATAGGATGAGTTCAGACAATAGGATGAGTTCAGACAATAGGATGAGTTCAGACAATAGGATGAGTTCAGCAGACTATAGCGTGAGTTCATTCGGAAGTCAAGAAAGCGATCCGATGAGATAAGGAAGCAGTCGACTTCATGAATTTTCATTTTCATTTCAGACATTCATATAGCGCCTCTTCGAGAACATCTACTCAGACGCGCTCTGATGTTAGAGCACATACCAGAGTGATGCTAGAATGGATTAATACTAACGCTCATAAGTACAGAGTGTCGTCGCTAGGGAAGGTTTCTATACTTAGCTTACATAGCTTATAGTTCGCGCAATGATCAGCATTCGTGTGCAGAGTATAGTGCGAAATATTTTTCAAGGATACACTATAATAGGCTACTTACTTCACCATCGTGCACGTGGTTTATAAGACTAAAACTGTTATTGCCGTTTTGTTGCTTCTAGAAATAGTCAGATGTTTTGACCATGGCGAAGCAGGCAGAAACAAATCCATTTGAGATGACTGACCTTGAAACATCAACGGAGGTCACCGGAAACTTTACGAATATCACATATGCAACTCTGAAGACCAAGGTCGCCAGTGACGTCATGCTCATCTTCTTTAGCTTTGTCATTCTGATAGGTATCATAGGATGTGTTGCCAATGGTCTTGTCCTGCGCGTTCTTCTGTCTCCAAAACTACGGTCGCAGACTTCCAACCTACTCATCATCAACCAGGTTGCCATGGATCTCTACTCATGCATTCTCCTCATTGTATCCTATGTGTCGCGACTTCCCAGACTGCACTTGACCGAAAGATCGGGTTGGTTCCTTTGTGCATTCCTGCAGAACGACATGCTGATCTTTCTGGGCTTAACCGGGTCCATTGCCAGCGTTGGAACCATCACAGCAGAGAGGTATTTCAAGGTCGTACACCCGATTGCCCATCGCAAGAACTTTCGCAACTGGATGATCTATGTAGCGATTGCTCTGACCTGGATCAACGGAGTTCTGACCAACATAGCCGGAATCTGGACCTCTGAAATTTTCAATGGCGTATGTTATGGGTACGTTTCCTGGCCGACTAAAGAGTTTTCAACAACCTACGCAATAATTATCCTGATCTGGGAATATTTTCTGCCTCTTCTGCTGTTCATCTACTGTTATTGGCACATCCTAGCAGTGATCAGAGGCCAAGCGAAAGTGTTTCACGGTCATCCAGACAACGAAACTGTGGCCCAGCAGACGACAGCCAACAAGACCCAGATGAACGTCGTATCCACAATGATCGGAATCTGCATGGCATTCTTTCTATGCTGGACTCCAAATCAAATCTGGTACATGCTGTCCACTATGGGATACACAACAAATTCCCTGGTCTATTTTGTAACGCTGTTTCTGATTTTTCTCAACACGACGATGAATCCTTTCATCTACGCCGTGAAACACGATGCTGTTAAGAAAGGACTTCGTCAGATGTTCTGGAGAAAGACGATGACCGTTTCTGTTGCACCATTTACTAATGCAACGATCACTTGAAGCAAAAAGAAGCACAGTACTAACAAAAGCAACCAATTAGCCTAATAACTCTGGAGAGAATGTCAGTTAGAGGTTAGGCGCAGTGATGATATGAATCCTAACTTTAGTGCAAAAAAGCCATGCAGAACAAACGAACTTTAATTTTACACTGAATGGTTTGACCGGGTTCGAGGCAGCTTTGCCAGGAAATTATTGTTGAGGAAGCATAGTGTTTATGTTAAAAAAATTGGCATAGATAAGTTTAGATCATTCTGATGTTGTCTACAGTAACTGTCAAGATGGACAAACTTATCGATGCCATGTGCATTATTAATGAAACGCGTATCAAATTTTGCATTTGTAGGCTAATCTGCTGCGTGCCAAGCTGAAAGTTTGCGGTACAACTGTTGTTTAGAGATTCGTGCTCATACAATGTAAGCGCCGTATATTTGTTAAACTGCTTGCTGAGTACATGTTAGAATAAACAGTGGACCTACCGTGTTTCTTATAACTATTGAGTAAATGCCAGGTTACAAATTGTTTATGTCAACAATTCAAAGAAAAATTGAGTAGCTACTCTAAAGCTGTCGACATTGTTTTCACTAAGATTTCGATGCTTGCAGCTCTTCGCCAGGTTTTTTAATATGCAGTCCTAGGCTACACAAAATGTGCATTTGTAAATGAATTTGCACAAAAGCAGTCTTATGTAGTGAAAAACAGTAAAAAGGGTCAATTTCATCCGATTGGGGTAATTTACCATGGAGGCCCGGAATGGAAGGAAGGGAGAAAAGTCGTCAGATTTTTAAAGCAGGGTACTTGGTGGACCTACTTTTGACTAGAGTCTATTGGATAAAGGTCGTCAGAAATTTGTGGGCTAAAGAACACTAAATTCAAATTGCTGGTTGTGCAGTTATAGAAAAAGCCTTTTAGAAAGCCATGCTCTTCGCCGTATGCCACTAAGGCTATCAGTTTCGGTTAACTTTTTCCAAAATTCAAATATAGCTCACAAGACCTATAGATGGAACTACGACGACATTAATTAACCATAGACATGAAGTGTAGCCTATGTCACTGTCTTTGGCTTTTGTAAAATGCCCTACAGTGCAATTCTAGCATGCTTCGATATTCGACGTGAGGCGATAATTACGAAATTATGAGCTGCTCAGTTACTCTTAACTTCAGTTTTTGTCATCTTTTATTATGCGCCTTTTTAAACTATCAAATAACGCTGATCAGTCTCAGAATATGTAATAATTTGCATCAGACTAAGCTTAGTTAGTATTGATGTTATATCTTGTGCCAATCTGCACTGGTTTAGGCCCTTGCCAAAGATACCATTGAGTGTAATGTCTACTCTGTAAGCTAGACGACAATGATTGCATTGACAGCGCACTCTCTAAACATATCAGGTTTATATAGCACTTAAGAAAGACCTTGCTTGTTAAGTACATATAGCTTTTTTTACTTTTCTTACTCTGGCTCTTAGTGAGCTCTTAGTGTCTAATTCCTTGTCTGTGTGTTCTGACTGGTATCGGTTCTATCTTGCTCTCTTCTTCTCTGCTTATGTTCCATTGCTCGTCGTCGTGTACCATGTTCACATTGTTCATTCGGCGTCCGTTTTAAGTCCGGATTTCTGCTCATCAGTTCTGCATCGTTGAGTGGTGGTCGAGTTCCGCGTTTCTGAGAACAAACGATCCCGGTTATCAATTAACCAGCTATCAGATGTCTCTGTGCCACCTCCATCATCTCTTCCACCTTCAGCAATTGATGCTTCTACGTCAGACCTTTTACAAATGTGTGAAACATGCAACGCAAGACCTTTTAATAAAAATAAAAATAATTAAAATAAAATCATTTTTGATATTTCTGCTACGAGGAAGAGCTCGCAAAATCTTTTGATAATTTCAAGAAAAGCGGTATTTCGTTTTCCCTAAAGAAGATCTTACAAATGTGCGTCTTAGGAACCCGATCTTTGTAAAGTGTTTTCAAAGAGGTTAAAGGAGTTGGTGGTTCGTTTTTTATCTGTGGACTCATACTTCACCTCAGTGGCGTAGCCAGGAATTTGTGAATTTTTTTTGGCCTGGTCGGATGCCCTTTCTGACACGAACTCAACAGTAGGCCTATTATAGTAAATAAAAAAGGGAATAAAGTAACAAAGGGAATAAAGTAAGAAAAATATTTAAGTGGATAAATAGGCTTTAAATTTTTTTCCCTAGGCCAATGGGGGTTTTAACCCCCGAAACCCCCTTTGTCTACGCCACTGCTTCACCTACGCCACCAACTTCGCGATCTGTTGATTTGATACGGTGGTAACAATGGTTGTTGCTGTCGATCGCATCGAACTAAAGGCATTAATCCCACTTGTAAACAAAACCGTATTTCGTAGATTCAAACACAACCAGCGATGGCACTGAAAGCATTCACGTCTGAATCTAATATTGACAGAAAGAGGAATACAATTTAGAGGGTGTGCACTGTGGCCTACAGCGATAAACGCGAGTGTAAGGAATATGACAGTGATTAAAGCCTACTTACATTATTCAGTATATCATGAACCTTGGAAAATCAAAATGAAAACAGAACAGAGGAAGAATGGACGGAATTTAGAGCGGGAACGAGGAAGAGAACGAGGAAGAAGCGGAAGATGATGAAGTGAAGAGGACTGGAACGGGGTGCAGTAAAGAGGAATGGCAGTGGAAAGTAGTAGGCCTGAGGGCTAGGAAGGGACACGAGAAAAGAACATTTCTGTCTGGCGGGGCATGCATACCAAAAACCAGACTAATAATTAAAACAAAACCAAACTCGAACCAAACACGCAATAACAATAATAACATGCAGAGTTAATATTAGACCTATGTGTTGAGGTTTAAGATTTTCCACCACTATAGTTTGTGTGTGGAAAAAGCGCGCAGACAAATGCGCGCAGACAAATGCGCCCAAGAAGAACAAATGGGCCAAATATTGTTCTTATAAGTGGATCGCTTTGACTTGCCGGCGAAAATCATGAAAGGCTACGATGGGATAATAAACAATAACAAATAGGCTACAGACTACATCAAATAAGTGGGGCCGAAAATATGCGAAGTCATAGACTCAGGACAGAGAGTGTATGAAACATTTAGGCCTACTTAACATTCTAAGGCGAGAATTCACCGAAGATGGGAATTCATTTCGAATGAGTTCGGAACAATTACATGTATGTGTAATTAGGCGTTAATTGGACAATATTTGTGTTTAAATTACATGTTCCTGATCTATAACGTATCAGCATACACAATAATTTAGCCTGAGTCGGTAGGCGGGACGTTATTAATCATTATTAGTCAACAATAAATACTCGTCCGGGTAGTTGCGCGCTTTGGTTGCGCGCTTTTGTCTGCGCGCATTTGTCGGGGAAAGTTCCTGTTGCGCGCTCTGTGCGCTATTGTCTGCACGCATTTGTCTGCGCGCATTTGTCTGCGCGCTTTTGTCGGGGAAAGTTCCTGTTGCGCGCTCTGTGCGCTATTGTCTGCACGCATTTGTCTGCGCGCATTTGTCTGCGCGCTTTTGCCCTGCGCGCTTTTGTTACGGCGCCGCTTCGGACATTTCAGTTGATTATTATGGAAGTGCTTGAATAAGGTTGTTGAAGACTTGAAGTTGAGAAGACATGCATGAGAGCAGTTTAAACAGACTTCAAAATTTGCTAACAGAGACCATTTAATGGTCTCTGTTAGCGGTGCTGGTAAGTTGGTGTGACAGTCGTTAAGCGAATAACGGACAGAGTTTGCTAGTGAAAATTACTGACGATTTGGATGCGATCGACAAGCAATGTGAAGGTTTTTAAAGTCCATATAGATGATAATTTTATTAAATGGAATTTAGTATAACTATATTATAGTTGCCATACTGCAGAAAATGTCACAAAATTATAGTACTACGTATATCTACAGATATAGAATATGAATAATATGACGATGACGGTAAGCCAACGATAGATCTATAATATTCAGTTTGGAGGATGGCTTTAACGGTCATGGTGGCGTAATCCACAAAACATCCACGCGCTCATTCATGATGCTCCAGGCTGAAGACAGGGAAGCGAGAACTCGGAATCCACCGAGTAAATTCTTACTGTAATGCGAGAGGCACGATATATAAGCAACCCTCGATATGCTGCTGTAGGGTGCAGCAGATGATGTGGTAATCAATGACGATGCCATGCAAGGCTTTTTTAACGTGCAGTTCTACACAAAATGTGCAGTTCTAAATGGATTCGTGCAGTTGTAGAAGCACTTCCGCCACGTTCCGTGCAGTTAAAACTACATGTAGTAAAAAATAGGTCATTTTCCTCAGATTCGGAGTAATTTACCATGGAGGATGAGAAAGGAGACAAGAGGATGTGCAGTTCTAAAAATTCCTTAAAAACAGCCCTGATGTCATGACGTCGATGGCATCGACCCTTCGCTTCTGTCGTCATTAGAGCAGAATGGCGTGACAACGACGTTCAGTGGAATCAGGCGGTCTGCTTTTAGCAGGAAACGATCCGCAACGACATCGACCTAATGAAGGCAGTTATGATCGAGGGTCGACACACTCGCAAGCATACATCACAGTGTATGTATGAGAGTTTGCGACCCTGCACGACGTCTATAGATGGAGAAAATATTTGTTTTGACGAAGGAATCGTTGGACAGTAATACGTTCAGTTCACAAGAACACAAAACGGAACAGACGGCCTGCGATACATTAAATGGCAATATTGCCCAGTAACCTGGAGTAACCTGGCGACGAATTTTCCATCCACTAATGCTCTTGTGTCCCATGGGGGAATTCCAGCTGTTTATTTCACTGTAGATAGATATCAAATATAATTTTTTTTTAAATTTTGCAACCATAGTATACATGACAGGTTTACACATCTTGTTCATTGGTTACAAAAAAGGGAGGTCCTAAAGGGATAAAAGAATCCCGCTGTCTAGGGACACCAACTAATATATTGAGTATAGGATGCGAGGTGGCCATGACGAAATCTTTGCAAAATCAACATAGTGATTCACAAAAGTGGCAAAGCACAAAGATGCGTTTGGGTAAGGGTGGTGTCGTGCAGCCGAGGCATGGGGTCTAGGGATATCCGAACCATTGCCACCTTCCTCCAATGAGTGTCTATTGTAAGCATGCGCAGCGTGTGTCGCGAACGCTGCTGACTTACAACTATGATGGATGGAAATTCATTGATTGGGATTTTCCAGCCTTTGTGTGGGCGTGAGAATAGACGCGCCATTTCCACTCTTCTAGTTTTTATGCGCACTGTGTTGTTTTCTTATAACCGTCGGTTCTTAATAGCATTCAATAAATTATGTGGACTGCAGGGCAGACAGAGCAACGTGAGAAATTGCAAAGACACTAGCAATCCAACACCTACACAGCCACAATCAGAAATCTAATGCAATTGTTGACGCCCGACTACCATAAAGTTACGGGGTTCATATGCACCCATTAAAATGGATGAGATTGACATATATTGCTCATAATTATAGTTTCACCCAAAAGTACAATTTTATTCGTATAAATGTGTGCCAATACGTAGTTAGCCTGTGCAGTTACAACGCTCAGCCTCTCAATTATTCTGTGGGGAAAGATGAAACGCGGTCGCATTATCCACTAACAGTTAAAGATTGCTTATGGTACCGTATTACACGCAACGCTATGTTAAGACGCTTTTGCAAAAGACCCGTTATCATGAGATGGTGCATAGATAATATTTTTGGATATAATATCTAACAAAACAATTCTTCTTAGGTTTCTTTGTCTTAATTGAAAAATATGATGAAAGCATTATTTTGTGAATTTCCTATTACGCAACAAAGGGAGCTATTAGGTCTATTATAAATTTATAATATATACGAATCGTATTTCTATGCAACGTCTGAAAAGATTTCGGTCACAGAAACACAAGGGAATCGCGGAGTATAGATGATAGTGCCTACACTGAACTGACACTCTCCTGCATGTAACGTAGTTCTCTTCGCTATACGTCAAAGGGGGCTGATATTCCTCTCTGTATATATGCCCTATATATATTTATTTTATACAGATGAATCATTTTTCATTCATTCAGACAGAGATAGACCTGATTATAGGGTGATAATAATATTTTACCTGTCGTAGATTTAGGCCTACATCTGCAGTTCTGCTTGTTTTCACTTGCAGTTCAGATAGATAACAATAGGCAATTTGCAAATAATTATGGTCGTACGTTTTGTAGGCTAAATGAATAAGTGGCACCCAGCATCGATGGTCTAAATTTAGAAGTGTACCACACGATGCACATTGGATGTACCACTCAGTGCATTATAATTATGATGTTTATTTATATCTATATTTTAATTTCCAGGTCCATTTGCGTCAATACAAACACGTCAAACTGTTTACATTTTTGCGCCGGAGCGTGTTAGTCCAGTAGGGCGACCGTCAATAGTGATATCAGATGAGGTCTATATTGGACGGAGTAAACACCATGAACGGATACCTTCCCACAATATCAATTTCATGTGTTTACTCCGTCCAATATATGTGAAGTTATATTATGCGATATCACGATAGCACAATGCCACCCACGGCCGCAAAATGGCCACGAAAAAAATCCTGCAGTATTAAAAAATGTATATAGTCCGTGGGCGACTTGGATGTGAGCAAATGCATGCATGGCACGTAAAGCGAGATCGTAGGAAGCTTGAAAAGATCATATTATATCCATGTAATACTCAGCAACCGAAACAGTCAACTCATGCTTTCCATTTTTCAAGGTCAGTAAACATATAGTCCTAGATGACGTTCTTTGGACATGTGATGCGCACAGATGGGCTGGAAAAGGAGATGACGCTGACATCTGGGGAGAGAAGGAGAGGTAGATGGTGGCCAAGGAGGAGATGGATGCATGTAGGATTGTAGGAGATACATGAGGGGATGGGGATGAACCCTGCGGAGGTGAGGGAGGCGGTGAGAGATCGGGATTCATGGAGAAGGTTGACTGTGACGGTCGCTAGGATATTCATCGAATCGACGGTACAAGGTGACAAGGTGATACACAGGTTATGCATGATATTCAGTGGACGTTTCGACGCGAGAGCAACAGCTGCTGTTGAATATTTGAATGCCTCCTGATTAGTAGGTCCATGCGTATGGCCTGAAAATCTTTCTAGACCAGAGGAAATGGACGCAATCAATGAGTTTCTCGTTATAATGAATCACGTTAACTATACTGTTACGTGTATACTCAAATTCACATGTTTTTCTCATCAGCAGCACTTTAAAACCAACCACATGTAGAATTCTCCTAATTCCACTGAAGCTCTTAGCTGCCGGAGATTTCAACGACGACCCTTGCTGAACGATCATCGAAGGACTTCTTTGTGAATGCCATCACGCTTGTAAACAAACAATAGCATTGGGTCGTCTATTATACTTGGCTACAGAGTGTCTATAGAAAGTATAGATATCACTCAGGCTACTATATTTTCTGCCGATGTTTTTCTTCCACCGAAATGTACGCTAGTGATTTTGCTAAGTGATAGCCTATTTTGTCAAGTTCAAAAGTTTACGTATTGTAATGCAATAGTTTTTCAATGATGACAATTATTGCTTCTTTGATAATCTAATTCGACAGTATCATTGATGAAAATAATAAACTTTTTAACCCTACGTTCAGTATGTTGCCTATACTTGCAATCCTTTAGGACAAATAATGCGTTGGAAGCCGTTGACGAGTTTCAGGCCAAGCAGGCCTCGTCAACTTCAGCGAATCGATTGATTTTTATGGAACTGAGCTTCAGACTCTCAAATCTCAATATTCAAATCGAGGAAAAGTAGACCTCCCTTGTTCAAAATTTATTACCATCGATTTAAAATCAAATTTTCAATCCAGCGTTGTTAGTACATTGGAAAGTCACTTTTAGTTATCGAAAAATTATGCTTTGGACAAAATCCGCTTTTGAGCAATGTGCAAATTAATATAGGCCTACATAATTAGGCTACACGCACATGTAGGCTATAACTAAATGCACGAATTGGAGCCGTTGGCTAAATTAGTGAGACCAAGAAAACATGTTGAAATTCAGCGACTGTATTTTGTTATTATTGAGACTTGGACCAATTGTTATTATCATGCCTAAGCGAGCTCTATATCTCCGGTTTAATATGATCATAATACACACGGCTAACCCACTGGATCATTATTGTAACTAAGGCGACTGAATACCAAACCAAATGCCACTCTCTGGATTTCCTCTTAGTCGCCGTTGACGACGGAAATCTACGCTCTCAGCATGAATTGATGTTCTCTGCTGATATTATATCGGTGTTCTTGAGCGCACAAAGCAATAATGTCAGCAGCAATAATGTCGATATAAAGTGACTTTATATATCATGCAAGCACCATAAAGATGCCGAACGGTGCCTACAGGAAGCTATAAAAAATGTTCAGCGATACACGCGGCACACGCAGCGCTACTTCAGATGATCGTCCTATAGAAAATGGGTCTAGAAAACTCCGTAGGCAATGTCTATAGGTAGCCTACACGCAACGCATGCTCAAAATAATACAGACGTATAAAACAACATAATTTGTCTAGGGTTCTATCGGTGCATATACAGCATTGCACACTCACATGCAGACATCATGACGCACACATAGGCCACATAATTATGATACGCTAATTACATGAAATCAATTGATATAGTTGCAGTTGAATTGATGCAGACATAATACATGATAGAAGGTATACGCCCACTTACACACGAAGAAACGTGTGTAAATAATTGTAATTGCAGGTAAAATTGTGTATAATTAGTAGGCGTATTGCTTTCAGTGCAGGCCCTACGCCCATGTTGGCTCACCTTGTCACCTGTGCTTTCAGTTCCTTCAACTCTAGCGACCGTCATGACCAGTTTCCTCCATTGCTTTCTTTCTGATGTCACTTCCCTTAGTTCTTCCAGATTCATTCCCGTTGTTTCCTGAGCCACATCCAACCATCTTTTCCTCGGTCGCCCTTGTTTTCTCCTTCCATCTCCGCACGCCAGCATCATATCTTTCTCCAGTCCATTTGAGCGCATAGCAATGTCATGACCAAAAGAGACCAACTTTCTTCTTAGCACTTTTTGTTGTAACGACTCATCGTTTTCGATAGCAATCTTTATGTTTACTCGTTTGTCCTTTTTCATTCCAAGATATTCCTCCAAATCCACATCTCACATGCGTTAATCTTTTTTCCATTTTCTTGGTCATTGTCCCACAACCATATATAATACTGTCGGTATTATCAAAGCCCTCACCAGTATTTTTTCGTGTCTGTATTCACATGCCTATCCTTCCATATTTTTTTCCAATCCATTCATTGCAGTCTTCCCTATCGCTACCCTACGTTTTATTTCCGTATCACAACTGCCCTCTTTTTCTATAACAGATCCTACAAACGTAAAGCTTCAAACCACCTCCAATTCCTCTCCGTCTATCACAAAATTGTCTCCCCAACTGTTGTCATAATCTTTGTCTTCTTTATGTTGAAATAGAGACCAGCTTTTTCACTTTCTCTCTATATCCTTTCTATTAATTGCAACAAATCTGCTTTTCCCCTGCCAATAATGTAATATCGTCTGCGTATCTCAAGCTATTCAGTAAGCTTAGGCCTACTCTTCCTGCTTCCTTATTCCCTCTTTTCCCTCCTCCATTTCCGGCAGCCTCATTATCCTTTCCGCGTACAGGTTAAATAAGACTGGAGACAAGATGCAACCTTGTCTCACTCTTATCCTTATTTTAAATCTGCCTGTATCTCCAAATTCTGATCTTATCACCGCTATCTGGTCTTCATACATTTAAGTACGGTAGTGATATCAAATGTTTCGGTATTCCCATCTCATTCAAAGTTTTACACATCAATTCATGGTTAATGCAATCAAAAGCCTTGCTATAATCGATCAAACAAATGTATATTTTGTTGGCTACACATTATTTTTCAAGCATGGTTTAAATGACAACTTAGTTTTCTAGGTCATCTCATTTTTTTGTTGCTACTTATTTCCTCTGGAGATTAATATAAATACAACTAAATAAATTGACTCACTTTTTTACGCCATGCATGTTATACGTGATTCCATTTTTCTTTAAGCAAATAGAACCCATGCAGACGAAGAAATGTTAACAGCAACAATGTTTCGTAATTATCATGCGCTATAATCCAGTTTTTTTTCATTCTCCATAGATCTTCATCACTGCCTCTCTCTCTCTCCTATCTCTCCTCTCTCTCTCTCTCTCTCTCTCTCTCTCTCTCTCTCTCTCTCTCTCTCTCTCTCTCCTATCTCTCTCTCTCTCTCCTCTCTCTCTCTCTCCTCTCTTTCTCCTCTGAGTCCTCTCTCTCTCCCTTCCGTCTCTCTGTCCGTCTGCCTGTCTGTCTGTCTATCTGTCTGTCTGTCTGTCTCTCTCCTCTCTTTCTCCTCTCTCTTTCTCTCTGCAGGCACATTTCTTACACGATCTATACAATTAATCTTCAACTTACGAAGACGACTGAACAAATTATCGATTCAGAGCAAGTCGAATGAGCTTATTCAGCTAATAATTATATGCTTCAACGAATGGGTGGCGACGCCTAGCGATATAGTTGGCGTCGTTTCCTGTGCGTGACCGGAAAAGCCTTCTGGCCTAATTCAGCATTATATAAAAATAATCTCTGATGAGCTGAGAAAGACGTCAATTTGGATCGTTAAGATCACGAAGACCTTATTATTATTATTTTCTCCTCAACGGTGAGGAATACAATACGCGCATCAGCAAATAACATGGAAACGCCTATTGAAAGCCCTGCAGATTGGACGCATACCGTACTTTAAAAGGTAATTAGGCGTAAGTTCGAGACCAAATAACAAAAACCTTGCACCAACAACAGCGCATGTACATGTAGGTCTGCTCATTTAATGACTAGTGCGCCTAGATGATTTGGTCCACATTCATATTAGCAATCTAAACTATAATATATAATACATGCATTTTATCAAACCATAAAATTGGCTGTGGCTGTTATAGTCACAGTGTAACTATAGCTGCTAGCTTGTTATTATGCATTGTGATTGGAAATGGCAGCAGCCGCAGCTGGCTAATATAGGCTACCGTATACGCCTTCGAGGCTCAAAGCCAGTGAATAGAAATTATATCCCTCGTGGAAGGTTTATTGCGGGTCTTCTGTGTAATAATAATAATAATTATTATTATTATATTATTATTATTATTATTTATTTAAAAAAAATTTTATTATTAATTATTATCATAAGTAGATTTCTCTTCAACAACAGAAACTGTTCCTCTGCGAACATCGAACTTTTCATAGGAATTCGATTTCTTTATGAAAGACGATTTTCATCGATTTTCTATTTTGCTATAAATAGCAATTTGCGTCGATGACTTACCTACTCACCGTGGGCTTTATAGATTGCTATTTGCTACCTTTTATTTTTTCTGTCGATTATAGCTTTATTTTAATATTCGCTAGGGCATGCTACACGTAGATTAGTCTGTAATGGTTCGCTAGGTGGAATACTGTGTCAGGCGGTCGATGATAAAACAAGGGAACATTCATTTTGTTTGTCTAAAATAATATCCTACTATCGTCATAAAAATGTTGTTAGATAAATTATCGGTTGCAAGACCATAGCCAGGATTTTGTTTCCATTCGTGTTAGCCAACTCGATATTGAGCAAGTTGAGAAGCAACCGCATCAAGTGACTAAGGGGTTTGAAGAAGCGTCGTTGGCTCTCTTAGCGGGTAATTGGCGACCAATAGCAGCTTATAGACCTACATGACACACTGTAGTACAGTTGCTATTATTACCCCATTCCAGAACCTCAGTTGTAGAGCACCATCGTCATAACAACAACAACAATAATAATAATAATAATAATAATATTCTCTTGTTAATTCAACAATCCGGTTGACAGACCGCAACCGGTTACAGTGTACAATTATGCAGTTTAGACAATTCACAAGAACGGAGATCACAGAGTACATAAATCTTAACTATACAAACTGAACAGACAGCCTGCAATAGGCTTACATGGCGCTAATAGCAGCCTACAAAGCAAATCCGCCCAACGGGGGGCTCGAACTCGCTACCTCTTCAAAAAACCTGCTCAGAAGTTCTGAGCGGGCTTTTTGAAGAGGCGCCATATAAATTATCGGAATGAATCAATGAATTCATAGCTAGAATAATATAGATGGTGTCCCATATGGAGTTGGAAAATTGTTGGGAAAATAAAGGTAATCGAAGAATTAGTTCTAGGACAATTGAGAGCCGGAAATTTCTGAGTGGTCACCGATGTCACAACGAGTGAAGCGGCCAAGCCAGGAACGAGTTGTGTTACAACATCTTGAGCAGGAAGACATCTCACGTCACAGTGTTTCACTTAATTCTCTCTAATGCTGTGAATTTTCTATCGAAATTTCAATCTTGCATCGATCGATCGCTTTCAATTATCGAATGATCGACACAAAAACTCAACCAACGGTTAACAAATTGGAGGTGCTACTCACTCACCGTTTTCAACTTCAGCATAAAAATTCCTGCATCGAATTTCGAATTCCAACGTCTTTGATTGTAGAATTTCGATGATTTTCTAGTCGAGATGGCGCGTCTGTCTCTTTGTCGAATTATCAAAATAATGATATTCGACACGTTTCCAAGGCGAAACAATGACGTCATAATTTTGAGCAACAGTTGCAAATGACGTCGTAATGAAATAGTTTGCACATGATCAGTTCCCACTATGCACACTGCACAGCTATAACAATTGCCGATGATAAAGCTAATAATAGAAATAACAGAAACCAAATAAAGCTAGGCATGATGTTGATGATAAAAAAACGGTGACGACGCAAATAGTGGTAGTAAGCTTAGTAGTAGTAGGCCCTAGTAGTAGTAGTAGTAGTAGTAGTAGTAGTAGTAGTAGTAGTAGTAGTAGTAGTAGTAGTAGTAGTAGGAGTAGGAGTAGCAGTAGCAGTAGCAGTAGCAGTAGCAGTAGCAGTAGTAGTACTACTACTACTACTACTACTACTACTACTACTACTACTACTACTACTACTACTACTACTTCTACTACTACTACTACTACTACTACTACTACTATGGCCTACTTTGTTGTAGTAGAAGTCGTAGGCCAAGTAGTAGTAGCAATATTAATAAAAATAAATAATAATAAACGTCTTTCCATCTGTGTAGCGCGTAAATTTGATCTGTGTAGCGCGTAAAAATGACGTTGCCGTGCAGATGCATATTTTCGGATGGCTGTGAAACCTGAGGCAATGTTTGCTTTCCAAGAGAATAACTTTTACTCCTAAAATAATTCAGTTCTTGATGAATTCTTTAAAAATTTGTTCTTTGACCAGTGATCAGAAATATTGACAAAATACAAGTGTGCTGAAAAAGTACTGTAGGATGATACTGCAACATAAAAAATCATTGCCATTTTGCATGCACATTCAAACTTTGAATAAAGATCTATACTTATAAAGCAGAGTCATTATTCTGTCTGTATTTTTTCTGTTTGTATGGATGTATTTTGAATTTCTCGCCAGAGCCTGCTCGGAAATTACAGCGATTCGTTTTACCAAAATTTTCAAACTGATTCTTACCCAAATTTGACGTTTAACGCGACTATTTTCAGCTGTCAATAAACTTTATAGCCCGAGCTGTCAACATTTTAACTTCACACGCGATAAGCGATTCGAAAGCCATTCGTGTTCATCGCCTCCATTGCCTACAAGAATCCTACAACCAATGGCATGACGCTTTGAGATCACGTGATATTTACTTATATCGAAAATATTTCTGATGATTATTCTGGCCTTATTTCTTCTGATCCACTCGACAAAAACATAAAGAAAGCGATCCAAAAATCTTTCCATATTTTAAATTTCGCTGTTATAAAAACGATCGTTGGCTTTATGTTCACTAAACTCATGACGTCATTATTTTTAGCTCAAATCTTTACGCCGCGCAGCAAAAAATGTTATGGACGCAAAAAATGCGAACATAACTGCAAATAATTGGGAAAAATTAGCGTAGATTTCAAAAACTTCCTTTATCGAACAATTTATGAAAGAAGCAGGTTGCGGTGAATGGTAGCGGGTTTTCAGAAAAAACCGTTTTTCTCAGTTACGTGTCGAGTGGACTTAACGGGTTTAGCTCTTAAATTATCGACCAGCCATGTACACCTAGCGGAGAGGTTCGTTACTTCGCCTTAACGCGGGGGTCGATGAAAGGCGGGGTCAGAATGGTGAAGTCGGAACGGGGTCAGGCGTGGCTGGGGACAAAAACATTTCCCGGGCAACGCCGGGTAATTCAGCTAGTCTATATATATACCGTACTTGAATGGCGCTTATCAGGGTTGTTTTTATGGAATTTTAGAACTGCACAGCCCCTTCTTTTCCTTCCCATCCTCCATGGTAGGCTAAATTACTCACAATCGAATGACAATAACCATTTTATGCTAGTTTTAACAGTACAAAAGTGCTTCTACAACTGCACGAATCCATTTAGAACTGCACATTTTGTGTACAACTGCACGCTAAAAAAGCCCTGGCGCTTATAACAAAATCTTTGAATCCAGGTGAGTGTAAATACAGATGTTATTATCTCTATTAACCTGCTCTAATAAAATAAATATTCTATGAAGACATTATTGCAATTTGTAAAACATCAATCAACCAGAAGTTGAAGCGAAACCACAATCAAAGTCAAGTTCGATTAGAAAATCAGAATTCTTCACTGCATCGCCGATCACTCTTCAGTCAAGTTGCAAAATGCTCTGCACTGTTATTGAAAAATCC
>OX457046.1:14762535-14818354 GCA_949752735.1 Lumbricus terrestris
TTCTCTTACCGCTTCTGAAAGTTGTCAGTCGATATTCTTCCATAACTATGTCGCAGTTTTTCATCAGTCGAAATGAGTGGAAATCAGCAGATTATGCAATCTCCCATGCATGTGGGTTCAAACGATACTCTTGGGGATGATTGGGTGAAATTGCTTTTACTGGTTAATAACAACAAAAACATCAGACAATCGATTGACTGCAGTCTCACATACAGGCAATCATCATCATCATCTAATGTAAATATATATGTTGTCACATGGTCAGCGTTTTTTCAGAAGTTCTGGCAATATTTAGCCTTACACATCTATACGCCTATCGTTCACACACATGTCCTGTACATAGCCTAATAATAATTATTATGGATATAATTCTCATTCCTGAAATTGTTTTCTCTGAGTCTTTTCATAGAAGCTGTTTGTCTGTTTCTATTTTCGTCCATCTGTATAAAAATTATATATCTATCTATCTTTCTATTCTCTTCGTTTTTAATCTATTGCAACTGTTAAAAACATAATTGAGTACGTATGCATGTATGTACAATGTATGTACGCATGTATGTGCGTTTGTATGCATATATGAATGCATGAACACCTGTATGCACTATTTTTATACGTAGGTGAGCATTAGGGTGGTCGTTAGAAATGAAAGTTTGAATTGAATGTTCTCCAAGGCGCCATTTGGTTCCATTCTCCCCAGAAACATCACACAAAAAGTTGTAAGAGAAAATATTAATATTTAGGACTAGCACAACGCCCTCAAAGTTTTACCCTTGTAATAGCAAGTCTTCTAATGCTCAAAAGTAGCTAAATGGTTGTAATCAACAAGGAATCTTCAAACCAGGAATTAATTCAACTACTTGTAGTTGGTCCACACTTAAACACAATGATGCTACTGTTATCGTAATCATAATCATCAATTTATATAGCGCCACTTCAAGAGAAATTCCTCAAAGGCAAGAAAACCTGTATAACACACCGCATCACAGATAACATCTATCATATCTTATGTTTTTACAAATACTATCTGTTTTGCCTTGTTGTCGTGATTGATAATAGTAGCTTATTGCTCTTAGTCTGTTACAGCAAGGGAACAGTAATAGTATACAATTATAGGGATAAATATAAATTTTTTGGGTTTCATCAGTGCCCTACATAATTAATCTATTCTGCAAAATCGCCAACATTCTTAGTGAGGTCTGATTTCTCATAAATCTTTGTTCTTCTACCGTCATTGTTCATGGGGTTACTTGGTACAAGGAACTGATGTATTGTGATGTAATTATATTAATTAAAAGTAGCAACCCATTTTAGATGCGAATTTTTTTCTCAGATGTAGGCTAATATGTTTTCAACCCGAGGCATTATTACCCTGTCTCACAATTCAAATTGCATTTGGTGTTTGAATGGGTTTGAGCTATGGTGTAGTTTTCACGATACACTTCCCTCAAAGTGAAATCTCTGGCATGTTGCCCAAAGAAGGTGTTCATCTGCCACCAAGAGTGTAGCAATGGGTGTTGTCTTGAGGGTACTATACTTATTCCCTTGGATTGGTTGGTCGTCTGAGATGTCCTGGTTGGTGGCCACTGTAATTTCAGCTAGATCCATTGCTGAGGATGATGTAGAGATTTTGAGTAGCACATAGCTTATGTGTTTGACACCATCGCCTTTCATGCAATTTATAATAGGTAGTTAATTTATAATAGCTAATAAAGGCAGTGTAATTTGTGTCCACTCTTGACAGCACTTTCTGTGTCAATTGTTTGACTCTGTGTTCATTCTTTCAACTCTAAAAGTATACTTTTAATGGGATAAATTCTATATTATGAAATGTGACAATGTGAGTAGGCTTCACCAGGCACTCAGTTATGATGCTCTCTTCAGAAGTTGTTTAAAAGCTGCTCCTTGACTCCTGTGTGGTAATAAGTAATTTCATAGATCTATAAAAATCCAGGCAATCAATTATGATGCTCTCTTTAGAAGTTGTTTAAAAGCTGCTCTTTGACTCCTGTGTGGTAATAAGTAACTTCATAGATCTATAAAAATTATGATCTCAATAATTTCAACATCTATTTTAATGCATTTCTTTACAGCAGCTCTTGATAAATTTTATCTGTGATGCGCTTTGTCATTCTGCTCTGATTGCTACAATAAACAAAATATCATCATTATTTTTTTTTCTCTACTTCAACTATTATTGAGGTTCTTGTCCGACGGTCTGTGTTATATCAGAATTTGTGTAAAAGTTAAGCATGTAGTAAAGAGCCTTTAGTGTAACAAAGGATTCCTGTAAATAGAAATCAGACCTACGAAAAGAACATAGCAATGGGTTGGCCTACTAGTATAGTTTATGGTCATCGATCTCAGGGACTCACGAGTCAAATACTATTACGATGGTCAATTGTTCATAAAAATATATAAGAAACCATTATCATCATTGTAGAAGTTAGGCATACTTGTCAGTTGTGCTTGAGTAAAATAATGTAGTCTTTCTGCTAAAACTAGTCACAGGTTAAAAAAGTGACTAAATTATCCTTATACTCAAAAAGACGATGATATTTCGTAAAATCCAAAACTTCAAACACGTTGTGCTAGTCCTAAATATTTTGCAATCGGCATAATTTTTGGGCTACAACAGTCTTTTACCAAGTGGCACCAAATGGTGGGTTGGAGAAAGAACGAAACTGAAGTTGAAAATTTGCCATTGCAGATGCGACCACCCTAGTGAGCATGTATGTAATGTACATGTATGTATGTATTGCATGTATTTCTTTATGCATGTATGCCGAATCACCAACCACTTGAAGTTTTCGGCTGCAATTAAGAAACTCTCTAAGGTATTATCAACTAATAACTTCTATTGCACCGTTCTACGATGGACATGACATTAACCGATAAGAAATTGCAGATATATCCAAGTGAGACTTTTGCATAATTTTTAGGCCTCACCGCACACAAACGACCAATCTCCAGTTAAAATAGTTCAATGCGTGGGTAAATGAGCTTCTATGGCTTACTGCCCTGCATGGTCTATAAAAAAACTGGAGAGAAGCCTCCGTGAAGCTGCAACTGCTAAAGAACGCTTGCTTAAAAAATTCTTAACTCTCAGCCTGGTTTTTAGCGCACGATTAATCAATAATTATGTGCCTCAAAGTGAACGCATGCTAGACAATATTCCAGACAGATTATATAGGGTATTTGGCTGAATAACATATGCTCAGTTGAATACCTTTGCACGATTGAATAACCTGTGCATGGTGAATGACCTGGTTTTGATATTGTATCAAGTATCGAAACTGCATTGCATAGCGTAAATTCGTTTCTAGTAAAACTGCCACCATGCCACATTGGAAGAATAGGTCTACTCGTATTCGCAAGTTCAGAATAATTTGTAAATCGACATAAATTATCTTTAAGCTGACAGAATAGGCTTATTGAGAAAAAGCGGTAAAGTTGACCTTGAGGTAAACGTATTTCTAGAACAGCATTAAGCGATTGATGGATGTTCCAGTGTATACTATAAGCTTACTACGCTCTGCTGCAGGACCTGATCGAAGACCTGAAATCTGAATTGGGAGGCAACTTCGAGGATGCCGTCATCGCCCTCATGACTCCGATGTTCACGTTTCTCGCTCGCGAACTCAGCAAAGCCATCAAGGTTGGTTAAGGTCGACGATATTGCATCTTTAATAACCTTTAGCACACGCAAACACATACATACACACATCCGCACACCTACACCAACGAACATGCACACACACACACAAACACACACACATACGCACACACACATATGCAAGCACAATGTCATGAAGTCATTACGGCGCAAACTGCCATTCAGCGCTGCTGCAGGTTTACTGTTTCAAATTAAGATCCGTGTGAATGACTGCAATTCATTTCTGGTGGCTAAGCATGGTGTGTCAGAACAAGTTCGTGTCCAACACTCCGAAATTCTTACTGAGAACACTAACAATGTTCGCGTTCGTTCTTATCAGACGGTGTTCTTAATATGAGTGTTCTGTTTCAGGGAGCTGGTACCGATGAGGGCGCTCTGGTTGAAATCATCTGCACTAAAAACAACGACGAGATACAGATCCTGAAGGACGCGTACAAAGAAGGTAAAGCAAATTTAACTTCACGAATGCCCAGTTGCATTGTAAATAATTATATGATGCAACTAAGCATGCATTTGCATAAGCAGCATAACGCTCTGTAGTCTGTACAGTGTACATCAGCAGTAAGTCTGTGAAATTTTGATGGCAACCATCGTTGGCCCAAATGGTATGGTCTCACGTTGTTGAGATTGTTGGTCCAAATGTGCCTCATATGATCCCTCGGATGTTCCCAATTTGGAGAGGATAGAACGCATAATTATTTTTTTAAATATAAATTATTTTCTTTTCACGTTTATAAATAACATCGCACATTCTATTTTGATTCAATTATAAAAAATTATTTTCTTTCATTTAATTAAATTTTAACCGTGCGGCTTCCTAATATCCTTCAAGTAAGAAAAAGTGGCCCTCGTGTCCTTCAACTTAGAAAAAGTTACTCTAAAGTCGAAAAGGTTTGGAACCACTTGACCTATATTTATATATTGACCCTTAATAAAAAAAGAAGTAAGGGATTAGGCGCGATCTGTGAGTGGATGACTTCGTTGCATTGATTTGTCTGCAGAGACCGGTCGGGAACTGGAGGACGATGTTGTCAACGACACAAGCGGCCACTTCCGTCGTCTGCTCGTCTCTCAGCTGAATGGAAAGCGAGAGGATTACGACGTCGAACCAGACAGAGCAGAGGACGATGCACAGAGGATCTACGACGTACACCTTTTTATCTCTATAATTTAAGCACGATATAAAGATCGAAGTAGCAGCTGCAGCGAGGGTCAAGCTCTACTCGTATTATTTAAAATAGTAATAATTAATTTTCGGATGGCATTGGTTGTTAGCCACAGCCAATTATCAGAGATCAGCCATTTATTTTCTGATAGTAAACTATTTTTCGCTCCTGTGAATCAGTAATTTCTATTTTGGGTTAAAACGTGATATTTACGACGAATCTCTTGAGAACAACATGAGGTCAATTTCCTTTTCCATCGCCTTTCCATACTGATCCAGCGGTTCAATGCCATCGCATTTTGCGATCACTTCTGCAGCGCATGGAGAATTTTAATTCTCAAAACAGCAACAAGCAACAGTAACAATGATAACAACAACCATAATTATATAATGAGTAAAGATGTCAATATATATATATATATAATGGTAAGCGCTTTGGATATTCTAGCAAGCGGTGATCCTCTCGCCCGAGATGTGACGGTTGCAGACACGCAGTGGTGTAGGGGTAGGCCTATACTTGGTACCTAAGGGTCGGAAGGTGCGAGTTCGAATCCATCTCAAGCCGCCGCGTAGGGACCATGAGCAAGTTCTTCACTCGCAATAGGGGCGATATAACAAGCTCATTCATACCTGCAGTTGCTCATGCGATTCGGCGTGAAACTCCGATTCAGTGTGCGCGCTGTAGTCGGGAGCGGTTCTGAGCAATTATCTTGAAGGGACGATATGACAAGTTCTCATTCATACATAGGCCTACCTGCATATATCCAATACCTTGGCTAATTCATAACTGCCACAAATCGACAGCTCTGTATAGGTCAAGCGACCGAGCTGGCTATACAGAACGAAGTTGCTTGTATGAGTGCCCGCCAGCTTCTGTTCATTTCAGGAAAGAGAAATAATATTACATCGGTATGAAATAATAATTATGGCATTCATCTCATGTTATGAAACATACTTATTTGAAGCTACGAAACCCTTCATTTTATTTCTAGACGAAAGCTTCGTATTAGTCGATGGCTCTGTAGTTATCTGTCTCCTGTCGTTTTCTTTTGCCGATTTGATTAAGGGTGGCCAGGGTCAGTTTGGCACTGATGAGTCAGTGTTCTACTCAGTGCTCTGCCTCCGCAGCTATCCACAGCTGCGCTGCACGTTCGAAAAGTACCGAGACATCGCTGGATGCGGAATCGAAGAAGCCATCACCAAGGAAACGAGTGGATTCCTGCGCGAAGGACTTCTTGCGATAGGTAATTGGACAGAAGGCTTTGATTAGACATCAAATCGTTTTAGTGGTTACACGTCACTGCAATGACTGCATCTAAAACGTATTAACAACACAATTTGACTCATTCACTTTTACCAATAAGTTTATGTTTGTAACTGTTTAGAATGACGTTTACATCTCACTTAGAATGCAAGCGCGGAATACAATTTAAAATATTCAAATTTAATGGCTCAGTCATATAATACACCTCATCAATTTTTGATGCATTCTAATGTTCACTGTTCATTGTCTTATTGTACTTCTCAATGATTATTAGGCCCCCTACTTATCGGGACTTGTCCCTTTTGGTGTGCCTATTGCTCTCAGGTTGTTATTCTGCCTACCAGTTATATGAATTTGCTTAATTCTGATTATGTTTAAACTTAGTTACATGCATGCATGATTGTATAATGGGATAAATAAAAAATGTCTATGTCTTTGTCAATAAAAATGATAAGAAATATAATATTGCATATTGACTTCAGTTACCATTGTATCCCTATCAGACAGTAAATAGTATTATATTTACCGTACATATAATATATGTGGTCATACTTCGAAATAAAAGACGATATAGGTCTATTATTAAACTACATAAAGAACCTGTTGTTAGTGAATAATTACAATGAGTCTGTTCTCTGGTGTAGTGAAGTTCGTGAAAGATCGCGAGATGTACTTTGCGGACCGACTGTACAACAGCATGAAAGGAGCTGGAACGGATGACAACACACTCATCCGAATCATCGTTACTCACTCAGAGGTCACTATATATAATACACACACACACCGCTTAGTAATGGTAGTAGTAGTAGTAGAAGTAGTAGTAGTAGTAGTAGTAGTAGTAGTAGTAGTAGTAGTAGTAGTAGTGGTGGTGGTAGTAGTAGTAGTAGTAGTAGTAGTAGTAGTAGTAGTAGTAGTAGTAGTAGTAGTAGTAGTAGTAGTAGTAGTAGTAGTAGTAGTAGTAGTAGTAGTAGTAGTAGTAGTAGTAGTAGTAGTAGTAGTAGTAGTAGTAGTAGTAGTAGTAGTAGTAGTAGTAGTAGTAGTAGTAGTAGTAGTAGCAGCAGCAGCAGCAGCATAAATGTGTACAATAATAGTAAAAATAAAAAAATAATAATATCAGTAATATTAGTCGCAGTAGAAGTAATAGTAATAGTTAAAATAGTAGTAGCAGGGGCGGCGTCGCCGGTGGGGTGGAGTTGGCGGTTGTGGTGGTGATATTATTATTATTATATAGAAAATATTATTAAATGATAATAATTGATATTGTTGCTAATATTATTATTATTTTCGGTATTATTTAGAACTTCTGTGTCGCCATTTTCAATTGTACAAAGTACACGTATCAGTTAAAGGTGCATCAAAAATAAGTCAGTCGAATGAAGCAATGAGGAAGTCTTGTCACAAGTGTCGATATGTGATGCTAATAAACTCCATGCAACCTGTATACTCCACTGCTTCCATGACTATATCTCATCATCACAGGACCACAGATCACGTGACACTTATCTTATGGTCATGCGGAAGGTGACTCACAAGGCAAATGACAGATCCAAACACATTCACAGCTTCGCATATCGCATCGAAGTAGCATCAACCAGAACAAGCAAATCTGAAAATCACTCATCAGCCAAAAGTTCAAAATATGTCACACAAGTTGCTAAAACTCATCCAGATTAAGACTCGCCTTTTTAGTTGCATCATGATCCATAAGAGGATAAATTGCATTATGTGCTGATCTGAATGATCCTTGATGTTACAGGCAGAGCTCAAATGCAATAGCTTGCACCAGGGGCGTAGCCAAGGGGGGTTTCGGGGGTTAACCCCCCCCCCAATTGGCCAAGGGAAAAAGTTTTTTAAGGTTATTTAGCCACTTAAATAAGAAAAACAAAACAATTGCTTGTAGGCTAGTAACAATTGTTTTTCTTACTTTATTCCCTTTGTTGCTTTATTTCCTTTTTATTTGGTGTAATACTGTTGGGTTGGTTTCAGAAAGAGTATCCGGTCAGGCAAACCCCCGCCCCCATGAAAATTCCTGGCTACGCCACTGGTTTGTACGTTGCGGTAGAAGTTGCTGAATTGCAAATCGAGTTTGTTATGATTCTAGGACGACTTGGTGAACGTGGCGCAGGTCTTCGCTGATGTCTACGGTCAGCCATTGGTCGAATTCATCAAGGCCGACTGCGGCGGGGAATACCGTCGCCTCCTCGTTGCAATCATCGGAAACATCGACTAAGCATTCCTTCTTCCCATCCCTCTTGATCCTCCTTCTCTTCCTTTTAATCTCCCCCATCTATTCTCCTCAACCTCCTTTCCGTTCCTACCATTTACCATCACCTCTGCGTCATTAACCCTCTTTCTCTATCCTTCATCGTCTGCTTACCACCTTCTCCTCATCCATTCCACGCTCTGTCCTCATCCAATTCTCCAGTCCTTCCGAACTTCGTCCTTGTATGACCTCGACTTCGTGTTCCAGCTTTCGCTTCTCCTCCTCCTCCGTCTGTCCATCCATCGCTTGCTTCCGTTTCTATAGAGCTAGATTAACTGTCACTGAACAATGAACGTCATCATCGTCATCATCATCGTTGTCGTTGTCGTATACGATTCCGTCGCATGCAGTCTATATTTCGATGTTCATCGATGTTCATTTCTCATCAATTCAATGTTCGCACTGAAAGGTCGTCCGTGAAATTCCTCAGACGTCATAATAATCATTCGAAAAAGAATTCGTAGACGATAAATGTTACACAGAATAATTTATCATAGCTGAATTATTCATAGTCTGTTTATAATACGGTCTCGGCTATTCTCTATAGGACTTCCTGCAAACACCGCTAGCGAAACTGTGAAAATTGTGAGAACTAGCCTACATGTAAACATGTAGGAAGCCGCATACAGCCACTGCAACATTTACTGCTCTATATATAGGCGCCGCTGCATATTAGTCATCGAAATGTATTACTGCAGCTAAAGCAGATTCCTTTATGAGTACACCCAACTTGGCCCTATATTAATGTTTTATGCCGCACAAAATTACTGCAGTAGACTGGTAGGCGATTCCATTACCTCTTTCCACTCTCGCACAATTGAAGAGCTGCCTCGAGCTATGAACTTCCGTTTATTACCCTATTCTTCATTTCTCTCTACCAATTCCACCAATCGTTTAAGACCATTCTCTTCAATCACGCGTTTTCATCGTCAGATCAGAGGCACGTCTGATGAGGCTTCTCAAAAGGGCGCTGTATAAATAGTGCGCTTGTATCTTGCGAATTTGCGAAGCTTTTTATTTCTAGCGTTGTCTGAACATTGCAGGGCGCTCTTTCTTTTGTGCCTTGCTTCGTGCTGCGCAGTTAGGCTATCGCAGTCTGCAGCCAATGCAATGGCATTTTAGAAGACAACTTTCTTCTGTAACAGATATGCAAATATTCCGTTTTAAATTCCATTTTATTTGCTGCATGGTTCGCATTTAACTTGCGTGAATGTCCAGGGCTATATTTTTTAATGGGCCAACAATTTTCATATGGCTTTTGTGCTGGCAAAGAGACTTAGTTTGCACGCGTCATGCATAACAGACAACTGTTGCTCGTTGTTGCTCCATGTTGCATTTGCGCTTCTTATAGCGGATGATTCATTGACTCCAGAGCCGATCTATCGAGGCGTCACTTGCATGCTTCATACAATCATCGATAATCAATTGAAGATGACAAGCTACCGTAACTTAGAAAGGTCTCAAGTTACCTCGCCTGTTCATGTAATGTCCCTATGCTAGGCCTACTGCGAGGAGAAACCTTTCTTCTTCATGCTTTGCTTGATAAGATATTCTTCGGCAAGGACTAAATGGTTCGCTGTTTATGGACTCAACTGGCACTGGTCTTAACTGGAACTGGACCTTATAACTAGAACTGGGCTTAGCTGGAACTGATCTTCCTGGATCTATTTGTTCTGCATTTTCGTTTACATCTTTAAGACTGAATCTTTTCAAATTGCTTATTCACCAGAAGTTGTCTCTCTGGCATTCTGGGTGTTTATTGACCTACTTTACGGCTGGTTATTGTGCCCATCGTTTGCTTGTATCTGCATTGAACATCAGTGCCAGTGTCTGTCAAAAGCTGCATTGGCTTTTCTGTGTTACAAGACTTAATTTGATGGCTAAACGCAGGGTAGCGAACCATTGCCGCTAATATATGTGACTTAAGGAGCATAGAGATTCCGTCAGTTGTTCTAATAGAGTAGAATTTCCCATCGTCCGCACTGTAGTCAGAGTAAGAAGCTTCTAGTCAGTGTTTCAATTGTTGATGTAACTATTTTGTCTTACGTGTGTAGCTTTGCATGGTTCCATTGCGAGTGATTTCAAATAAAAGGGTAGATAAAAAGAAGGTGGCGTTTTAGAGTTTTACTGAACACCGGGAGGATACAAAAATGCTGCTACTACTACTACTACTGCTACTGGTACTGCTACTGCTACCAAGGCCGTAGCCAGGATTTGATTTCGGGGGTGTTTCTACAGTTTCTCTTCCGAAAAAACTGATGACCTTTTTTAGTCATCCGACCGAAATCTTCAGAAAAATGTCATCAATTCATTCTATTTTTCACATTTTTCATTTCGGGGGTGTTTTCATGGTTTTGTTTCATGGTTTTACATCATGTGCTAGTAAATGCTTTCTATTATTTTTTACTTTGTCCATTTCGGGGGTGCTCAAGCACCCAAAACACACCCTATAGCTACGGCCTTGACTGCTACTGCTACTGCTACTACTACTGCTACTGCTACTGCTGCACACAGACCACGTAATTTTGTCGAAGCAGATATCCTGAAGTTGTGAGATATCGCATTTGCAAGTAGAAATATAAATAAATACAAACCTAGGTTTTGCGTACATGCTTACTAAAGTTCAATGGGATGGAACTCTGCGTAAATAATGGAAATAATACTGAAAACTGATTGGATACGAGATGCACGTGATCAAAATTGAATACTGTAATAATGACGTCATCTTTTAAAACAAACACCATTGATGACGTGATATGGCAACATTCCACGAAGTTTCTTCAAACGTACGTTTAATTGAAGATCTTTTCAAAATGTTCTTTTGAAGATCACGATTTTAGATTTCTTTTGTACGTAGGTTATATTATGCTGAAATGACAAGCGTGATGTTCAGTCAAAAGATGGTCAACAACGTTGATCAATTTTACAAGGTATTAGGATCTTCCGCTATTCAATCTATCAACCATTGAACATAGGCCTACGCGTCTACTTTGTACTGAATAACCGAGTTGTCATGGTAACAACTTGCTAAAAGTAAATCTGATTCTTAACTCAGCGATATTTCAAGTATCCTACGTTTGCCTTCGGAGTTACGACAATAGAGTTGCTAAAAGGTTGGATAGGGGTCAGTTGAGATTGCTGAATAAGCATTCCGATACAGGATCATGAACTGAAGACAAAGTGGCGAAATTGCAATATCGGGGACCGAAACATACACAATATCCTAGTATGTAAAGTATAGTATAGTATAGTATAGTATAGTATAGTATAGTATAGTATAGTATAGTATAGTATAGTATAGTATAGTATAGCATAGCATAGCATAGCATAGCATAGCATAGCATAGTATAGTATATAGTATCTAATGACGACCATAACACTAACACTAACCGACCCTCACGACGTCTGACCTGATCCTTACCGACACACACGGTCCCCGATACTGCAATTACGCTGACAAAGTTCTCATCGTCTTTGATGAAGAGTGAGTTTGAAGCAAAGCGCTCGACGCGAAGGTTTTCAGTGCATGGTTTGTTTCTCTGCTGGAAAAGGCTTCAAAAACTTGGTTTTGATTTGCAATATTGAGATATATTCTAAGCAGAGGATCCGACAGAACTGTGATATAAAGAGCAGATGACGTGAGAATTGATGAATAATTGTGGCATATTTGTATTATGGCCGAATAGCTGATCTTCTGTCACCAAAACAACATAAAAAATAAAGATTTTAGAAGTTTGAATTAACCATTCGCCCAAAAAATTGATCGGGTCAAAGAAAAACAGTTCCAATCGCATCGGTAGTAATTTGTCTAAACTGATGTGTACAGTCTAATCTATAGACCTGGTCATCATACTGCATTCATTGTACTGTAATAATTAATTAATTAATTAATTAATTACTACTGATCTTCTTATTGATAAGATAACACTTCAGAGTAGAGCTTATCATTATCTTCAATAGGCCTATTTATACTTAACTTTTTCTTTGGTTTCAATCTTATGATGGTAATTTAAAGTTGAAGAGTCTTTTCAGCAATAAAAGCCTGAAAGTCAATTTAGGCCTAGTATTGCCATCAGGAAGGCAGTCAAGATGTGAAGCAATTAAAGACACGAGATATTTTAAACTCAGATTGTTTGCCTTAGACAAACAGTATCAAAGAACTCATTCAAACGCAAAACTTAACATTGCTCGCATATTTTAAGTTACACTTAAGACTTAACTTATTCATTGGTTTCGACCACATTGCAATTTAAATTTCAAGCGGGTGTTTTCAGCAGATCAAAATAAAAATAATACTGATCGAAAATCAACTTTAATATAGCAGACAGCAAAAAAGTTGACTTCAAAGTTAAGCTCAACACAGAAGACATCACAAGAGAATACATGGATGAAGCATAGACGACATGGAGAAGAGAGTTTAGGTGACGATTTTATAAGAAGATTCGTCTCTTGAGTCTTATTTTAATCCATGGGCAGCTATGGTACGAAATGCCAGCCGCCTCAATTTTCTTAGCCTCGGCGTATGAGGGCGAGTGGTTAATCCTTTACCTGTTTGCCCCGAGAATATCCTCTGAAAACGGGCTTAAAATTTAAAAATGAACTGGTAAAGGGTTAACTTAATGGTCAATGGTCATCCTCTTCCACGCCGCTTGATTGTCCCATTGATAGTGCTTGTTCAATGTATAAGCTTACTCGCTATTATGCAGGCTAGTCTGTTAATAATTAAGATTGGTGTTAATTAAGAAAACTGCATAACTGTATACTGTATAGTCGGTTTCGGTCTGCCAACCGGATTGTTCAACAATCGTAAAATTATATATTATATATTAGATATATATACAGGGTGGCCCAGCATAAATGTCCCGACTATGCACGCGTATAACTTCGCCAATTTTAAACATTTATTTATACTTAATGCATCAAATTAAAGGTATTTCACTCTAGTATTAACTCTAAAAAAGTCGAACTGATACTAGTTTAGGTTTTAATTATATGCCCGGAACAACGCTAGCTACCATATTTTGCTGTCATTTGTGACGCAACCTGGCGCCGTTGACAGACGATGATCGCGTTTCGATCTTAATTTTACGAACTGATAATGGATTTAATTCGTTTGAAATGATTAACGAATATTCTAACAGAGGGTGGAGTAAACAATACCTTGTATTATCTGCTACGGAAATTTGATAAAACAGGACTTTCTACTCGCAAACCATGGGAATCGGAGCGTATACGGCGCTCACATCCGCTAACATTGCTCGTGTGTCCGCGTACATTTGCAGTCAAGACAATGACCAGGGCAGGCCCTGCATGCAAATTCAGCGCAAAACAGGCAGTCTTAGAAGCATTGAATAACGTATTGGAAAAGATTATAGACCTAAAGTTAAAGTAATTTGTCGACGAGAAGTCCAGCGAACTCTCCAGCTCTTAAGCAAAGAAACGGCTTGCAACGTGCAAGCGTATGAAGCAGCGCATGGCAGTGCACGGCTGTTGGCAAAATTGAAAGGTCGTGGTTTTGCGATTAGAAGATATTTATGGTAGGGACCCTACAAACACCCAAAATGATCGTGTCTACGCGCGTTTTAGCAAAAAATATAGAATTTTCCGGAGAAACGGCGTCAGATTGCGTCAGTAGTGACAAAAATTGGTAGCTAACGTTGTTCCGGGCATATAATTAAAACCTAAACTACTATCAATTCGACTTTTTTAGAGATAATACTAGAGTGAAATACCTTTAATTTGATGCATTAAGTATAAATAAATGTTAAAAATTGGCGAAGTTATACGCGTGCAAAGTCGGGACATTTATGCTGGGCCACCCTGTATACATGTAGTCCAGTTGGCTTTGAGATGCGTATTGAATTTCTTCCAGGGTCAGAAAGGCGTTTGAATCTTCAACTTTTCTTTATTAGCCACATGGTGCAAGTTCAACCGCACGTTACCTACCAGAATAACTTATGCGTAGCCTACCGTACGTATGTTATACAAAAATTACGTGCGTTTGAGATCGCACTTTGTCAACACATCAAACTAACCTATGGACTATTGAGCTCTCTTGACCATAATTATTATGCTGTCATAAAGCTCATCAGAGATAGATCATCCTGAAATGTCCTAAACCCGTTACAATGCAGCGCAGATGAGTTGAACTATACATGTGCAGTTTGTGCACCCTGAACAACATCGTGCATCATCCAGAAACCACAACTTAGATTGGCAGCAATTGATCGATGACGCAGCATTGTTTCGTTTACAGGACGTCCGCATTCTGACTATCCTGATGTCCGGAGGGGGGACGGCTCTCTGGACGACCTCCGCCTCCTCCCTCCCCCCACTTAGGCTACCAACAATGGTTCCTGTGTATCAGACACAGATCTAATTAACGGATGAAGTTCCCAGACGCACGATAGGATTCTAGGAAGATCGGGCAGATGGTTAAACGGTTTAAGCTAATTGGTCAGCAGATAATTCGAATTCTAGACGACGAACTGGAACGTAAACTTAATTTCACCAGAGACCCGCACCCAACCCAACCCCACCCATGGAAGTCTCAAACACAGTAGATTTCGGAGTCCACACCCCACCACACCCCGTGCAGCTGCAGTCACGATAATAAGCCTCGGCCGACTATATACATTTATATTATACGCAGAGACACAGCTTTCATTGTCGTCCGCTAAACACCAGATGGCGATAGGAGTTCATGGAATGAATAGTTAGTCGCACGGTGAAGAAGCAGAGCTCTACAGTCAATTACCCGGTGGAAGGTAGCTACATGTACATGTATTCGATTAGCTGGTTCGTTTCATGTCTAAATTTGGTGTAATTTAAGGTCATATAAATGCTGGCAGGTAAAGTGCTGTAAACTCAAGACTGTAAGCGTAATTCTCCGGTCTACTCTTTTACAAGAGTAGATAGAGGGGGGAACAATCCTTGTGTTCGCATGTGATAATTATGTGCTTACTTATGTGTGGGTGCGTAGACCTACATGCATATGTGCGTGTGTGTGTGTGGTGAATGAACTGTGTAAGAGTTTAAGGAATGGTAACTTAAGAGGCGACTCAACGCTGATAGGCAAAAACTGAGAGTGAAAACATGGCAATAATCTTTAACTGCTCCATTCGCAACTTCTGTAAGCAGGGTCTATTACTGTTTCGATACCGGAAATTTATGGCAGGCCTATTATACCGAATTCGTTTAGACAGTGATAAAAAGGTTTCTTAAGAAATTAGTGAGAGTTGAAATGCTTGCAGTGTTTGGAAAGAGATGGTCACAGCTTTGTAGCTTACAACACTTCAACATAATTTTCTTTCTTTAAAAACTGTTTATCGTTGTGCGATAGTCAGTCTGATGTCTATAATGTTCAGCTTATACGTTTAACCGAAAGGAGGCCGGTTGGGGTTCAGAAAATAAACCTGCTTCAAGATTTCTGCACCTCCTGGATAGTAAAGTAAAGTAAAAACTTTACTTTTTTATGATGCGCGGTTAGAATCCCCTAGTGTCCTGTGTTTAGCTCTACCTTCATGCTCTAGGTGGAAGCTAACGTGCATTGCGCGTGCGCCTTGCATGGCTGCAACTTTCTGATTGATGTCTTCTGTGATTTGTGTTCTTGTGAATTATTGGTTAAATTGTATAACTTCTTCATCTTTCGTATACTGCATAACTGTATATACTAATGTTAAACCGGTTAACTGTATAACCATATATAATTATATAATACTGCAGTCGGTTGATGTCTGTCAATCGGGTTATTGAATAAGCGAAATTATTATTTTCCTGTAAAATTAATAAAGAATGTGTGTTCGAACGCTGTGCTTTGACGTTTATTGGCCGAAAAACCGACCTTTTCCGAGTTATAGTAGACAATAGGCTTATATAGGCTAACATCCCATATGCCAACTTCCTGATGTCTTCAAATTCAGTTAGAATGAAGTAAGCTGCAGCTGTCTATGCGTTGGTGGGAGGCTCGACCGTCCACGTGGATGTCCATTCCCCATCTCAACTCATGCAGAGGCGCCACGATGGTTTACACGCGAGAAAATGCCATCAAATGAATCAAAGGTCGCAATGGACTGCAGAAAGAAGAGGAGGAAGAAGAAGAAGATGAAGAAGAAGAAGGAGAAGAAGGAGGAGAAGAAGAAGAAGAAGAAGAAGAAAAAGAAGAAGAAGAGGAGGAAGAAGAAGATGAAGAAGAAGAAGAAGAAGAAGAAGAAGGAGAAGAATAGCAAGTCGCCCACTCAGCGACAGACGACGTCGAAACAAACAATGTCTATTGTCTAAATCATCTGTCAGCTTTCGCATTAAAAATAAATAATCCTCGACAATGACACAGAAGGCGAGCTAAACAAAAGCTCATTGTCTTTTCATTGTCCTATTGTCATGTGTATTTTGCTCTTTCTCTCAGTCTATAACTTTTCATCCTCTGTTCCTCCCTCACCGCTTCCTCTCTCGCATCTTCCTCTTCCTTTTCTCCTCCCTCTCCGCTTTCTCTCTCGCATCTTCCTCTTCCTTTTCTCCTCCCTCTCCGCTTTCTCTCTCGCATCTTCTTCTTCCTTTTCTCCTCCCTCTCCGCTTTCTCTCTCGCATCTTCCTCTTCCTTTTCTCCTCCCTCTCCTGCCTCTCCTAAACCTCTCTCTCCGTCGCAAATGATGAAACCGGAAGTGCGCAGAAAGTAAATAAACTGGAGACGTTGATTTTCGGACTCGAGAAACGACCAACGACCAATGCACGGACGGACGATGGAAGAGGAGGAGGAGGAGGAGGAGGGGAAGAGGCAGAAGAAAAAGGAATGGAATGAGAGGAGGAGGAGGAGGAGGAGGAGGGGAAGAGGCAAAAGAAAAAGGAATGGAATGAGAGGAGGAGGAGGAGGAGGAGGAGGAGGAGGAGGAGGAGGAGGAGGAAGGAGAAAGGGTCGTGCGTTCTATCGCTGGCCTCCGGTTTATTAGGTAAACCATAAAGCAATCACAACCTCAATGCATGAATAAACATAATAACCTCACCCTGGCGACCAACAGACCACCACCCATCGTCCACCCCTGGCCCCTCACCCACCACCCATCGTCCACCCCTGGGTCCCTCACCCACCACCCACCGTCCACCCCATCTATGCCCTTCTCCACAGGTCATGGTTATTATGACGAAAGTCTCTATGGTGAAGTCTGCAGCCACGACGCAGGTTTCAGTCTTTCGAACTTCAACGGACCGAAGCAGGACAAACGCTTCACTGAACCATGAAAACCGACTTCACCGAAACTATGCATGTGCGCCAACAACTGCCACCTCTACATGTATATACACATAATTATTCTATTCACAGTGTACACACACATATGCATGTGCGTGATTTTAAACATGTATTTGATATATTATATGCTTCGCTTATTCAAGAAAAATTAAGTTGACATACCACAACTTATTACATGAAAAAAGTATTAAAAAAGTAAAATTAATGAGCCAAAATAACGAGTGTTCGCAGAATTCACGCTGGAAGCATGCGAAAGATAGATTTCTGGTTCCTAAAGTTGACACTGCGAACAGTCTTAAAAAGAAGACGAGAGATGAAATTAAAGTCATCTTTTCTAGGCAGTTCAAAGTCATGTGGTAGCGAAAGCAGAGCATAAGGTCTTTTAACAATAGGTGGAAATAGGCTTCAATGCATGTATGAAATTGTATGTACGGTAGGCCTATATGCATTCTACATATACGTATACATAATATATGAATACGCCAATAAATCGGGCACCCTTTTTATAATGTGAATAAAACTGGCAAATATTCATCGATTGTCAAAATTTCAAAACAGGCTTGATCCTGAGATAATTATCTACAAATTGGTAATTTATGAGCGGCCCTCACTAAAAAATTACGTCATATCGAAACCAAATGTCAACAAAAATCGTTAGAGAATGGCGTTCAGCAAAGAAGACAAAATTGCAATAAAATTCTTAAGGAAAAATAAACATTACGGCGCAAAAAGTTTATTCGAAAATTTCCGGACAAGAGATGGACAGTGAATTGTGAATAGTATCTAAGGTAACGTAGATTTTTTAAAGAAAAAGTTGTGTCCGGTACTTAACATTTGAATTCTCTGATGTAAATGACGTAATTGCGAGCGCCTCTGAGTAGTTTCTTGAAGGGGCGCTATATAAATGCTAATAATGAATGAATGAATGAATTGTGACGTCAATATTCATGCCAGAAACTTCATATTTGAATCGGTGTAAGATAACTATCTCAGGATGAAAACAGTTTTGAAATTTTGAAATTCGATTAAGATTTGCCTGTTTTATTCGCATTATAAAAAGGGTGCCCGATTTATTGGGACACAGTGTATATGAACGCATACATATGTATGCAAATTAAACATATATATATATACACATAATGTGTGCGTGAGTCTGCATGTGTGCACAATATGCATCGATATTTTTATCTATTGATGACGTACGTCGTATAGCGTCGTCGTCGTCGTCGTCGTCCTGCACGGTGCGTGTGGCCGATGAAGGGGGGGATGCAGGGGTGCACTGTCTTCGTCGTCGTTCGTCCGTTTGTGGTCGTCTGCCCCTCCTCTCCATCCTCCTCTTCCTCCTTCTCGTCCTCCTCCTCCTCCATCCTCTCCTCCTCCTCTCCTCCTCCTCCTCCTCTTCTTCCTCCTTCTTCTCGTCTTCCTCCTCCTCGTCGTCGTCGTCGTCGTCGTCATCGTCGATGTCAGAGCGCAGTAAATCAGAGCGAAATTTTAAAAGACCGGTCAATATAATAATACAATACAATAGAGGAGGAGGAGGAGGAGAACGTCGAGGAAAATGGCGAATATGATTGTCTTCTGTCGATAAGGTTCTATTATGTCTCCCTCGTCACAACCATCGCTGCTGCCATTGCTGCTGCCATTGCTGCTGTCCCCCTTTGACGTCCCTCCCTTCGACTATTGCATCATGGGCTGATGGTAAACGTAGGCTCCGAGCGGGGAATGAGACTGAGAGAGATAGACGGACAGACAGAAGAATAGAGAGACAGACAGTGAGACATATGGAGAGTAAGGGAGAGAGATATGGAGAAGGAGAGAAATATGTAGAGGGATATGGAGAGGGAGGGAAACGGAGATGGAGAGGAACATTAAGAGGGATATGGAGGGAGGGAGAGTGATATAGACGAATTAAAAGGAACAAACACACAAAGGACAGTGAGAGACAGAACACACTGCAGGCTATATATATATATATATATATATATATATATATATATATATATATATATATATATATATATATATATATATATAATTATATACATATATATGCAGATCCATAAACGCAAAGCAACAGAGAGACAGGGTCAAAGGTCAATGGAGAACGATTTCGTGCATTCCTTAATACGATCGAGCACATACAGATTGCTGGCTTCCTGCAGTATTATAGAAGATTACGATTCACGATAATAATGAACTGTTTCTTAACGATAAACATCTTTACTAAAGACATTGTACAATGTACATAAACATGCAAGATAAAGATACAACCAGCCACAGGCATATATACATGTACATGTACATGCATGCACTTCGACGAACACCACAACACAGCACAGACAGACACACACACGCACACATATATATATATACACACACACACAGACACACACGAAGACACGTGCAAGTACAGTCACAGAGGAAGCTGCTCTTGTGGCATGCATATAGATAAAAGCAATGGGTCGGAGGAGGAGGCAGATGAAACGGTGGAGATATGGAAAGAGGGGAGGATCAGAAATAATTCAAATGACGTATATTCGCCGTCGTCCATATCGAAAATACTCGATCACTGCGGTGCGCCTATATTATATATACATATATATCATATATATATATATATATATAACAGCCGATCGATACAAATATTGTTGTGCATCCATGGCTTATAAGTAGTTTGGACTGAGGTCTAAGAAAAGTTAATTAGCAATAATGATGACATATTATTAAGACTAGATATATATAGACAGCGTTTGAATATATTATTCAGGAAATCCTGCTGCATGGATTGCAAAGTCTTTCGACAAAAAACTACGTGGTAAAAGTGCGCTCTGCATGGCATGAGTAATATGATTATACACGCCTACATGTGTAGCAGTTGATCGATTCAATCATTGCTGTGACTTAAGCATTTCTAAAGACTATGAGGTCTATAGAAAATGAGAAGTGATGACATAAGACAGCTTCGGGTATTCAAACAATCCTGCTGGACAACCTATAACTTCGATGGCTTTGCACCGTGCATGGTGCAAATGCCAGTTCATTGAATCTCACACAATGCACCGTGGCATGAGATTCAAAGGAAGAGAGGAAAAACTAATAAAAAAAAAGACATGACCATAAGAGGAGTATGCACCTGACTTGACTATTGACCTTGGAAAATAGAGATGATCTAGACCAGTGGTTCCCAAACTTCAGCAGTCCGCGGACCGGCAATAATTTTTGGTGAAGCTCGCGGACCGCTAACTTAGGCCTATGGCGATGGCAAACAAAACCGACCAAAATGACAAAAAGTCTCAAATATAAGTCTATAATTTTTATGCAATTAGCCTACATTTACAAGTCTTTGAAGCCTTATTTGTTTAGAATTTATCGCGAGTAGCCTATTTTCGCTTGAACTGTTGGTTATTTTTTCACCTTGGACGTGGTTTTTGAACAAAAAGCCACCTCTGAATCATTATTAGGCCTATCTTCGTTCTGAGTTTCTGAGCAATCAAGCTCATTCGCTGGGTTTTTTTTATTAGAAAGCCTGTCCAGATTTGTTTGCTTACGCTTGATAATTTTTTTAATTCAAAGACATTTGTTTATATTTGAACTAAAAGTTATATACTGTGTTATAATTTTTTACCTTCTGCATCGGGTGTTTACTGGGTAAATAGGCCTAAGCTCGAAAACTGACTGCATGCAGTCATCAAAGTAGTAAAATTAATTTAAAATAAATTTGAATTGTTTGAATTCGCCATCTGGCAAGTTAAAATGAGGCGCGTTGATTTAGGCCTATTTCAAATTTTGAATTTGTAAGACAGAAATTTGAATAAATTTTGGTCAACAAATCGAATAATTTCACAATTTCAAAAAAAATAATAAACTAATAATTACAGTTTATTTTGTTTATTTTTAACTCTTCTCCGCGGACCGGCGATCATACCTCCGCGGACCGGCACCGGTCCGCGGACCACCACTTTGGGAACCACTGATCTAGACAATTTAACATGCTGTCATTAGGAATTGATGATGATGATGATGATGATGACGATGATGATGATGATGATGATGATGATGATGACGACGACGATGATGATGATGATGATGATGATGATGATGATGATAACGACGACGACGACGACGACGACGACGACGACGATGATGATGATGATGATGATGATGATGATGATGATGATGATGATGATGACGACGATGATGATGATGATGATGATGATGATGATGACGACGACGATGATGATGATGATGATGATGATGATGATGATGATGATGATGATGATGATAACGACGACGACGACGACGACGACGACGACGACGACGACGACGACGATGATGATGATGATGATGATGATGATGATGATGATGATGATGATGATGATGATGATGATGATGATGATGATGATGATGACGACGATTATGAAGCATTTGCTTTTCAATCCTCGACGTTTATGTATATTCACTTTGAGACCAAAACAGATTATTATATAGACTCATGAACAATTATTATAGTAAAAGACTCAATTACACCGACTGCTGTAGACTAGGAGTCTAATTGCAATTTTCAGGCATCGCTTTAGAATTTGAGTTAGCAATTTATAATTTACAATAATGTCACATGCATTCTTCTGAAATCTAGTGCAATGTTATCATCTGTAGCGCAACTTATCAAAGCAAAATCATAATAGCTGCAAGAGATCATGGAGACCAAACTGAAGCCAAAACATCAAGTTGAAACAGATTTTAAAATTAAGTTTAAAACTGAATGATAAGTTTTTTTTTAAAAGAAGAAAAAGACAGAACGACGTTTAAACTATACAGAAAATTGCAAACTTTCGGCTGAGCAACTTCCGCCTAAAGACCCTGAGAATCTGAACAGTGTAAGCTGTTTATCCGAGAGTCAAAAGGTCCAGTAATTGAGTGCAGGATAATTTCTGTATAGAATAATGGCGAGTGTTTGCTTGTATTTGCGCCTGTATAACACAGGTACTTGTATTTTTTAATTAAGTGTATACATGTAGATTGCATGTATATTACACTAGACATATAGATCCAAGTCTGTATATATGCGCTTGCATATGCATACGCAATTACGCATATAATGTTATATATCTAGACATGATCTAAGAAATAGACGTACAGTAGTCCATCTGATTCTGTGTCAATTGTATTCGCATTGCGCTGCATACAGAGCGAATTAATGATCGCGTGTTCGAAGGCAAATGATTCTCGTTGTCAGTCGACAAAGTATAAGAGGCTTTTCCCTGGCGGTGACCAGGAAGAAGCATAGATGCATTGCAAAAGAGACCCGGATATCATACATATATTATATGTATACATGTATAATTGTATATATATTATTTATATATATACAAGGCGTTATGCAAATGTTCCCATACATACATACATGCATACAATTATGTCCATAGGTATATACACGGCGTTACACGCATGCTAGGCCTATATGACAAGCGAAATTCAAAGTCTATAATATTTATAACGTGCACTCTTCCATACACACGTCCGTTTATTTACGTAGGCTATAAATATATGGATTGTATGCGTAACATTTGCTTGCATGTAGCCTAGATTGCAGGCAACATTTACGTGCACATAGATTGCGGTTAATATTAATGTATATGCAGAATGTAGATAACATTTACTTGTCTTTAAATTGTACATGGATCATTTACTTACATGTAGATTGCAGGTATAGCATTTATACGTATAATATGTGGATTGAAGGTTCACGTACACAGGGCTGTAATCAAGGGTACACGCGGGTATACAGCGTATACTCACCTCACAAAGAGCGTGTGGGCACACGCATGATAAAAGCAAAGGATATTTAGGTGTATTTTTCATGAAATTCGGAGCGAAAGACTAAAAAAGGTCATCAGATTTTTGATTTTTCGGACGGGAAAATGGGGCAATTTTTTGGCGAATCACTAAAAAAAGTTATCAGATTTTTCGGACTGGAAAAATGGGAAAATTTTTCGGCGGATGACTATAAAAAAAGGTCATCAGAAATTTCGAACCCAAAAAAGGTCGATTTTTCTCCCGGTCAGCGTGTACTCACCTCAAAATTTACCAGTATACATTCCTGCACGTATACATGTAGATTGTAGGTACATCATTTAGGTAAATGTTTCGTATATACAATCTACAGCCTACATGTACCATAAATGTAGATTGTTGACAACATTCACGTAATGTACACATTTGTAGGTAGCATTACTGACGTAATGGTGCGTTCCAACCTGACGGAAACGCGATGCTTCATGAAGTTCATGTTAAGTAGCCGATTGTTATTACACGCGAGACAAAACGCATTAGATCTATATTCAGGCACATAATGCTTAGCCTACTGCATAATGCATATGCTGGCATGGGGCGCGGTGGTGTGGTGGTGGCATCGTTGCCTTGAAGCCGGAAGGTTCGAGGTTCGAATCCACCTCAAGTCGCCGCGTAGGGACCTTGGGCAAGTACTTCACTCGCAATTGCTTAGCGCTTCGGCGTGAAACTCCGATACTGTGTCCGCTCTGCAGTCGGGAACGCCTCTGAGTATAGTGCTTGAAGGGGCGCTATAACAAGTGCACATATATACATACATACATACATACATACATACATACATACATACATACATACATACATACATACATACATACATACATACATACATACATGCATGCATGCATACATACATACATACATACATACAAATACACATACAAGCATGCATGCATACATAGGTTGTATACACATATAATATATGAATACATACATGCATGCATTCATACGCAGGTAGTAGTAACAGTTCCTGCACCTCTTGATCTCTATTAAAAAATGTAGTAGTGACGTTGACATCTGCACATTTAGAGAATGATCACATTGATTGAAAAAGATTGGTAACCATAGAGACGAGGCATTTTTTCCATGATATATAGCGATACATAAAGAGCAATTTGTGGCTTATTATATTATTAATGGAGCTAATAATTATCGTGGCTTTACCTGTCTCTCGTTCACCTCTTTCCCCTCCCCACACCCCACCTATTAATTTTCGTTTCTCTCCTTCCATTGACCGTTTCCTGCATACAGTGTTTCTTCACTTGTATACGCTCTGCAGATTTTAACTACATTTCCACTGAAAAGTTCAATAATAGATCACCTATATACAGAAAATCAACTGCATGAGAGCAGAGATGTTGCATTGAGTGGACTCGTATCAACATCTGTCTGCCTGCGTGTCTGTCTGTGTGGCTGTCTGTTTATTTGTCTGCCTCCCATGCATATATATATATAGGTCGTTTATATAGATGGATATACGAACAGACCTGGAGACCTATTATTTATATTTATGTATAGAGGATTTAAGAGTCGACACCGTTACCTTTATGTGTCTGCATGGCAAGTGAAAAGTCTGTTTCAGATGAACGAACATGCAGTACTTGACTTAAATACATATTTAGATTTTAGACTCGCGAGTGCAGAGACGACCTGATCCGTTTTGTAACCGTTTGCCTGATCGCCTCTTTGTCAATCCTATATGTATATGTATGTAGGCCTACAAGTAAATATGCATGTATATACAATTATGCATGTATGTATGCATGTATGTATGTATATATGTATGTATATATGTATGTTTGTATATATGTATGTATGTATATATGTATGTATGTATGTATATATGTATGTATGTATGTATGTATGTATGTATGTATGTATGTATGTATGTATGTATGTATGTCTGTCTGTCTGTCTGTCTGTCTGTCTGTCTGTCTGTATATGTGCCCATCTGCCTGTATGCATGGACCAAACTTTATTTCAGGCTGGTAATTAAGTCTCATAGTCTTTTGTCTGTCTGTCTAGCTATCTAGATGTCTGTCTGTCTGATTGTAAGTATATTTATGTGCTTTCATACCTCTATAGCCATGTATGTCTGTATACAGTTGTGTGCCAGTGAGTATGCCTGCATCTCTGTCTGTCTGTCTGTCTGTCTTACAGGTCTGTCTCTCTCTCTCTATGTAGTACATATAATGTACTTATGTGTATATATATAAATAATTATATATGTATATGTATGTGTGTGTACGCGCGCGTGTGTGTAGACTGATGAGAAGTGGGTTGGTGGGGGTCGATGTCTGTTGTAACATTCTTGTCCGCTGACTCTCGCATTCTTCGCCGCAGCTGTAAACATCTGCATATCCATGGCTATACAACGACTTCGAGTGGGTGGCTGTCTGGAAGTACTCAGAGGGCGGGAGGGGGAGAGGGAGGGAGGGCGTCACTGATCCAGGAAGTTAACCAGGAACAGGGTAAGTGGAAAGAAAAAGGTTGGCAGGCTGGAAGAGTAGTACCAGGAATGAAGGAGTCTGCTGTAGAACTGGCGCAGACGTCTGTTTGCTTTGCCTTGCATGGATGATGGAACAGCCGTCCTCACCCCCGCACCTCTCTCTCTCTCTCTCTGTCTCTGTCTCTGTCTCTGTCTCTGTCTCTCTCTGTCTCTCTCTCTCTCTCTCTCTCTCTCTCTCTCTCTCTCTCTCTCTCTCTCTGTATCTCTCTCTCTCTCTGTATCTCTATCTGTCTCTCTCTCTCTGTCTCTGTCTCTATCTACATGTATCTATCTCTCTTTCTCATCATCATCATCGTCGTCGCTCAGCACTTCGCATTGATGCATCAGAGAGCGATATATAGAAGTAGGTCAGGGCTTGACGAAAGGTTTCTGGGTATATGAATATATATATACATATATATATATATAGTCAAGAGATAGACGACTAACAGACAGAATAAGACTCAGAGATTATAATTTAGAATATATAATATTTTATATATATATACGGATCATTGCAATAATGAGGAAGCTGCAATCTGGACATGCCCTGAAGTGATGTTAAGTGGCATTAAGAACCGAAAAAATCTTCATGTCATCAAGGGAAACAATTCTCAGAAACCCATAGAAGAGAAATCACCTTTGACTTCGACTTTCGTATACTATACTATACTATACTATGTGTGTGTGTGTGTGTTTGTATACATGTAACATAGAGTCATGAGTGAAGAGTCGATACGATCCGTCTCAGTGTTCGCGCTTTAGTCTGGAGCGCCTCTGAGTAGTAATCCTGAAGGGCGCAATATAACTAGTGCACATACATACATGCATGATGTATGAGTACATACCTACATACGTTGGTCGTACGTATATGCATACATACATACATACATACATACATACATACATATTACTGTGCAGTGTGTACATACATACATTCATACATACGTACATACATACATACATACATACATACATACATACATACATACATACATACATACATACATACATACATACATACATACATACATACATACATAAATACATACATACATACATGCATGCATACATATACATACATACAGTATATACATACATTGCTACATACGTATAATACGTATACATGCACGTGATGTATACATACATAATTACATATATACATATATATATACATATATACATACCTATTTACGTACATATATATACATACAGCTGCATATACTTCCGGCCGAAATGCATGTAAGTGTTTGCCACTCAACTCCATGCAGGTCAGACGGAAGTGACATTCTCAATAACATAGACGTATACACAAACATTACACAGGCAGATACAAAGACAGATACAAAGACAGATACAAAGACAGATACATATACAGGTACAAAAACAGAAGACAGATACAAGGACAAATACAAAGACAGATACAAAGACATATACAAAGACAGATACATGGACAGATACAAAGACGGACACGTCGGACAGATATAAAGACAGATACAGAGGCAGATACAAAGATAGATACAGAGACAGATACAAAAACAGATGAACGAACAGATACAAAGACAGGTACAAGGACAGATACAAAGACAGATACAAAGACAGATTCAAAGATAGATACATAAACAGATACAAAAAGATATTCAAAATTTCAAAGACAGATAAACGGACAGAACTGATGATATATGGACGGATAAAATTATATCAGTTAAGGCTTCCGTTAAACGCAGGATAATTTCTAATTTGAATTAATCTGTATAATTTTTGTTGCATGAAAACAACCAAACAGAGAATCGGAAGAAGGAGAAACAGATACAGACGAACCCACGCATACATTGTGATTATATACACACAATCGCATATGCGTACATTCGTTCATGTATAATACGTCTAAGATAGACCCACAATCATAATCCTACATTCAAATGTATAATGTGTATATGTATAATATAATATATATATAATATATATACATTAATGTACGCAAACATGCATGGGCGAATGCTGACACATTGATGAAATGTGTTGAAGGGCCGTGTTCTAGCTGCATGGGCCTAAGCCACACGACGTGGTACGATCTGGTACTGCAGTGCAGTGCGCACCTTGTCCCGTCTGTTACACCCAGCTCTGCAGACATGGTGCATGTGGAATATTGTTGAGAGCACGAAAAGGGATGGCAGTAGACTGTGATGAATGGACCAATCCGTCAGCGATACACTTTCGTCGTCATGATGGACCAAAGATCGAACCGTCGTCCTGTCGACGCACGCCTACATGTTTTCAGCCGTTCTCATAAGAAGACCGGGGTTTTAATAATGTCTTCAACGCTTGACCCCCACCCCCTAGCCCCCTTCTTCCATCAGCCAAGCCAACGATTTGCATCGTTCGCCCTGCGTGCAGACGCAATGACCGGTTGTACTGCAGCAGTTGCCAGAAGCAGACAATCAAACGAGGAAAACATTTATATTCAGAATGTCCTTCGCATATTAATTAGTATATATATATATATGGATATATAGATAGATATATTTAGATAGATATATGTATGTATATATGTATGTATGTATGCGTGTATGTATATATGTATGTATGTATATATATATAAATATATATATATATATATATAGTCTCTTTGTCTCATGACTCATGCATGCATGGTCTCAACGTTTTATGCTTATTTGAATCTCTTCATGAGAGTGCTGCTTGACACCTGCATAGTACATGGTTATATTAAAGAATATATACTTACTTGCTTGCTTAAATTTGCATACACGGCTACGTGCATGCACACATAACGTGACATACGCACACACATAGGCTAATATACCAATACACATGTACAATTGTGCATAGGCAACTCTACATATCGCATTCATTATAATAAAGAGGACATGGTCGCAGGCAGACTTATACAGGCATATATTCGCACACACAAAGACTCACAAAGAAAGACATACAACAAGGTCAAACGCTCTACGTACGTACAAAGAGAAAGAGAGACAGAGTGTTTGTTGATCCATTTCATGCAGCCAATACAAAAAAATGAGGACAGAAGTAGCGGTACTTACATGTAGCATCACCATCAGTCACTCTCGCTCATCTCCATGGCACCCGCTTCAGCAACCAGGACCATTGGAGAATGGAGACCCTGCATCAAATTGCCTCTGCCTTCATTCCACGATCGCTTCTTTGTCTCTGTCTCTCTCGGTGTCTCTGTGTCTTTGTATGTCAGTATGTCTCTGTCTCTCTGTGTCTCTGTGTCTCTGTCTGTATGTCTCTGTCTCTCTCTGTGTCTCTGTGTCTCTATGTCGCTGTCTATGTCTTTTTCGGTCTCTCTATGTATCTGTGTCACACACACATGCACACACACACACACACACACACACACATTCACTCGCCCACTCGCACACACACATATCTAAACATGCAAAGACGGTGAGCAAAGGCTTCTCATCATCATCATCGTATAGCCTACACTCATAGTTTATGTCACGCAAGACCGCATGGTGACCGTCGTGTACGGACATCATTCTGTCAAGCAACTCCTCTTGAGTGAACAATTGGATCTGTTTTATAATTAGGATCACTTAAGGCAACAACAACATTCGCTCAAAATAACAACACACACACATATATAAATTATGCATCTTTTATTGCAAATTGTTGTTATTGTAGATTTATATAGCGCTACAAATCAGATCTAATCATTAATCGTGATGTGCGCTTTTTACTCTTGCCGAAATGATGTAACTGTCTTTAAGAACTGGCAGAAAAATCTCTTGCGACAATATACACACATGCTGCATAATTAAACAGTGTATACAGGCCTATATATTTGCATATGAGCATGCGTAGGAATAGCTTAAATGGGCATTTCAATTCGTATCTATAATGCAGGGCTGTTTTTAAGGAATTTTTAGAACTGCACAATTCATTCTTTCCCTTCTCATCTTCCATAGTAAATTACTTTCAATCGGAGGAAAATGACCTTTTTGCTAGTTTTAACCGCCCGGAAGTGCTTGTACAACTGCACAAATTCATTTAGAACTGCACATTTTGTGTACCACTGCACGCTAAAAAAGCCCTGCCATAATGACTGGGTTGGGGTTGGGGGTGAGTCGGCGGTAGAGTAATGGATACATAGGCGTAGGAGACGGGGGTCCAGGGGGGGGCAAATGCCCCCCCAAATTTCGGGCAAGTCTGTTTTTTCGGGCAAGTAGACCCGGGAAAATATTAACCAAACTTCTTGAAGTTCAACGTTCATTAGTATACCACATTATCTCCCAGTTCCATCTTGCCCGAATCGAGTTAGATATTAGCTCACAACAACCATGGTTAGCAGAAATTCCCGAAAAAGTTCTGAATTCACGGCAGCATTTTATAAATAAGCTTAATGGCGAGAATCGCAGCAAATTCAGGAGCCGAAATTTGCCCGAAAATCTTGCCCGAATCGAGTTAGATATTAACTCACAACCATTGATAGCAGAAATTCCCGAAAAATTCTGAATTCACGGTAGTATTTTGTAAATAATGGCGAGAATCGAAACAAATTTAAGAGCCGAAATTTGCCAGAAAATCTTGCCCGAATCGAGTTAGATATTAGCTCACAACAACTTGGCCCTATGGATGGCTGAAATTCCCGAAAAAGTTCTGAATTCACGGTAAATAGACACAATAATCTTGCGATCATCAACATTGAACGTGCAGATCTTGGTCTGCTCTCTGAAAATTTAGGTCTACAGTCTTTTCCTTCTTGTCAAGTGTGCGGGATCAGTGTGTTGCACTTGATAGCTCACTTAAATTACGGGTAGGTCTATAGATACCTTAACTGAGGACATTTCAAAAAGCACACGTTCCTCTTATTTTCATTTAATGTGTCTCAGGATTTTTGGCCGTTCTGTCTCCACCCATTGGCTTCCTCTCCGTGCTCACATGCAACCTAAGATCCCTACTCTGATCTTCAAGGCTCAGCGGGGTTTGCCCCAAATATCTGACTGACGTTATACTAAGGTCTCACTCAGTTTCCTCCAACCGTCCACTTCGTTCATCCAACAGACTTGACTCTTGCTTCCACCTTTTAGAACTGCAATGGCTCAGTCTTGATCATTTGCCTCAATTGGTCCTTCTCTTTGAAATGAGCTTTCTCCTTGCGTTCGCTCTACACTTTCTCCGGCAGTCTCTCTTCTTCCTTATATCCTCTTAAAACCTGCCTCTTCGAGCATGGTCTTGCGTACTATATATAGGAGCGGCTTTGAACGGTTCACCCTACTGAGGCGCTTTGTAGATGATTAAATACAATACAAAACAATCTACAATTATGAATTTAATTAGTTGCTCGTGTGCAGTTTGAACTGGTTAAGCGTCAGGAATGTGTAGGCTATACATAGGCTACTTAATAAATTTGCATACATGCCTAAAATTACCCAGCCTGGTCCCTATAATATGGCCGGGCCCCGGTGTATTTTTCCCTTGTCCCCGAGTGTGGGTGCAAGAACAGAGATGGCTATGTGTGCACGACGTCAATTATTCCGGGTTTAATTTTTCGGGCAAAAGTAAAAATTTTGCCCCCCCACTGCTGAAATGTCCCCTACGCCTATGAATGGATAACACGCTGGCCTAGCCTAGATAGCGAGAGGTAACGAGCCCGAGTCCCCGTAGGGCGGACAAGTTTTGTAGGCTGCTATTAGCGCCGTGTATTGCAGGCTGTCTGTTCTGTTAGTATAGTTAAGTTTGATGTTAATTAAGATTACTGCATAATTTGAACATGTAAACCGCAGTGCGCTTACAGGCGCTCAAGTAAATGGAAAAATTATTATTATCATCATCATCATCATCATCATCATCATCATCATCATCATCATCATCATCACCACCACCACCACCACCACCACCACCACCACCACCATCATCATCATCATCATCATCATCATCATCATCATCATCATCATAATCATTATTATATAGGGGAGGGAAGGGGAAAGAGAGAGAAGGGAAAGAAAGGAAACGAGAAATGGAAAGACGGTGATGAAGAAATGGAGGAAAGAAATTGAGAATGCAACGAGAAGAGGAAGAAGATAAGAAGGGAAGAAGGGATGGATTGATGGAAGCAGATGTAGAAAGGGAAATTAAGACTGAGAGGAGAGAGATTAAGGGATGTATGCAGAAAAGAAAAAAACGCAACGAGAAAAGAAGAAAGAAGAGAGAGAGAGAAAAAGAGAGAGACAGGGAGAGAGACATACAGAGAGAAAGACACAGACACAGACACAGAGGCAGAGAAAGAGAAAGAGAGACAGAGTGTTTGTGTGTGTGTGTCACACAGATATAGAGACAGACAGACACATTCAAGTATCATTGACAAACGCAAACACAAGCAGATTTCAAGCAACAGACAGCGAAATCGAGGGACGTACATGTAGGAATGAATAAATATAAAAAAGAACAAATGAATGGAAATATAAGGAGAGAAACGAGCGAACGAATGAATGAATGATTTAATGAATGAATGCATTAATGAATGATTTAATGGATGAATGCATTAATGAATGATTGACTGAACGAAAGAATGAATGATTGACTGAACGAATGAGTGAATGATTGATTGAACGAATGCATGAGCGAACGAACGCATGAATGAATAAAAACAGTTAATGAATAAATTAATTGATGATTAAATGAAGGAATGAATGAAAGAATGAACGATCGAATGAATGGATTGACGAATGAATGAATAGATATATTGGCTAAGTGAACGAATATACGAATGAAGGAAATGAGTTAGAAAATGAACGAATAAGAGAAAAAAAACCAAGAATGAACGAATCAATGCCTTAATGACAAAAAAGCGAAAAAAGTGAAAGAATGTCCGAATAAACGACTATAAGAACAATGCTGATGAGAATTGTATACAGGAAGTGCAGTCTTTATCGTAGTCGCTATCATAATCATTGCAGCCGTCCACCACCTCCTCCTTCTATTCCACCTTCTCCTTCTCCTTCTCCTTCTCTTCTTCTTCCTCCTCCTTCTCCTCCTCCTCCTCGTTAGACTGAATGTCGAGCGTCTGCCTGATTCTATAGCGCTGCTCTGATCCTCTGGAGGATATCCTGAACACGTCTTGACAACAATGCTGCTAAGCTGGACTAACGAAGACAGATGAAGAAACAAACGACTGAAGAGGAAAGGATTGGTATGAAGAAGATGTCAATAACTGAATAGGACATCATAGCAGCCGAGTGGTATACAATCTTGGGTACCCAGTAACGGGGGAGGGGAGGAGGAAAGGAGGGGTATTGGTTCGATACTCCTCCTCCTCACCCCTGGAACGGATATTGAGCAAATCCTTAACTCATGATTGCTCAACAACACTGATTGATGCTTGGTTATTAGATAACGGTGTCTGTTAATAATAATAATAATAAAAATAAAAATAAAAATAAAATAATAGGTTAGTGACAATATTGATAATAATAAAGAAGGGAATGTGCCTGTAACTGTAACTGTAAGATAGAAAGCGAATGTCCGAAGAATAACAATGAATGACAACATTACTGATGTCATAGTGATGTCATAGTGATGTCATAATGATGTCATAGTGGTGTCATAGGCTCATAGCCGACATGTCTGGAGAGAAAGAAGTGAACACATTGGGTTGAATTGAAGGTAGAAGAAGAATCGAATGAAGAAGTTAAAGTTGAGCACTCGTCTGTCTGTCTGTCTGTCTGTCTGTGCGACGTGTGAATCGAGTTTCTTTATGTAGCGCATATAATTAATGCATGATGTCGATGTGAATGTATAAGTAGGAATTGGATGAATTATTAGCAGATGTTGAATGAATCTGATTTGTAAAAGATGTCTGCCATCGACCAGTTAAGACGATCATAAATTGTCTGGTGGTCACTGGTCACTGAATGTGGCGTTTGACGACGGTGCAGAGAGAAGGAAGAACGGAGAGTGGAAAGGAGGGAAAAGGAAATTAAGAGAAAGGAGCTAAGAAAAAAGGAATTGGCGAAAATTAATGGTAGGAATAAAAGGAAGAATAAATGGAATGAATGAATGAAGGAAATAGAGAGAAAGGATAAGATGAAGAAAGATGGATGATATGAGTAAGGATTGGTGGAAGAAATGAAGGAAGAAAGATTGGAAGTTTGAGAAGAAATGAAAGGAGACTGGAGATGAAGGACAAATGAGGATGGAATGGTTGATGGAATGAAGGAAGGACGGAAGAGAAAATTCAACGAATAAACAGGGAAGAAAGAATATAAAGGAAGGAAAGGAGGGAACGAATGAGGGAGTAAGGAAGTAAGGAAAGGAATGAAGGAAGGAACGAAGGTGGGAGGGATGAAGGAATGAAAGTTGGCGGGAGGAATGCGCAAAGGAATGAAGTAGAGAGAAGGTTTCGTGCTTTATTGATGTTGAGGAGAGCGTGACGCTCGTTAGAAGCAGAATAGACTTCGACCGATACGCACTGATTCCCACGACACGGAAGACAGGAGACGGACGGACAGGCAGACAGACAGACAGACAGACAGACAGACAGGTAGACAGACAGACAGACAGGTAGACAGACAAAGGTACAACGACAGAAACAAAGACAGATACACAGTCATAGAGACAAAGAGACGCAGACATAGAGACACAGAGACATAGAGGCACAGACATAGAGATACGATGAGGTAATCATACGCCAATCGCATGTTCATATTACCGTATACTTCGGCTTCAGCCTTCAGGTTCTTCAAGCGCGAAGCAGTTACTATGGCAGTGATACTTGGATGTCTACCTCTCAGAGATTGTCCTTCTCAGCCTCTGTATCTATCTGTCTCTGTCTGTCTACATCTTTCACTTCCACTAATGTCTGTCTCTGTCTCTGTCTCTGTATTTGAGTCTCAATCTGACACTGCCTCTGTCTTTATACCTTTGTTCCTGTCCTCAGTTCTACATTCGTCTCTACCTTTGTCTCCTCTTCTCTGCCTATGTCCGCGCCTTTATTTCTGTCTTTGTATATGTTTTGTCTCTGTCTTTGTCTCTGTCTCTCCCTTTGTCTCTACGGCGTCTCTTTCCGTCTATGCAAATCTCCTGCCGTCCGCCCCCTAGCGGCACCGATCTGATAGTTCTTGCCCTGGCGACCAATGCAACAGTCTCTGCATCTCGCACAGACACATCCATCCATCCATCCATCCATCCATCCATCCATCCGTCCGCCCGTTCGTTCGCCGAGTCAGCTGCAGCGCCAGTCGAGGCATCGGAACCTCAGCACCAGCAGCAGCAGCAGCAGCAGCAGCAGCAGCAGCGAAAGAAGCGCCAGTCAAGCGCTGAAACTTGGCGTCGAGAGATGTACTTGTAAAAGCGGAAGACGATGAACACAGAAAAAGACGCAGCTAAGTCGTCATCGTCAGAGGACTGCGTGTGTGTGTGTGTGGGTGTCTCCCTTCGTCCTTCTCCTTCTCTCCTTCCGTCTGTCTAACTCTCTCGCTCTCGATCGGAGGACGGCGGATGTAGCGACAACGCGCGATTACGCAAGACGAATCACGCCATGGTAATCCCGACAGACGTCGCCGCCGCCGCCATTGTCGAGTCAACTTCGTCCGTCGTATTGTCGTCAGCGCTTTCAGAGCATTTGCTGAGAACAGCGACGATCAGCGCTTGACAATCGCACGAACAGATTTTGCGGACTCCCTCTGCCTCTCTCTGCCTCTCTGTCTGTCTGTCTGTCTGTCTCTCTCTCTCTCGCTCTCTCTCTCTGCCTCTCTCTGCCTCTCTCTGTCTCACTCTCTCTTCTGTGTGTCTGTGTGTGTGCATCTACGGCAACGAATCGCGCTTCTTCTTCTTCTCAGCGGAAGAAATAGAATTCTCTTCACCCACCAGATGGCCGGACTCGGACAATACGCCGCTACAATATATCAGGCGCTGACGACGGTCTGCCTCTGCTTGGGAGTGTCCTTTGGATCGTTTGCCGATTTGGGAGGTGAGTCGCCCTCTCCGTCTTCGATCATGGCTCTTAAGAGCGTGCTAAAGCACCGCACTTCAGCACTTAACCTGTGGCCGCCGCCGCAGGGTAGCCGCTTGGATTATAAAAGGTATCGCGTCGTCAATCCGACATTTTCTTTGCAGTTTCAAAGGGAACCAGCGCACATGAAACGCCTCAAATTGCGCACCATAAATGCCAGTTTATCTCATTGTGCAGGGCTGCAGCGTGAGAGCTGGCAATGCTCTAGCACAGGAATCGGCTGATAAAGCGCCGTCCTCACATAAAGCTGTCACTTATCATCTTGGCCATCCAAGTCCGAACTCATTTGCTGTTTACCCAACCAATCCTAAATATATTATTATTGCATTAAGTTACTCACTGAAAATTCCACACGTGCAGCTTGGGACCTGATGACATCCATCCTAGAGTCCAGCTAATCCAATTCTTGATTACATTGCGGGTCCCTTATCAGTTTTTACTGATTGCTTTTACTAACCTTCATCCTACCAACATATTTACCATAGATTGAGTATTCGTGACTTTAGGGTTTAATATTCGTAAATATTCGTGAATATTAAGATTTTTTTAATATTCGTAAATATTCGCAAATATTCGTTAACGAATTAAGGTGAACGATCGAAACCGCAATGTAACTCGGCATTAAGCAGTTTAAGTTTCTGTATGTCTCTACGACATTCACTCGCATCCAGGGCAAGGCTGAATTAAAATATGCAATGCGCTTACCATGCTGAGATCGGGATAATTTTTACTTGTAATCTGGCGTCATTAGCCTATTTCTTGCGTTGGTATTTACATGTAGGCCTATATATCTACTCATCCTGCTACACTGGTATAAAATTACTTTATCAATATGCAGTTACTATTATATGCAGTTAAAGTTTATTGCTAATTTTAGCCTACTATTGCTGCTACTTGCCAACTGCCATCGATGACTCTGCCTCATTTCAGTTGGGGAGGATGGCCAGAAGTCAGACAAAGCAACTAACATTAAGTATCGAACGTGATATGAATGCCGCATTGCCATATTGGCCAGACCCAGCAGAGACCTTGAAGTTTATAGCAATAAATCTATTAAAGTTATTGTCACTTAGGCTACTGATATAGGCCTATGCGTAAGCCAACTCAATTTTGTACAATTTATTCAGCAAAAGTTAAACATTTCAATTTTTCATAAATAACAAAATAAGAATTAAGAATAAAGAATTTCTAGAAAGAACATAATATTTTACGAATATAATATTCGTTGGCAGTTTTAATATTCGTTAATATTCGTGAATATTTGAAAATCTTAATATTCGTAATATGCGAATAGGCTACTCAATCTATGATATTTACTCTACCAGCTGCAGGATCCTTGCAATAAAACGAGATTTTTTATCAAAATAATTCCGAGCAATGAATGAGTAAGTAACATGAGGGTTGCGGTAAGGGTTAATATAAGTCTGTTCTAGGCTACTATGACAATGCCAGCATTCCAAGCAATCGAATAAACAAATAATTTATATCACGTAATGCAATTTTGTCGATATTCGACTCTTTATGGGCTGAAATATATTAAAGCGCAATCTATAATTTACATCAAGGTTCGTTCGGATCCCAGCTGAAAAAATTACTAAAAATTCTGAATGACTATTTTCTATAATAGAACATATATAGTACCTACAGCATATGGCGCATGACAGTCTGATAAACAAATTATGTATAAGCCGAATCGTAATTATTTAAAGCACAATAATAGCTCAACAGTAACTCATGTGCATGGTAGGATGAAGGTTTACGTGGTTTCCACCACAGCAAATGTAATTCCAATCCATATACTGCAGGGTCATAAAGAAGACACTGCTAATTATAGACCTATTTCAATGTTGTCCTAACTAATTGCATAAGCCATATAAGCACGCTGAGGCTATAATTACGATTATATGGTCTGTTGTAAACATCCAGGATAGCATATGATCTGCTAATGAATATTCTCTGGATGTTGTATGAGCTTAGCTATTGTCAAAGATGTAGATTGCTCCGCGACTCAATTTTGTAGAGGTTGTGTGTGTGTGTGTGTATATCATTATATATATACCATCTGTTTCGTGTATACATACAATTTCAAGTCTAAAGTATCTACCGAAAATAAGACTCGCGCTTTAGTTTTCAAAGCAATGCAATACGACCATAGCATATAAGATGGAAAACACCTTTGATTTTCTTTCTACTAAACACCAGATTATCATCGACACGACACACTCGTCTCCTTTGATATCCAATGATGCGCTTAAAAATGAAATTTATCGGATGCAGCAGTCTCTAATTCATCTCAGCTTAGCATAACAATCGCCTTAGCGGACAGGGCTGACCTTAACTCATGTAGGTTTATACCTACACGTATACCTTCTTACTCAGTCTATGTATATACCTTATTAAACCTTCCTTCATATAGGCCTTCCTTCTTAATCATTCTTTCATAGGCCTTCCTTCCTATGCCTTCCTTCCTATGCCTTCCTTCCTATGTCTTTCTTCCTATGCCTTCCTTCCTATATGCCTTTCATTCCATAGACCTGTCTTCCTAGGCATTTCCCGTACATGATAATTGAATCTATTTGTGTAGCGTGCACTTCTTACGGAAACGAAGCTGAGCGAAGACAGGTATACTGCCGTGCTAAGCAAAAAGACAGCAACTCAAATTTTTCCGTTTTCGAGTTAGCACTTGTTTTCACATCCTGGCAACATATTCTATCATATCTAGAAGCAAGGAAATGGTAACTGTCCGGGAACATGGAAAAAAACGGAAACGAAATTAACAGTAACTCAATTGGGGTATCATGGTGCTAAGCAAAAACGCAGTAACTTGAGTTACTGTCTTCTTGCTTAGTATTCCATGTATTTTGATGGCCGACCGACCTACAGATATTTCAATATTTCAGCTTCCAATTCACTTAGAATCATCATATTGGTGTTAAAACAAACACATTCAAGGTCAAGGATTCCAATGGAGCCATCAAAAATTTCCCCATGACCTCAATAGCGGTCATTTTCCAAAATGGCCGACGTAAAAAGATGGATTTATCGATATCTCGGCTTTGAGTTTACTTGGAAATCTCATCTTGGTGTCAAAACATACACATTAAGGGTCAAGGATTGCAGTGGAGCAATCAAATATTTACCATGACCTTAATAGCGCCATTTTCCAAAATGGCCGACCTAAAAAGAAGAATTTGTCAATATTGCGGCTTTCAGTTCACTTGGAATCGTTGTCTAAGTGTCCAAGCATGCGCATGTAAGAGCAAGGATTCCAATAGGACTATAACAAAGTTCCGCATGGTGTCAATGGCATCCATTTTCCAAAATGGCGACCAAAATAGGACTATATTAACATCTTTTCTTCCAAATCGCTTATAATCATTATATTGGTGCATAAACATATGCATTTTAGGGCAATGGATCCATTCCAGCAATGGGGCATTCGCAAATTTCCCCATCGTTTCAATGGCAGCCATTTTACAAAATGGCCGACCCAAAGATAGGAAATCACTACAAGTTTACGCAATCTTTCGCCACAATTAAGGAGTTCCTGGGGCTTTTGAATACTTGCACTTAATATGTATGTTTCGAAACGAATATTACGATTCTAAATAGACTGAAAGATCCGATAAAAAGACTGATTTTGCCATCATTTTGAAAAATGGCCGACGTTGAGGCCATAGGAAAAATCTGTCATGAACCTATTGAAGCGCTTGCCCCTACATTTGGATATTTAGACACCAAGATGGCGATTCTAAGTGAATTAAATGCTGAGAAATTTTAAAAAATCCAGTTTGGTCGACCATTTTGGAAAATGGCCGCCATTGAGGCCATAGAAAGTTTAAGACGGTCCCATTGGAATCGTTGCCCATACAAATGTATGTCTAGACACTAAGATGGCAATTCTAAGGGAAATAAATGCTGAGATATTGAAAAAAACAATTATGGTCGGCCATTTTAAAAAATGGCCGCCACTGAGGTCAAAGGAACTTTTAGATGGTCCCATTGGAGTCCTTGCCCCTACAAATGTATGTTTAGGGACCAAGATGACGATTCTAAGTGAACTAAATGCTGAGATATTGAAAAAAAATTGTCGGCCATTTTGAAAAATGGCCGCCACTGAGGTCATATGAAGTTTTAGATTGCGCCAATGGAATTCTTACCCCCACAAATGTATGTTTAGGCACCAAGCTGACGATTCTAAGTGAAATAGAAGCTGAGATTTTTAACAATATGTAGATTGGCCAGCCATTTTGAAAAATGGCTGCCATTGGGGCCAGATTGCAAATCTGCGATGGCCCAATTGACAAGTCTTTTTCTTAGGACTTGCTCGTGTTATGTACCAAATTTTATGCAAAGTGAAAATTTTCTCACCAGTCTGCAGCACTATAATGAAGACTTACTGCTTTCTTGCTTAGCATCAAGCCGATATTCAATGCTTCGATACTAAGCAAAAAGACAGTAACTCATTTTTATACAATTTATAATCAAAGTTCACTAAAAACGAGTTTATTTAATAAATTCACAAGTTTAGATATGATTGTTTGCAAAAATTCAGAATGATTGGAGTATTATTTCTGGTTGGAATAAACCGATTTCTTCTTTGTCGTTTTACGCGGAATCAACTTTTTTGAGTTACTGTCTTTTTGCTTAGCACGGCAGTATAGCAGGTCCACTATAACGAATGGCAAAGAGTTGCTCATGTAGAAGCAGCGTCATTTTTGGGCCAAATTTAGAAAGAGAAAAATTCAGACTATATTATTGTGCGACACATAATTATCATCGTCGTAGTTACCATCATCATCATCGTTATCATCATCATCATCATCATCATCATCATCATCATCATCATCATCATCATCATCATCATCATCATCATCATCATCATCTTCATCATCATCATCATCTTCATCATCATCATCATCATCATCATCATCATCTTCATCATCATCATCATCTTCATCATCTTCATTTTCAGCGTCGTCGACATGTAAAATATATGAAATCATCACCTCATTGTCCAGTTGTGTACACTGTACATTTTTGACAGCTCTGATAAAACGAGTCACAAGCCACGAAGCGCAATGTTCCAGAATAGACGCATGATGATCTACACGTATACAGTATACAGTTATACACCCATTCTGTGTGTAATGTAGTTTATTATAGGTAGAAGGCATTCATTATAATCGCTCGTTGACATAAGCCTAAGTTTATATTATGATCTGTTGGTTTTGTCTCAAATTAAGCATTTGCGTGTTTAACATTAGTATAATTATATAGTCTAATTATAATATAATATGAAATTATAGACCTGATTTCGACCTATGTATAGATGCTTAAACGTAATGACTGTATACTTTTCGTCTATCGTGATGAGTACAGATAAGTAATTTTTTATTTTTTATAATGGAAGAAATTAGCAATCATCTACTAAGTAACTGATATGGTTTTTTTTTATCCTGAGCTGTTCATTATCTGCATCTAAAAAGAGTTGCCTTAAGAAATGTTTCTCTGAAGCGCCAGCCAATTAACAGGCTTCAGTAATTACTGAAGGTTTTCTTATTGCTATAAGGAGATTACGATTACTCCCGCAGGTTAAAAATACATTTTCGCAGAATCTTATAATTAATTTTATTTTGTCGGCATCAGTCAACATAATCTGTAGAAAATATACTTTAAAGAATGCTACAAATTAGATTATGCATCGTTTTAAACCGAATCATGTGCACAATTCCGCTCAATATCACCCGCAAATGTGAAGAGTTCAAAGGAAAGACTCATTTTCAGATTCGACAATACATAGGCCTATCCTAATCTTTGCCCTCCTCTGTGACACGCTTCCGAAGTCAAATTGCGCAGTTTCCCTTATTTAACTGCAGAAGCCTTTCCTGCCGGTCATCAACTCCGTGAAAGGTTTTCTTTTGCTTGTCCCACCTTCTCATAAGTCACAGCATCAAGATCTTCATTCCTCTGTCGTCATTCATTTTCTTGCATTTGTGATCAAAGAAACACAATTTCCACTTTGACCTGCTTTGATCTTCAGCTGTCTTCTTGCCATAATTTTAGTGATTTTTGGAAATAAATAATAATTATGCGATTATTTGCAGGTAGGATATTCGACTCCATTAATTTTAGCCTTAAAAAATCTGGTTTCACCAACATCATGAACTGCTTAGGCTGAACATATTAGGAAATAACCATGTAGGCTATACCTAACAATATAACAACTAATAATAAGCCTATAATCGATTTTAATACAGATATACTTTATATGTCTGCATGTTTTACTATTATTGTCGTCATGACAATAATAGTAATTTATTATTGTTATTGGCATCATCATCATCATCGCCGTCGTCATCATCATCATCTGTAATAATGAGTCTCACAAGCATCTTATCAACTGATGTTGTAACGAGATGAAGATATGCAGACAATTGATCGGTCCACTAAGACTCTAAGCTAAGTCTAAGGTTGAGACTCAGTGGCCTAGGTTCTGCATCAGCTGGAAGGCTTCCGGTTTACGATGCTGCTCTTGCTGACACATGCAATCCTCGTAATAATGATGATGATGACGACGACGATGATGATGCCATGATGATTATGATGGTGATGAAGATAATGATGATGTTGCTGATGACGATGGCGATGGCGATGACGATGGCGATGACGATGATGACGATGACGATGTCACGATGACGATGATGGAGTGGAATCTTCTGCAGCTGCCGCAGGTGTTGGTAGTGATGTTTTTTTCTTGGTGCTGGTGTTGGTGGTAGCTTTAGTAGTTCTGGTGTTGACGGTTGCTATGGCGATGGCGATGGTACAGCAGCAGCAGCAATAGCAGACAAGTGCAAGAGTCGATGATTAAGTAATCTGCTGTTGAAGAGCAGACATGTATGATTGTATGATTGTATGACTGTGCATGAATGCATGTGTTGTATGTGTTGCTGTCGAATGGTTGTCTTGTACTAATGATCGTCAGAATCGATTCGATGTGTAAGAGGAGCTACATAATTATAGACGAAGGTTTTTCAGTCCATCGATTCGTTGCATTGCCATCATCGTTGTCATCATCATCCATTGCCATCGTGTGCACCAAGACAGGAAGTGAACAACAATGAATGGCCGTGCTTTGTCTATATCATTATTCCCGCTAACAATGCACACACGCACGCACTCATGCGTTTGTGGCTCCATGCGCACGAGTATGTATGGGCATACATGTGCACAATGCACACGAAATCACACAAGTGCACAGGTGTAGAATGTGTAAGTGGTGTGTGCGAATGTACAAACATACATATCTGATGTGTTCGCTTGTGCTCCGTTAGACATAGATTTCACCTGATTACTACCAGACTGGTATCGAATCGCCATCGCCTTATGCATTTTGAATTAGACATGTCAGCGTATATAATAGAGGATAAACTTCCTCACTTACTAACACAACGCATTGGTTGCGTATTATTCAGTGTTATAGTTACTTTATTTATAGTATAAATTGCAGTGATTTCAGTAAATACAGCGATTGCATACATGCAGACTTTGCCTACTTTTAACTACATTTACGTACTTATAATTCACGATCTAAGGCATGACAAAGAGCACAGTTCACGCAAGGGCGGAATTGTATTAAATCTCATCATCATCATGATCGTCATCATCATCGTCATCATGATCGTCATCATCATCGTCATCATCATCGTCATCATAAGTTCCTGACGCCACCCATCTGGCGTCAATGAGGGACGAATGAAAGACATGCATTGTCCTCAGTCAGTCGTCAATTCCAATGCTTCCTTGAGTTTTATTACAAGTGACGTTATGTTCTCATTTGCATTGTGTAACATGCATTGTCTTGGACTCTTCATCTGCCTTTGTTTCGCTTCCCTTCAAGCCTTGCATGCGCTATTGTGGTACTCGTTCGACTGGCATTTGCATCATACATACATACATGTTGTTTGTTTCTATAAGTAATTCTTGTCGAATGGCAGAGTTTCTCATCTTCTACAGTCTTGATTTTCATTTTTGGTCTTAGTTAAAGAATTTCCTTTTCATGCGTTGTCCATCTAAAGAATTCCTAAACGCAATCAGACTTCGAACTGCAAGCAGCAGGTGTGTTTATTTAGTCTCCTAATCGACTGCATCTGTGCACTAACCTCAGCTGCAACTCTACAGTAGACATGTTGTATACTCATCGACCTACTTTCTTTCGCTCTATGTCTCTGCTTCCATTTCTCGTTCTCTTTTTTCTCTCTCTCTTCTCTAAATCTATCTCCCTGTCTCTATCTCTCTCTCTGTCCGTCCATGCATCTCTCTCTTTCTCTATGCCTTTCTATCTAATCTGCCTCGGTCTCTATCTGCCTATCTCTTTCCATCTCTGCCTCTCTCTCTCTCGCGTCCGCGCGCACTCCCTCTCAGTCTCTGTCTATGTCTTTCTTTCTCTCCCTGTCTCTGTCTCTCTCTCTGTATGTCTGTCTCTCGTCTCTGTCTCTGTATGTCTTTCTCTGTCTCTCTCTGTCTCTGTCTGTCTGTCTCTCGTCTCTGTCTCTGTCTCTCTCTGTCTGTCTGTCTCTCGTCTCTCTCTTTCTGTCTACTTCTAATTGACTGTGTATATACAACCTGCTCTTAATGGATTCCACAGACGACAAGCTCTGCCACAGAACCGAATGCTGCTGCTGCTGCCACTGCTGCTGCTGCTGCTGCTGCTGCTGCCGCTGCTGGCCACTTATTGACACAACGAAAACCAGAGACAGAACTCACGAATGCCATCTTCACTCTTTCCAAACAACTTTCCTCTCTCTGCGTTTTCTTTCGTTGTCCTTCCTTCATATAACATTCATTTTCTAATTCCAATCTATCAATATGTATGTATATATATTATATATATATGTATTATATATATACCGATTATCTTTCTTATAATTATCTATGACTATGTTTCTCGAAAGGACGATATATATATGAGACCAAAGAATTAATGAATATACACTCATCCATTCATTCCTTCATCCATTCATCCATCCATTCATTCATTCAATCGTCGTTCATTCGTTCGTTCGCACATTCATTCATTCATTCATTCATTCACTTATCCTGTGTCCATTCCTTAGCCTTTTTTCTTTTCGTTCATTCATTCATTCATTCATTCATTCATTCACTCAATCATTCGTTCATCCTTTGCCCATTCCTTAGTCCTTTCTTCTCATTCATTCATTCATTCATTCGTGCATTCATTCATTCATTCATTCGTTCGTGCATTCATTCACTCTGCATTGTCTTTAGCTTCAATCATCCGCCATCAATCAATCATCAATCCAAACAGTTCCCTCATCCTTACATAAAGTATAATAATTTATCCTTCTTTACCAGCCATGCATACATTGTATCCATGACGACCCTCTGTTGGATTTAGACCCAACGTCTCTGGCGATCTCACTTGAAACGACCACCAACCGACCCCACCTTTACCCCACCCACTTCCACCCCACCCCACCTCTATCCCACCCACCTCCACCTTACCCCAACCCTGCTGCTCCGTTGTGCATGAAGACAACGTCGCCGTGGGATCCAATGGATTTGATTAGATTTGAATTCACTCTCTTTGCCCATGCATCGTCAGCTCTTCTTTCCTGCGCTCGTCCCTATGAGTCTCACGTATACAATTCGATGCCATCCAACCAACCACCATCCATTCATCCATTCAGTCTTACATCCACAACAGATCCACTGAATAATGCAACCAATCCAACCGTTGTCCAACCGAGAAACTCTCATTTCAATTCCCTTTCTCTCTCTCTCTGATCTTCAAGTAAATCGCTGCCTTGTACCACTTTAAACACCACCACCACCACCACCACCACCACCACCACCACCACCACCACCACCAACGCCACGATTACGAGACTATACTACCACTACCACTACGACTACCAGGCCATAATCTCCACCACGACTACCAGACCACAATCACCACCGGGGAACTGCAGAGCAGAAACCGATTGAAACGGCTCTATGGTAACTGAAGGCGGCTACAGCATTGAAGTCTCTTTGGGTGGGAATAGGAACCTGTTGGTGGGTGGGTGAGTGGATGGGTGGGTGGGTGGACGGGTGAGCGATTGAGCGAATGAGTGACTGAATGAGCGAATGTGTCAAGGCTTTTTTTAGCATGCACTTCTGCACAATGGATCTAAACTTTGTTCTAAATGGGTTTGTGCAGCTGCAAACATCACTTTTGTGAAGTTAAAATTGTTCAGTGCCATTCGAGGGCAAGTGTGTGATCATGTGAGTGAGTGTGATTTTGTGAACTGGCGTTTGTGTGATTATGTGTGTGATTGAGTGAGAGGACGAGAGTGTGACTATGTGAGTGAGTGTGTGATTTGGTGAATTGGCGTACGTGTGATTATGTGTTTGATTGAGTGAGAGGGCGAAAGTGTGATTATGTGAGTGTGTGATTTAGTGAATTGGCGTGGATGTGATTATGTGTTTGATTGAGTGAGAGGGCGTGTGTTCGAGTGGGTGCATGAGTGATTGCATGAGCAAGGATGCGAGTGAGTGGCCAGCCGAATGGAGCACGCACGAGCGATGAATTATGGTAGGCCATTCCAGACATTTCTGACCCGACCGATGTAAATAACCATAATGCTGGCATAATATATCTTATCTGGTCGCTCCCGGAAATGTCGAGTCTAACCGAAGCAGCAGCACCACCAGCGCTAGAGACGCATGCCTCCTCCTCTCCCTCCTCTCCCTCCTCTCCCTCCTCTCCCTCCTCTCCCTCCTCTCCCTCCTCTCCCTCCTCTCCCTCCTCTCCCTCCTCTCAGGCGGCGGCGGCGGCGCAGGACTCCTCGCCACCACCAATATATTATACATCATTCCGTACACTGCAACGACAAAAGCCCAGTCGACTGACGAGCATGAATTAGTGCCTGGTAACAACGACAAAGCTGCAGATGATGAAGATAATAATGATGATCATCACGATGATGATGATAATGGCGGTGGTGGTGGTGGTGATGATGATGATGATGATGATGATGATGATGATGATGATGATGATGATGATGATGATGATGATGATGATGATGATGATGATGATGATGATGATGATGATGATGATGATGATGATGATGATGATGATGATGATGATGATGATGATGATGATGATGATGATGATGATGATGATGATGATGATGATGATGATGATATAAGGATGATGATGACGAAGATGAAAGAGAACGGTCGCGATCGGAAGGTCACAAGGGTCACTCATACTATGATCATCCAATATTCGTCTTATCAGTTTGTGTTGCACCCGCGAAATTGTTCCCGAGTGCACGCTACTCGGTGCGTGATGAACCGACAGATTTCATGCATCATATATATATATATATATGTATATAAATATGTAATTATATATATACTTATATGTGTAATGCATATACTTATATATGTATATTCTTATATATGTATATACTTATATATGCATATATTTATATAGGATATGCATTATGTGTGTGATGTCTGTGTGTGTATATATATGTGTGTGTATCGCTCAGCATCTGTCTGCACTGCATCATGCAGTCTGCATGGCTGTTAATTGAGAACCACTTCTCACCAAGCTATGTGCACCGATCGACCTGCACGCTCAGAGGAGGCTTCTGTCCTCTCTCTCCTGTCGTTTCCACTTCAGTCTATTGCTATTGTTATTGCTATTGTTATTGCTAATTAGCAACTTCCATCTTCGCCGATGTCTAAGGAATCATCGGATGATAAACCAGAAATAAGTCGCATCATCAGATTGATGTCCAGTGGATCAGTAGACTAAGACAGAGAACAGCAGCAGCAGCAGCAGCAGCAGCAGCAGCAGCAGCAGCAGCAGCAGCAGCAGCAGCAGCAGCAGCAGCAGCAGCAGCAGCAGCAGCAGCAGCAGTAGCAGCAGCAGCAGCAGTAGCAGCAGCAGCAGCGGGTGGTTGATGAGCAATCTTAAGAAAAGTCTCAGTTGCGAAGGAAAAGTAACTAAACCATACTTAGCAGTAAGGACAGACTGAGGAAGAAGGTTCCAGAAACCAGATTCAGAAATACGAAGAAAATTCGTTCGTCAAAAATAGTTCAACACAATTTTAGATGTGACGAGATAAAGAGACAATCATCCGATGACCACCTGACTGATTTAAAATAAAATAATGCACCGTTAAATATTCTATGCTTCCACTTGCGCTTACCATAATCCCATTGATCGTCTTACTTTTCTTTTAAGTTCAGGCTCGATACTTTTGAGTAGGCCTAAAGCGATTTTTGACTTCTTCTAATTTGGTTTAATTGGATGGATAAAGATCAGATTTGTTCTAAAATCTAAAAATTGCTTTCAACGACGAATGGATTTAATACAATCTGGAAATATTTATAGTGATTGAAAAGTCACACGCTCATCCGATGTTTAAAAAATGACTCTAAATAGGCATCTAAGCATATCTGCATGTTGACTTGTTTAAAAATGACTCTAAATAGGTATTAAATATATACATGTAAACTGCATGTTGACTTGTTTATTAAGTTTTGTGCCTAACGAACACTTTTAAGAACGAATCGCGACGTAACCTGCAATGCATAAACCGTTGTATCGCATTGTTCTTTGTTGCTTCCTATCAGCTGTGAGATCGTCCAATGGGACAGTATAGGCTATTATTATCAACACCGTTCCACATGTCTTTCCTCTGTTATGTTCCTTTGGTTTCGACTGGCGTGGTTGATTCCTGGATACCTACAGGGCTCCACAAGGCCGTAGCTAGAGGGTGTTTTGGGTGTTTGAACAACCCCCGAAATGGAAAATGTGCAAAATAATATAATGCATTTACGAGCACATGATGTAAAAACCATGAAATAAAACCATGAAAACACCCCCCGAAATTGAAAAATGTAAAAAACAGAATGCCGGATGACAACAAAAGGTCGTCAGTTTTTGGGAAGGGAATTTGGTGAGTGAAACAAACCCTGAAATCAAATCCTGGCTACAGCCTTGGGGTTGCATATAAATGTGCATTTACATTGACACAGTATTTGCCGAAAACAGCTCGAACCTGGAGCGAGTAATGTAACGTAGCAATAGACGACTGCAGCAGACAAGGCAGGTGACGTCTCTGCTGGGATCTGTAACGATCGTTCTGCGCATGTCTCGCTGCTGCTGCATGCTTCGTCGTGTGAAGACACATTTCCCTTTTTCGTTTATTTCCGCGTCTCTTGGGTCTTCGCCGAATCGGAAAATGGACAATCTAGGAGTCGCTGATACGTCTAATAAAACAACGCTTCGGGGAATAATAACAATGGTCACAGTTCGGCCACGCACCCCTCCCTCCCTCCATCCCTCCCTCCTTCCCTCCGTCCCTCTCTACCAAAACCCTACAACTGATAGCGTTAGTCTGCCCTGCGACGGATGCAAAGCACCCCTCTGTCACATTGTATCAGCACCATGAAATTGGTGAGCATAGATTGAGCTGATTATTATCTCTTATAATCTGGCCTTTGCTTAAGTTGCTCCTCGGGATCCGTCTCCATAGCGTGGAAAATATCAACTGCGGCGATGAATTAAGCTGACAAAAAGATTGGAGAAATTAATAAATCCCATGAAATTGGGAGTGGTGGTGGTGGTGGTGGTGGTGGTGGTGGTGGTGGTGGTGGTGGTGGTGGTGGTGGATATAGGGAGTAGCGTGGCGAGGGAGTTGAACGCCGGCTAATAAGAGCGGCGTTCATTTCGATGCAATTCCATTTCGCTGTTTGTTGGTTTCTGTCCTCCGCTCAGTCGCCATGCTGTCTCCTCTCTTGTTGCGCCTCGATAATTCGCATTATACGCTTCATTGTCGTCCGGTCCGGTCGTATACAGACCGCGCAAATTCGACGTCGTTGCACCTATTATCAGCCCAATTCACGTCTTCGATAAATTATTTACCGAGTCGTTTTATGCGCATCATTGTGTCCATTGTGCAGGAATTTCTGTCCGTCATCCGCGGCCGTCGATACGAGTCTGGCGCCAGAGAACTATTCAAACGGATTAATAATTGAATGAATTCGTCTGCAAAGAAGCAGGAAATCTATTTCCTGCACTATGTTGGTCGGTGGGTTTGTTCGTCGGGCGGTTGCCGTGTCTCCGCAGATTACGGTAAAAAACCTCGAGCTGTGCGCATGTCCATATAAGCATTGGGTTCCATAAACTTGAACTGGCTCCCCTGTCGAAGTGGATCTCTGTTAGTTAGACCTGTAGCCTATCATACCCCGAAATGGAAATCAACCCCAAAGGGGGGAGACTTCAATAAATAAAAAATTGCCCCGTGTTGCATGTCTGTGGAAAGCCGTTATGGTAAACGCCGATCATGTTCTGTGCAATGGGATTTCGCCCGAGTCAAGAAAACAAGTCGGGACCTGTCAGCCACGGTTAGCAGTAATTATAGCTCAGCGCCGTTGTTATGTTGAATAAGGTCCGTCTGAATCTGATGTTTAATTGCAAAGGACTCTATGAATACAGATCATCGCCATTACCATGTGTGTGTGTGTGTGTGTGTGTGTGTGTGTGTGTGTGTGTGTGTGTGTGTGTGTGTGTGTGTGTGTGTGTGCATTTCACCGTCGCCATCACCTGGCGTCAGTAATCCTCCTCATCAATGCATCCATTAGCTGCCACAAACAATGACAAGTAAACAAAAGGACGCCGGATACAATCTCGCTTTAAACCCATCGATTACCGTATTGTCTGGCGCTGTATGATTGAGGCGCAATAGAAGTCAAAAGATTAGATCAGTTAATCTATTCAAAGGGATTAGGATACTACTCGCTTCTAGACTACACTCGTTTAGATGCTTTAAAGATGCTGTTTATACTACACAATGATGCACTAAAATACTTAGAAATAGTTTAGTCTATGAACTTCATCGAGATTACGTTGGGCTTCGCAATTTAATTGCCGACTGATTGCGATGTTAGTGAGTCGACGGATGTCAAGCAGTAAGATATTCAGACGTTTGAAAGCCAATTAGAAATCATGGGTCATTAAAAGAGAGCTGCATGAAACAGAGAGAGAGAGAGAGAGAGAGAGAGAGAGAGAGAGAGAGAGAGAGAGAGAGAGAGAGAGAGAGAGAGAGAGAGAAATAGAGAGAGAGAGAGAAATAGAGAGAGAGAGAGAGAGAGAGAGAAATAAAGAGAGACAGAGAGAGAGAGAGAGAGAGAGAGAGAGAGAGAGAGAGAGAGAGAGAGAGAGAGAGAGAGAGAGAGAGAGAGAGAGAGAGAGAGACGGTGCGTGGGATTATGAGACGAATGAGACGTTTACTTTGGACGTGAGTGTATTATGTCATTCCTTGGAAGGTGGCAACAACATGGATTGCACGAAAATCGACGACAGTAACTTCTGTATCAAACAAATATTATGTGAAGTTGTAACAGGTCGACTGAATTTTAACCCATTTTAGTAAACTAACGCTTATTGAGTGTTATTTATGGGTAAACGTTTTTAAAATTCTAATTAAGATGTCGAGACTTCTGCAGCGTCCCACAGTGCAGTCGCGAGAACCAACTTATCTACAAACGCTCAGTCAAAACAAATCGACAGACATGGAGGTAAGAAAATGATTCCATGTCTAGACAAAGGCATTGGACAGACTTTATCGTACAAGCAATGGCATAGGAGAAGAGAACAGATAATAACTTGTCACAATGATGTTCTCCTAACATCTAATGAAACTTGAATTACAGTTTCAGAGAATTGTTACTCTGACATCGACTTTCCTATTTATCTATTGTCCTATAGTCTTTCTTAAATTGTGAGAATCTTAGCAAAGCCGCCAATCCCTGACAATGTACATGTACACAACAGGATTATTGCCTTTCTGTATGGTCGTCAACATTGCACTAAATTTCAAGCGGAAATCTCAGCTACGTTTAAATTAACGCTAACATCGTCTTGAACCTATCCACCCCATCCTGAATGTCTCCTCAAGTATACAAGCAGATGACTGCCACCTCATCCAATATTGCATCCAATCCTTTAGAACCGGAACCATGTTCATGATGTTGGGATGCAGAATGCAATCAGAAGCTCAACCAACAACAAATCTTATGAGATGTTGATGAGATCTTGATTCACCAACCATCTATAGTAAGAGAGGGTGTGACCAACCTAATACCGCTGTCTCCTGTTAAATTAAATAATTATTCTGTTTAGAGATAGATTTTTCAACAGCTGCGTTTTAATTGTATTTAGCTGTGCATGTGATCCCAAAATCTGCTGTTATATGTCAGAAGTTTGTTTGTTTGTATGCGTACTTGTTATAGCCCCTTCAAGCTCCATACTCTTTAGGCGCTTCCGACTACAGCGCGGGACACTGCCATGGATCGGAGTTTCACTTCGAAGCGTTGAGCAATTGCTAGTGAAGGACTTGCCCAAGGTCCCTACGCGGCGACTCGAGGTGAATTTGAACCTGCAACCCTCCGGCTGCAAGGCAGCGAACATACCCACTACACCACCGCGCCCGCGACACGAGTTGTTCGTGGCTTGCATGGGTCTCTCCTATACGATGAGGTGCCGGTCACTACATTGGCCACGGAATGCTGCGAGGCTTTATTGGTCAGGGCGACCGAGGAACCGGCTCCAGTCTATCATGCGCTGACTTATTTGATTCCATACACTCCCTGAGGATAGTCCCTCCTTTGAACAGCTTTATGCTATGGCGGATTCCAACCTTTTTTACAGCGGTCCAGGTGGAGAGGTCATGTACTGCATGACCCGCTTCCATCGGTCAAAACCACATGCGCCAGCGCACCCATGATCCTTCCGCAGATGGCTGGATGAGAAAAACTTTCATCTTTACGATTACGTATATAATTGTATATGGTATACGATTTTTGGATTTAAGATTGATTTAATAAACATGTATTCTTTAATATTTGACTGTAATTATCAATAATTGTTGCATGCATACTCTTGTATAGGCTATGTGTTTATAACATACGTGATTGTTCACCAAAATGCGGATAGCAATAATTGTACTAAGAATATTCTTTCTTTCTTCTTACCTCATCTTATTTATTTAGTTGAATGCACACATGACAATAAATTTCTGGTCTAATCTGACGACTTCGTGTAGCGCATTTATAATTCTGCTAAAGACATCAGAGTCGATGATCGCCATCATAAACGATGAAATCACAAATCACAAATCGTAAATTTAAAAAATCATAATTGACAGCCACTGAAGAGTTTCCTCTTGAACTGGCGCTGTATAAATAAGAGATTGTAATTACATATAAAATATATGGTACACATCAGACGAACGAGATTGAACGCATGCGTGCTGACGCACAGTGCATGGGATCACACACGCGCACACATGCATAGACACACACACACACACACACACACACACACACACACATTATAGAAACATAAACACACACACATACATACGCATGCAAACATGAACACACGCACATACATAAGCACATACATAACTAAGCATGAACGCACACACACACATACAAAAATGCATAAACACACACAGATGCCTATAGCACACACAAGCGCACACAAAGACATACTCGTATACATAAACCCATTACAACCGCACTAATCCCTGTTCTTAGATAAGTCAAGTGTTGCACATAATGGCTGCAGGCTTACGATGAATGGCAAAAAATTCAAAAGATCTCTTCATCTCACGATCCCTCGATTCCAAGATTGCTGCTGCTGCTGCTGCCGCTGCTGCCGCTGCTGCTGCTGCCTCTATATACCTCTGATGCTGTTGTTTTTTTCTTCTCATTCTCTGTCAGTTGTTCTTGATGGTAGAAGAGTGATGATTACTAGTGAGCGATAACAGAAGAAATTGGAGAAGTAATGGACTGTTAACGTCCAAAGCCTTCACTCCAATCGCTTCGACCAAATCAAAGACCGGTCTTCCTTTCTTTATACACGTGTATTATACACGAGTCAATATGTATATATATATGTATTGTATATATATATATATATATATATATATATATATATATATATATATATATATATATATATATATAGATTTCACATCGTGCTTGTTATCATATACACTGTATAGTGTTTATACTGTATTCATAATATTTGAGAAGATGCAACAAGCGATTATTAAATGGAGAAAAGACAGCTGCTGCTACTTCGCTTGCAACGATGAAGATGACGTAGAAAAGTCATCAGAGAGATGAAGAAATGACGAAACAACAGAGAGATGAAGAAATGACGAAACAAAAACGAAACCTCCGTCAAGACGAGAACAAATAGATCTACGGCAAACTTTATCCTTTCTATGGAATTGCTTTGATCTTGAAACGTCCGATGTTTATGGAGTAACTGTACGGACGCCGTCTATGTTCAATGGAGGAAAGTCATTTCGAAATGTGGAGTCGTTCTAAGAGTCAGAGATCAGACTATTATCTGAGGCGCAATTATTTAGGCAAAATATCGCGACTGTGGTGCATGATTAAAGAGGATTGTAAATAATAGAAGATGGTTAAGTCGATTGCGACGACCATATATTTGGCTCTACTCCAGGTCTAGATTGACTCAGCGTGATTAGATGGGAAGACGGTTGGAAAAGCACACATAGAAAGAACTTACAGACGAAGGATGGATAAATGGATGGATGGATAAATGGATGGATGGATGGATGGATGGATGGAAGGAAGGAAGGAACAATTGACGGATGAAAAGGAGAAGGAAAATGGAAATAAGGATGAATGGAAGAAAGTTGAATGGAAGAAAGAATGAGCAATCATAAGAAAAATTAATAATGAAAACGCAGTAATTATTGTTAGTATTTTTAAGTAAAAATTTTAATAATGGATGACATTTGTATAATAAATTATTATGATTATCCAAAAGTATAATTTTGAAACCTCAATACCAGCAACCTTCTTGAATATACCCTCTGTTTATTTCAACAAGAGTTCATTATTCTTTTTAAAACTCTGGTTCTGTTCAGAGATATCATAGTTGATGCCATGGGAGGCGTGAGAGACTTTTCCCTGATGCCATCATCGTATAAGACGTAACATATATTATATATACTGCCATGCACCGTTAGACTGCATATCTGGCGTCTGTTTTACATTATGCGCTGCATGTAGACTTTCCTTAGTATGTATAGTTGTATACCTTCTCTCTCTCTTCGCCGCCGCATGCAGTCTGTAATCGTCGTGTGTCTCTTCACTCAGTCACAATTCCACACAGATGCGCTGCAGCTCGAGTGCTGTTCCTGTACAAACTCTTTACCCAACTCGGTCGGCTGATAATAATAAATAATAATAATATTATTATTATCTTCCTGTTGAGTTCAGAATAAGATTTCTGACCTATATAGCCACAGCAAAGAGTGTTTCTATATTATGTAGCCTACCTTCCCTCACCGTTCTCTCGTGATATCCATAATCATCGGGAATGGATCTTTTTCTTCATTCGCGATGTATAAGACTGTCTTCGACTTTCCAGCATTCCACGTTGATGCTTCCTCGACTGAATGGAACCGACGAATACCAATTTCTCCGCTGCTCCACCTGTTTTTTCTCGTTCAACAGATGCCTCAGAACTTAACATTTCTCATTGACATATCGGGATATACTTCTAAGTGCTTGGGACTTACTAGATAATTAAAAGCCTCCGTGTGAAAACGTTTGCAATATTGCAATAATGATAATAATAGCAATAATAACAGTAGTGTTATGATGACGTATTAGTAGCTCATGGTGATGATGATTATGAAGATGACGTCAGCGACAGCGACGACGGCGACGGTAACAACGACGAAGATGACAGTATAGTAAAAGTAACAGCAACATTAGCAAATTTGATCAACAGTTAAC
>OX457046.1:14818554-14861054 GCA_949752735.1 Lumbricus terrestris
TCACCCACCAGATGGCCGGACTCGGACAATACGCCGCTACAATATATGCGACGCTGACGACGGTCTGCCTCTGCTTGGGAGTGTCCGTTGGATCGTTTGCCGATTTGGGAGGTGAGTCGCCCTCTCCGTCTTCGATCATGGCTCTTAAGAGCGTGCTAAAGCACCGCACTTCAGCACTTAACCTGTGGCCGCCGCCGCGGAGTAGCCGCTTGGATTCTAAAAGGTATCGCGTCGTCAATCCGACATTTTCTTTGCAGTTTCAAAGGGAACCAGCGCACATGAAACGCCTCAAATTGCGCACCATAAATGCCAGTTTATCTCATTGTGCAGGCTGCAGTGTGAGAGCTGGTAATGCTCCAGCACAGGAATTGGCTGATAAAGCGCCGCCCTCACATAAACCTGTCACTTATCATCTTGGCCATCCAAGTCCGAACTCATTTGCTGTTTACCCAACCACTCCTAAATATATTGTTATTGCATTAAGTCACTCACTGAAAATTCCACACGTGCAGCTCGAAACCTGATGACATCCATCCTAGCGTCCAGTTAATCCTATTCTTGATTACATTGCGGGTCCCTTATCAGTTTTTACTGTTTGCTTCATCCTATACCAACATATTTACTCTACCAGCTGCAGGATCCTTGCAATAAAACGAGATTTTTATCAAAATAATTTCGAACAATAAATAAGTAAGTAATATGAGGGTAACGGTAAGTGTTAATTAATGTAAGTTCTATAGGCTACTGTGACAATGCCAGCATTCCAAGCAATCGAATAAACAAATAATTTATATCACGTAATGCAATTTTGTCGATATTCGACTCTTTATGGGCTGAAATATATTAAAGCGCAATCTATAATTTACATCAAGGTCCGTTCGGATCCCAGCTGAAAAAATTACTAAAAATTCTGAATGACTATTTTCTATAATAGAACATATATAGTACCTACAGCATATGGCGCATGACAGTCTGATAAACAAACTAATAAAACGCCGAATCGTAATTATTTAAAGCACAATAATAGCTCAACAGTAACTCATGTGCATGGTAGGATGAAGGTTTACGTGGTTTCCACCACAGCAAATGTAATTCCAATCCATATACTGCAGGGTCATAATGAAGACACTGCTAATATAGACCTATTTCAATGTTGTCCTAACAAATTGCATATTATAAGCACGCTGAGGCAATAATTACGATTATATGGTCTGTTGTAAACATCCAGGATAGCATATGATCTGCTAATGAATATTCTCTGGATGTTGTATGAGCTTCGCTATTGTCAAAGATGTAGATTGTTCCGCGACTCAATTTTGTAGAGGTTGTGTGTGTGTATATAATTATATATATATACCATCTGTTTCGTGTATACATACAATTTCAAGTCTAAAGTATATACCGAAAACAAGACTCGCGCTTTAGTTTTCAAAGCAATGCAATACGACCATAACATATAGGATGGAAAACACCTTTGATTTTCTTTCTACTAAACACCAGATTATCATCGACACGACACTCGTCTCCTTTGATATCCAATGATGCGCTTAAAAATGAAATTTATCGGATGCAGCAGTCTCTAATTCATCTCAGCTTAGCATAACAATCGCCTTAGCGGACAGGGTTGACCTTAACTCATGTAGGTCTATACCTACACGTATACCTTCTTACTCAGTCTATGTATATACCTTATTAAACCTTCCTTCATATAGGCCTTCCTTCTTAATCATTCTTTCATAGGCCTTCCTTCCTATGCCTTCCTTCCTATGCCTTCTTTCATATGTCTTTCTTCCTTTGCCTTCCTTTCTATATGCCTTCAATTCAATAGACCTGTCTTCATAGGCCTTCGCCGTATAGATGATAATTGAATCTATTTGTGTAGCGTGCACTTCTTACGGAAACGAAGCTGAGCGAAGACAGGTATAGTAGGTCCACTATAACGAATGGCAAAGAGTTGCTCATGTAGAAGCAGCGTCATTTTTAGACCAAATTTAGAAAGAGAAAAATTCAGACTATATTATTTTGCGACACATAATTATCATCGTCGTAGTTACCATCATCATCATCGTTATCATCATCATCATCATCATCATCATCATCATCATCATCATCATCATCATCATCATCATCATCATCATCATCATCATCATCATCATCATCATCATCATCATCATCATCATCATCATCGTCATCATCATCATCATCGTCATCATCATCATCGTCATTATCATCATCATCATCATCATCATCATCATCATCGTCATCATCATCGTCATTATCAGCGTCGTCGACATGTAAAATAAGAAATCATCACCTCATTGTCCAGTTGTCACAGCATATGTAGGTCTTCGTGTGTTTATTCTGGAAAATTGCGCTTCGTGGCTTGTGACTCTTTTTATCAGAACTGTCACAAATGTATAGTGTACACAACTAGACAATGAGGGGATGATTTCCTAGCTGTTGTCGACGACGCTCATAATGATAACGATGATGATGGTCCTACATGTATAGTCCACCCATTCTGTGTAATGTAGTTTATGTAGAATGCATGCATTACAATCACTCGTTGACATAAGCCTAGGTTTATAATTTATGATCTATTCGTTTTATCTCAAATTTAGCATTTGCGTGTTTAATATAAGTATTATAGTATAATTATTATATAATATAAAATTATAAGCCTGATATCGACTTATGTATAGATGCTTAAACGTAATGACTGCATACTTTCATCTATCGTGATGAGTACAAATGAGTAATTTTTTATTTTTTATAATGGAAGAATTTAGCAATCATCTACTAAGTAACTGATGCTTTTTTATCATGAGCTGTTCATTATCTCCATCTAAAAAGAGTTGCCTTAAGAAATGTTTCTCTGAAGCACCAGCCAATTAACAGGCTTCAGTAATTATTGAAGGTTTTCTGATTGCTAAGAAGATTACGATTACTCCCGCAGGTAGAAAATACATTTTCGCAGAATCTTAATTTGACGACATCAGTCAACATAATCTGCAGAAAAATACTTTAATAAAAACTTCTAAACCGAATCATGTGCATAATAATATTCCGCTGAATATAACCTGCAAATGTAGAGTTCAAAGGAAAACTCATTTTCAGAGTCGACAATAAGCCTACGTAGCCCTTTTTAATCTTTGCCCTCCGCTGTGACACGCTTCCGAAGTCAAATTGCGCAGTTTCCCTTATTTAGCCGAAGCCTTTCCTGCCGGTCATCAACACCGTGAAAAGTTTTCTTTTGCTTGTCCAACCTTCACATAAGTCACAGCATCAAGATCTTCATTCCTCTGTCGTCATTCATTTTCTTGCATTTGTGATCACAGAAACACAATTTCCATCTGTATGGTGTCTTGGACCTGCTTTGATGTTCAACTGTTCCTTGCCATAATTTTAGTGATTTTTGGAAAGAAATAATAACTATTTGATTATTTGCATCTAGGATATTGGACTTCATTAATTTTAGCCTTAAAAATTCTGGTTTCACCAACATCGTGAACTGTTTATAGACTGTCATTAGATTAGGTATAGAATCTAAAATCGGTTTTAACACAGATATCCGGATGTCTGCATGTTTTACTATTATTGTCACGACTGTTATTATCATCATTATCATCATCATCATCATCATCATCATCATCATCATCATCATCATCATCGTCATCGTCATCGTCATCGTCATCGTCATCGTCATCGTCATCGTCATCGTCATCGTCATCGTCATCGTCATCGTCATCATCATCATCATCATCATCATCATCATCATCATCATCATCATCATCATCATTTGTAATAATGAGTCGGTATTCTCTCACAAGCATATCAACTGATGTTGTAACGAGATGAAGATATGCAGACAGTTGATCAGTCCAATAATACTCTAAGGTTGAGACTCAGTGGCCTGTGTTCAAGATTAGCTGGAAGACCTTCTGTTTACGATGCTGCTCTTGCTGACACAATCCTCGTAATGATGATGATGACGACGATGATGATGATGCCATGATGATGATGATGACGATGACGATGACGATGACGATGACGATGATGATGATGATGATGACGATGACGATGACGATGACGATGACGATGATGATGATGATGATGATGATGATGATGATGATGATGATGATGACGATGACGATGACGGTGACGATGACGATGACGATGATGATGATGATGATGATGATGATGAAGATGATGATAGATTGGAATATGTCAACTTCTGCAGCTGCCGCAGGTGTTGATAGTGATGCTTTTTTTCTTGTTGCTAGTGTTGGTGGTGGCTTTAGTAGTTCTGGTGTTGACGGTTGCTATGGTGATGACGATGGCACAGCAGCAGCAGCAGCAGCAGCAATTGTAGCAGACAAGTGCAAGAGTCGATGATTAAGTAATCTGCTGTTGAAGAGCAGACACGTATGTGTTGTATGATTGTATGACATGTATGTGTTGTAAGTGTTGTATGACTGCATTATTGTATGACATGTATGTGTTGTATGTGTTGTATGTGTTGCTGTCGAATGGTTGTCTTGTGCTAATGATCGTCAGAATCGATTCGATGTGAAACAGTAGCTACATAATTATAGACTGAAACAGTCCATCGATTCGGTCCATTGCCATCATTGCCATCGTCATCATTATCATCCACTGCCATCGTGAGCACCAAGACAGGAAGTGAACAACAATGAATGGCCGTGCTTTGTCTATATCATTATGCCCGTTAACAATGCACACACGCACTCATGCATTTATGTCGCTATGCGCACGAGTATGTATGCGCACACATGTGCACAATGCACACGAAATCGTTTTAGTGCACAGGTTTATAATGTGTAAGTGGTGTGTGCGATTGTACAAACATACACATATTATGATGTGTTCATTTGTGCTCCATCAGACATTTCATCTGCAAGTTTAACCTGATTGCTACTTGGTATTGAATCGCCATCGCCTCACGCATTTTGAATTAGACAAATCAGCGTAATAGAGTATATACTTCCTCACTTACTAACACAACGCATTGGTTGCGTATGATTCAGTGTTATAGCTACTTTATTTATAGTATAAATTGCAGCTATTTCAGTAGCCTAAATACAGCGATTGAATAGGCCTACATGCAGTTTTTGCCTAATTTTAACTACATTTGCCTACTTATATAATATTATTCACGATCTAAGACATAACAAAAAGCACAGTTCACGCAAGGGTGGGATTGTATTAAATCTCATCATCATCTTCATCATCATCATCACATCATCATCATCATCATCATCATCATCATCATCATCATCATCATCATCATCATCATCATCATCATCATCACCACCACCATCATCATCATCATCGTCATCATCATCATCATCATCACCATCATCATCATCGTCATCATAAGTTCCTGACGCCATCCATGCATCTGGCGTCAATGAGGGACGAATGAAAGACGCGCATTGTCCACAGTCAGTCGTCAATTCCAGTGCTTCCATGAGTATTATTACAAGTGACGTTATGTTCTCATTTGCATTGTGTAACATGCATTGTCTTGGACTCTTTATCTGCCTTTGTTTCGTTCCCTTCAAGCCTTGCATGCGTTATTGTGGAACTCGTTTGACTGGCATTTGCATCATACATGTTGTTTGTTTCTACAAGTAATTCTTGTCGAATGGCAGAGTTTCGCATTATTTTGGTCTTAGTTAAAGAATTTCCTTTTCATGCGTTGTCCATCTAAAGAATAATCCTAAATGCAATCAGACTTCGAACTGCAAGCAGCAGATGTGTTTATTTAGTCTCCTAATCGACTGCATCTGTGCACTAACCTCAGCTGCAACTCTACAGTAGACATGTTGTATACTCATCGACCTACTTTCTTTCGCTCTATGTCTCTGCTTCCATTTCTCATTCTCTTTTCTCTCTCTCTTCTCTAAATCTATCTCCCTGTCTCTATCTCTCTGTCTGTCCGTCCATGCATCTCTCTCTCTTTCTCTATGCCTTTCTATCTAATCTGCCTCGGTCTCTATCTGCCTATCTCTTCCTATCTCTGCCTCTCTCTCTCGCGCGCGCGCACTCCTTCTCTGTCTCTGTCTATGTCTCTCTTTCTCTCCCTGTCTCTGTCTCTCTCTGTCTGCCTGTCTTTCCTCTCTGTCTCTGTCTCTCTTTCTCTCTCTGTCTCTGTCTCTCTCTGTCTGTCCGCCGGTCTCTCGTCTCTGTCTCTCTCTCTGTCTCTGTCTCTCTCTGTCTGTCTGCCTGTCTCTCGTCTCTGTCTCTGTATATCTCTCTCTGTCTCTGTCTCTCTCTGTCTCTCTCTGTCTCTGTCTCTCTCTGTCTCTCTCTGTCTCTGACAGTTTATCTGTCTGTCTCTGTCTCTCTCTGTCTGTCTGCCTGTCTCTCGTCTCTGTCTCTGTATATCTCTCTCTGTCTCTGTCTCTCTCTGTCTCTCTCTCTCTCTGTCTCTCTCTGTCTCTGACAGTTTATCTGTCTGTCTCTCGTCTCTCTCTTTCTGTCTATTTCTAATTGACTGTGTATATACAACCTGCTCTTAATGGATTCCACAGACGACAAGTTCTGCCACAGAACCGAATGCTGCTGCTGCTGCTGCTGCTGCCGCCGCCGCTGCTGGTGGTGGTGGTGGTGGTGGCCACTTATTGACACAACGAAAACCAGAGACAGAACTCACGAATGCCATCTTCACTCTTTCCAAACAAATTTCCTCTCTCTTTGCGTTTTCTTTCGTTGTCCTTCCTTCATATAACATTCATTTTCTAATTCCAATCTATCAATATGTATGTATATATATTATATATATATATGTATTATATATACCGATTATCTTTATTATAATTATCTATGACTATGTTTCTCGAAAGGACGATATATATATATGAGGCCAAAGAATTAATGAATATACACTCATCCATTCATTCCTTCATCCATTCATCCATCCATTCATTCATTCATTCAATCGTCGTTCATTCGTTCGTTCGCACATTCATTCATTCATTCATTCACTTATCCTGTGTCCATTCCTTAGCCTTTTTTCTTTTCGTTCATTCATTCATTCACTCAATCATTCACTCAATCATTCGTTCATCCTATGCCCATTCCTTAGTCCTTTCTTCTCATTCATTCATTCATTCATTCGTGCATTCATTCATTCATTCATTCGTTCGTGCATTCATTCACTCTGCATTGTCTTTAGCTTCAATCATCCGCCATCAATCAATCATCAATCCAAACAGTTCCCTCATCCTTACATAACGTATAATAATTTATCCTTCTTTACCAACCATGCATACATTGTATCCATGACGACCCTCTGTTGGATTTAGACCCAACGTCTCTGACGATCTCACTTGAAACGACCACCAACCGACCCCACCTTTACCCCACCCACCTCCACCCCACCCCACCTCTACCCCACCCACCTCCACCATACCCCAACCCTGCTGCTCCGTTGTGCATGAAGACAATGTCGCCGTGGGATCCAATGGATTTGATTAGATTTGAATTCACTCTCTTTGCCCATGCATCGTCAGCTCTTCTTTCCTGCGCTCGTCCCTGTGAGTCTCACGTATACAATTCGATGCCGTCCAACCACCCACCATCCATTCAGTCTCACATCCACAACAGATCCACTGATTAATGCAACCAATCCAACCGTTGTCCAACCGAGAAACTCTCATTTCAATTCCCTTTCTCTCTCTCTCTGATCTTCAAGTAAATCGCTGCCTTTTACTACTTTAAACACTACCACTACCACCACCACCAACACCACCACCAGCACCACCACCACCTCCACCAACACCACGATTACCAGACTACCACCACCACCACCTCCACCAACACCACGATTACCAGACTACCACCACCACCACCTCCACCAACACCACGATTACCAGACTACCATCACCACCACCTCCGCCAACACCACGATTACCAGACTACCACCACCACGACTACCAAACCACAATCACCACCGGTGAACTGCAGAGCAGAAACCGATTGAAGCGGCTCTGGTAAAAGAAGGCGGCTACAGCATTGCAAATAATCTCTTTGGGAAGAGGAGCTTGTTGGTGGGTGGGTGGATGGGTGGGTGGATGGGTGGATGGATGGGTGGGTGAATGGATGGGTGAATGGGTGGGTGGATGGGTGGGTGGACGGGTGGGTGGATGGGTGAGCGATTGAGCGAACGAGTGACTGAATGAGCGAATGTGTCAAGGCCTTTTTTTACAATGCACTTCTGCACAATAAGCTTTGTTCTAAATCGGTTTGTGCAGCAATAAAACACTTTTGTGAAGTTAAAATTGTTCAATGTCATTCGAGGGCAAGTGTGTGATCATGTGAGTGTGTGTGATTTAGTGAATTGGTGTGTGTGTGATTATGTGTGTGATTGAGTGAGAGGGCGAGAGTGTGATTATGTGAGTGAGTGTGTGATTTGGTGAATTGGCGTATGTGTGATTATGTGTATGATTGAGTAAGAAGGCGAGAGTGTGATTATGTGAGTGAGGTGTGATTTAGTGAATTGGCGTGTATGTGATTATGTGTATGATTGAGTGAGAGGGCAAGAGTGTGATTATGTGAGTTAGGATGTGATTTAGTGAATTGGCGTACGTGTGATTATGTGTATGATTGAGTGAGAGGGCAAGAGTGTGATTATGTGTGTGTGATTTAGTGAATTGGCGTGGATGTGATTATGTGTTTGATTGAGTGAGAGGGCGTGTGTTCGAGTGGGTGCATGAGTGATTGTATGAGCAGGGATGCGAGTGAGTGGCCAGCCGAATGGAGCACGCACGAGCGATGAATTATGGTAGGCCATTCCAGACATTTCTGACCCGACCGATGTAAATAACCATAATGCTGGCATAATATATCTTATCTGGTCGCTCCCGGAAATGTCGAGTCTAACCGAAGCAGCAGCAGCAGCAGCGCTACAGACGCTACAGACGCATGCCTCCTCCTCCTCTCCCTCCTCTCCCTCCCCTCAAGCGGCGGCGGCGCTGGACTCCTCACCACCACCAATATATTATACATCATTCCGTACACTGCAACGACAAAAGCCCAGTCGACTGATGAGCATGAATTAGTGCCTGGTAACAACGACAAAGCTGTAGATGATGAAGATGATGACTATGATGATTATTATGATGAAGATGCTGATTAAGTTGATGATGGTGTTGGTGTTGGTGTTGGTGGTGGTGGTGGTGGTGGTGGTGGTGGTGGTGGTGGTGGTGGTGGTGGTGGTGGTGATGTTGATGATGATGATGATGATGATGATGATGATGATGATGATGATGATGATGATGATGATGATGGTGATGATGGTGATGGTGATGATGATGATGATGATGATGATGATGACGAAGATGAAAGAGAACGGTCGTGATCGGAAGGTCACAAGGGTCACTCATACCATGATCAGCCAATATTCGCCTTATCATCAGTTTGTGTTGCACCCGCGAAACTGTTCCCGAGTGCACTCTACTCGGTGCGTGTGGAACCGACAGATTTCATGCATCATATATATAAATATGTAATTATATATACTTATATATGCATATACTTATATATATATATATGAATATATAGGATATATATAGGATATGCATTATGTGTGTGATGTCTGTGTGTGTATATATATATGTGTATCGCTCAGCATCTGTCTGCACTGCATCAGTCTGCATGGCTGTTAATTGAGAACCACTTCTCGCCAAGCTATGTGCACCGATCGACCTGCATGCTCAGAGGAGGCTTCTATCCTCTCTCCGCTAGTTTCCTCTTCAGTCTACTGCTATTGTTATTGCTATTGTTATTGCTAATTAGCAACTTCTATCTTCGCCGATGTCTAAGGAATCGTCGGATGATAAACCAGAAATAAATCGCATCATCAGATTGATGTCCAGTGGATCAGTAGACTAAGACAGAGAAACATCATCATCATCAGCAGCAGCAGCAGCAGCAGCAGCAGCAGCAGCGGCAGCAGCAGCAGCAGCAGCAGCGGCAGCAGCACCAGCAGCAGCGGCAGCAGCAGCAGCAGCAGCGGCAGCAGCAGCAGCAGCAGCAGCAGCGGGTGGTTGATGAGCAATCTTAAGAAAAGTCTCAGTTGAGAAGAAAAAGCAACTAAACCATTTACTTAGCAGTGCGGACAGACTGAGGAAGAAGGTTCCAGAAACCAGATCCAGAAATACGAAGAAAATTTGTTCGCCAAAAACAGTTCCACACAGCTCCAGTTTTGACGAGATAAAGAGACATTCTGATGACCACCTGACTGATTTAAAATAAAATAATGCGCCGTTGAATATTCTATGCTTCCACTTGCGATTACCATAATCCCATTGATCGTCTTACTTTTCTTTTAAGTTCAGGCTCGATACTTTTGAGTAAAGCGATTTTTGACTTCTTCCAATTTGGTCTAATTGGACGGATAAAGATTAGATCTTGTTCTAAAATCAAAAAAATTGCTTTCAACTACGAATGGACTTAATCCAGTGGAAATATTTTTAGTGATCGAAAAGTTACACGCTCATCCGATGCTTAAAAAATGACTCTAAATAGGTATTAAATAGAAGCTACATGTTGACTTGTTTATTAAGTTTTGTGCCTAACGAACACTTTTAAGAATGAATCAGGGCGTAACCTGGAATGCATAAACCATTGTAGGCCTATCGCATTGTTCTTTGTTGCTTCCTATCAGCTGTGAGATCGTCCAATGGGACAGTATTATTATCAACACCGTTCCACAAGTCTTTCCTCTGTTATGTTCCTTTGGTTTCGACTGGCGTGACTGATTCCTGGATACCTACAGTGCTGCATATAAATGTGCATTTACATTGACACAGTATTTGCCGAAAACAGCTCAAACCTGGAGCGAGTAATGTAACGTAGCAATAGACGACTGCAGCAGACAAGGCAGGTGACGTCTCTGCTGGGATCTGTAACGATCGTTCTGCGCATGTCTCGCTGCTGCTGCATGCTTCGTCGTGTGAAGACACATTTCCCTTTTTCGTTTATTTCCGCATCTCTTGGGTCTTCGTCGAATCGGAAAATGGACAATCTAGGAGTCGCTGATACGTCTAATAAAACAACGCTTCGGGGAATAATAACAATGGTCACAGTTCGGCCACGCACCCCTCCCTCCCTCCCTCTCCCCCCCATCTCTACCAAAACTCTACAACTGATAGCGTTCGTCTGCCCTGCGACGGATGCAGAGCACCCTGCTGTCACATTGTATCAGCACCATGAAATTGGCTTTAGTATAGATCCAGCTGATTAGTATCTCTTATAAGCTGGCCTTTGTTTAAGTTGTTCCTCGGGATCCAACTCCATAGCGTGGAAAATATCAACTGCGGCGATGAATTAAGCTGACAAAAAGATTGGAGAAATTAATAAATCCCATGAAATTGGGAGCGGTGGTGGTGGTGGTGGTGGTGGTGGTGGTGGATATAGGGAGTAGCGTGGCGAGGGAGTTGAACGCCGGCTAATAAGAGCGGCGTTCATTTCGATGCAATTCCATTTGGCTGTTTGTTGGTTTCTGTCCTCCGCTCAGTCGCCATGCTGTCTCCTCTCTTGTTGCGCCTCGATAATTCGCATTATACGCTTCATTGTCGTCCGGTCCGGTCGTATAGAGACCGCGCAAATTCGACGTCGTTGCACTTATTATCAGCCCAATTCACGTCTTCGATAAATTATTTACCGAGTCGTTTTATGCGCATCATTGTGTCCATTGTGCAGGAATTTCTGTCCGTCATCCGCGGCCGTCGATGCGAGTCTGGCGCCAGAGAACTATTCAAACGGATTAATAATTGAATGAATTCGTCTGCAAAGAAGCAGGAAATCTATTTCCTGCACTATGTTGGTTGGTGGGTTTGTTCGTCGGGCGGTTGCCGTGTCTCCGCAGATTACGGTAAAAAATCTCGAGCTGTGTGCATACCCATATAAGCATCCACTGCTTGGGTTCCATAAACTTGAACTGGCTCCCCTGTCGAAGTGGGTCTCTGTTAGTTAGACCTGTAGCCTATCATACCTCGAATGGAAATCAACCCCAACGGGGGGGAGACTTCAATAAATAAAAAATTGCCCCATGTTGCATGTCTATGCAAAAGCCGTTATGGTAAACGCCGATCATGTTCTGTGCAATGGGATTTCGCCCGAGTCAAGAAAACAAGTCGGAACCTGTCAGCCATGGTTAGCAGTAATTATAGCTCAGCGCCGTTGGTATGTTGTATAAGGCTGAATCTGATGTTTAATTGCAAAGAACTCTATGAATACAGATCGTCGCCATTACCATGTGTGTGCATTTCACCGTCGCCATCACATGGCGTCAGTAATCCTCCTCATCAATGCATCCATTAGCTGCCACAAACAATGACAAGTAAACAAAAGGACGCCGGATACAATCCAGCTTTAAACCCATCGATTAGGCTACTGTCTGGCGCTGTATGATTGAGGCGCAATAGAAGTCAAAAGATTAGATCAGTTAATCTATTCAAAGGGATTAGGATACTACTCGCTTCTAGCCTACACTCGTTTAGATGCTTTAAAGATGCTGTTTATGCTGCACAATGATGCACTAAAATAATATTTAGAAATAGTTTAGTTTATGAACTTCATCGAGATTACGCTGGGCTTCATAATTTAATTGGCGACTGATTGCGATGATCATGATAGTGAGTCGACAGATGTAAAGCAGTAAGATATTCAGAAGTTTGAAAGCCAATGAGAAATCATGGGTCATAAAAAAGAGAGCTGCATGAAACAGAGAGAGAGAGATAGAGAGAGAGAGTGTGAGTGTGAGTGTGTGAGAGAGAGAGAAAAAGAGAGAGAGACAGAGAAAGAGAGAAAGAGAGAGAGAGAGACTGACAGAGAAAGAGAGAGAGAGAGACAGAGAAAGAGAGAGAGAGAGAGAGATAGAGAGAGAGAGTGTGTGTGAGTGTGAGTGTGTGAGAGAGAGAGAAAAAGAGAGAGAGACAGAGAAAGAGAGAAAGAGAGAGAGAGACTGACAGAGAAAGAGAGAGAGAGACAGAGAAAGAGAGAGAGAGAGAGAGAGAGAGAGAGAGAGAGAGAGAGAGAGAGAGAGAGAGAGAGAGAGAGATAGAGAGAGAGTGTGAGTGTGAGTGTGAGTGTGTGAGAGAGAGAGAAAAAGAGAGAGAGACAGAGAAAGAGAGAAAGAGAGAGAGAGACAGAGAAAGAGTGAGTGAGAGAGAGAGAGAGAGAGAGAGAGAGAGAGAGAGAGAGAGAGAGAGAGAGAGAGAGAGAGAGAGAGAGAGAGAGAGAGAGAGAGAGAAACGGTGCATGTGATTATGAGACGAGTGAGGCGTTTACTTTGGCCGTGAGTGCATACATGTGATTCCTTGGAAGGTGACAACGAAAATATTATTTCAAATTGTAACAGGTCAATTATGTTTTAACCCAGTTTAGTAAACTGACGCTTATTGAGTGTTATTTATGGGTAAACGTTTTAAACATATTTCTTATTGAGATCCCGAGACTTCTACGGCGTCCAGAACGCAGTCGCGAGAACCAACTTATTCACAAGCGCTCAGTCAAAACAAATCGATAGACAAAGAGGTAAGAAAATGATTCCATGCCTAGACAAAGGCATTGGACAGACTTTATCGTACAAGCAATGGCATAGGAGAAGAGAACAGAACTTGTCACTATGATGTTCTCTTATAACGTCTAATGAAACTTCAATTACAGTTTCAGAGAAGTGTTACTGTGACATCTACCGATCTTTCCTATTCATCTATTGTCGTATAGTCTTTCTTAAATTGTGAGAATCTTAGCAAAGCTGACAATCCCTGACAATGTACACAACAGGATTATTGCCTTTCTGTGTGGTCGTCAACATTGCACTAAATTTCAAGCGGAAATATCAGCTACGTTTAGATTAACGCTAACATCGTCCTGAACCTATCCACCCCATCCTGAATGTCTCCTCAAGTATACGCAGATGACTGCTACCTCATCCAATATTGCATCCAATCCTTTAGAACCGGAACCGTGTTCATGTTGGGCTGCAGAATTCAATCAGGAGCTGAACCAACAACAAATCTTATGAGATGTTGATGAGATGTTGATTCACCAACCATCTAATATATTAAGGGAAGGTGTGACCAAACTAATAGCGCTGTCTCCTGTTAAATCAAATAATTATTCTGTCTAGAGGTAGATTTTCAACAGCTGCGTTTTAATTGTATATATAATGTATAAGCTTAGTGCATGTGATTCCAAAATCTGCTGTTATCTGCCATTACTTACTTGTTTAATGTAGGCAAGTACTCAAATTTGTTTGTTTGTATGCCTACATGTTATAGCGCTCTTTCAAGCTCTCTACTCAGAGGCGCTTCCGACTACAGCGCGGACACTGGATCGGAGTTTCACGCCGAAGCGCTGAGCAATTGCGAGTGAAGAACTTGTCCAAGGTCCCTACGCGGCGACTTGAGGTGGATTTGAACCTGCAACCCTCCGGCTGCAAAGCAGCGAACATACCCACTACACCACCGCGCCCGCGACACGAGTTGCTCGTGGCTTGCATGGGTCTCACTTACACGATGAGGTGCCGGTGTGGCATGAGATTATGTCCGGCATGAGATATTGTCCGGCTCCGCCCACTTCCGTTGTCAAGACAGTATTTCATGTGGCCTACGTATGAGATATTGTCCGGCATGAAATCGTGTCCGACTCCGCCGTTACATGTATGCCGCTTGTCGAAGCAGTATTTCGCGAGATATTGACCGCTTATAAGACAATATCACTAAAACTTGCCAAAATATATTATTGTCTTAAACACATGATAAAACAATGGTCTATACGGTGGAATTATTGTTGTAAAGCACAATGCTTGTAACTGCCTTTGCGATGACTCTATTTCTATTTTTAGATAGAAATTCCCATCGTAGAACAGACCAAGTGGCTATGGTACTCGCAAATTTTGTAGCGCTTTATTTTTAACATATTCGTAGCGTACTTTATTACCACATTATAAACATAATTATTTTAAGTGGTTTTAAGGTTTTCATAGAACATAATTATATAGTCTGGTTTCTATTTTGATGATTTAAGCAAAAAATGCGCCAAAAATTAGGCCTACGGTTTTTGATGTGGTTAGAGCTAGGCCGCAGTATAAATAACAAATTTTATTATTTATCCTGTGCTACGGCCATGCGGAGATTAGCCTACTTTATGCCTTCCCTGTGTGGTGGCCTGGTGGGTATTAGCAAACGCCATGGAGCGTAGACATTTTAACGGTGTTTGAATAAAACTCAACCGTTTAGGCTTCGTCCATATGCTGATTTTCAGAAGTTTGAAGCACTCTGTTCTAGGGTTTTTCTGCTCTTTTCCGCTCTATACTCTTAAATCCTTTTCACTTTCTTAACTACCTCCTCACCCAATAAGTTACTCCATGTAATACTCGACTCAGGACAACTAATGTAACACTTCATAGAGGTGTCTTATGCCAAAAGCTTTATTATGAGAATGTTATAGGCTATTGCTTTGCTTAAATGTTTCTAAGCCTTTAATTTATTCTTGTACAAACAACTATGCGTTTGCTGGTGTTCTAATGAAAAATATTCTTACTTAGACTGACTTTCTGACTGACTGACTTGCTAGCAGCCTACTTAATGGTAGCCATTGTAAGCCTACAGTGAACCTGGGTTAGAGCTCACAATGCATAAAAAATTATTGCTACACATGTTTTAGTATGTGTAGGATGCGTATAGCAGTGTAAAGCAGTTATTTGGCCCCGAGTTTTAATCGCCAATATTGAACTAATATAGGCCTAATGTACGTTTCACTAGAATATCCAATTCTGAAAAAGTGTCAGATAAGCACGTGGCTAGATAATTTAGTGATTATTATGGAAGAATCGGAGTGCCTTAGTTAGATCTAATTAAACGCGATTAGCGTTCGTGTTTTTTTTCGCCTTGCATATTTCAGTGTTTTAATTATCATGTATGATAGGCTATATACCTCGTTTATTTCGAGAAAATTAAGTTGGCAGAGCTCAACTTATTACATGAAGAGAAAAAAGGAAAGAAATGGATTAAATAACAGTGCGAAAGTCTTAAAAAGTACTCGAGAGATGAAATTAAAGTAATCTTTTCTTGGCAGTTCAAAGTCATGATGTCGCGAACGCAGATCGTACGGCCTTTTAACAATAGGTGGAAACAGGCCTGGGAGTAGCCTACATGATTGAAATTCCAGATGACGTATTTTCGTTTATTGTAATACTACATTAGTTGTCCTGAGTCGAGTATTACATGGAGTAACCTAAATCGGATAGCAGCCTAATACCTTGTGAGCATAAAATATTCTGCGTCAGACATTAATTTTGTGGTTTCTATTCTATGCAACATGCTTTTTCTATAACCTGATACAAACACCGATTAACTATGGCCAATCCTTTGCGATTAGGCTAATAATTTATTTTACCATATTTCTCGTAATTATAGCTCCCAATTTTTATGGGATGTTGGAATCATTATCTTTAGTATTTTGGATCTCTAACGAAAACGATATGTGGCTACTGTTAATAACCAGTTCTAAATATAGATGTCGATGTCTATTATTAGGTGGACAGGCTGCGCTGGAATTATTATCTTTGGTATTGTATGTCTTTCCCGGACAAGATCTCACGGCTCTATAAATAACCTTTGTTTGACAGTTACTATCTGACGTCATCGGTCACATGAACCAATGGCAACGCTTTCCGGACATAATTTCATGCCGGACATCATTTCATGCCACACCGGCCACTACATTGTCCGCGGAATGCTGCGGGGTTTTATAGGTCAGGGCGACCGAGGAACCGGCTCCAGTCTATCATACGGTGACTTATTTGATTCCATATACTCCCTGAGGATAGTCTCTCCTTTGAACAGCTATGTGCTATGTCGGATTCCAACCTTTTTACAGCGGTCCAGGTGGAGAGGTCATGTACTGCATGACCCGCTTCCATCGGTCAAAGCCACTTGCGCAAGCGGACCCATGATCCCTCCGCAGATGTCTGGATGGGAAAAACTTTCATCTTTACTATTACGTACAGGGTTTTTTAAGGTGCAGTTGTACACAAAATGTGCAGTTCTAAATGGATTTGTGCAGTTGTAGAAGCACTTCTGTGCAGTTAAAACTAGCAAAAAGGTCATTGTCATCCGATTGGAAGTAATTTACCATGGATGATGGAAAGGGAAAGAAGTTGTGCCGTTCTAAAAATTCCTTAAAAACAACCCTGATTACGTATATAATTGTATATAGTATGCGATTGTCTGATTTAGGATTATAATGTATTCTTTAATATTTGACTGTAATTATCAATTGCACGTATACTTTGTATAACCTATATAATGTTTATAACCGAGACTGTTCACCAAAATGCGGATAGCAATAATTGGTCTAAGCATATTCTTTCTTTTTACATCATCCTATTTATTTAGTTGTTTGCACACATACACCGTGTAAACGTGAAAACAAATTTCTGGTCTAATCTGATGACTTCATGTAGCGCATTTGTAATATTCTGCTAAAGACATCACAGTCGATGATCGCCATTATAAACGATGAAATCACAAATCACAAATCGTAAATTTAAAAAATCATAATTTTGAGAGCCACTAAAGAGTTTCTGCTTGAACTGGCGCTGTATAAATAAGAGATTGTAATTACATATAAAATATATGGTACACATCAGACGAACGAGATTGAACGCATGCGTGCTGACGCACAGTGCATGGGATCACACACGCGCACACATGCATAGACACACACACACATATTATAGAAACATAAACACACATACACACATACATACGCATGCAAACATACATGAACACGCACACACATAAGCACATATTATAGAAACATAAACACACACACACGCACATACATAAGTACATATACATAACTAAGCATGAACACACACACATACAAAAATGCATAAACACACACAGATGCCTATAGCACACACAAGCGCACACAAAGACATACTCGTATACATAAACCCATTACAACCGCACTAATCCCTGTTCTTAGATAAGTCAAGTGTTCCACATAATGGCTGCAGGCTTACGATGAATGGCAAAAAATTCAAAAGATCTCTCTTCATCTCACGATCCCTCGATTCCAAGATTGTTGCTGCCGCTGCCGCTGCTGCTGCCGCTGCCGCTGCTGCTGCTGCCTCTTTATACCTGTGATGCTGTTGTTTTTTTCTCCTCATTCTCTGTCAGTTGTTCTTGATGGTAGAAGAGTGATGATTACTGGTGAGCGATAACAGAAGAAATTGGAGAAGTAATGGACTGTTAACGTCCAAAGCCTTCACTCCAATCGCTTCGACCAAATCAAAGACCGGTCTTCCTTTCTTTATACACGTGTATACACGAGTCAATATGTATATATATATATATATATATATTATATATATATATAATATATAATTATATATATTTCGCATCATGCTTGTTATCATATACACTGTATAGTGTTTATACTGTATTCATAATATTTGAGAAGATGCAACAAGCGATTATTAAATGGAGAAAAGACAGCTGCTGCTACTTCGCTTGCAACGATGAAGATGACGTCGAAAAGTCAGCAGAGAGATGAAGAAATGACGAAACAAAAACCAAACCTCCGTCAAGACGAGAACAAATAGATCTACGGCAAACTTTATCCTTTCTATGGAATTGCTTTGATCTTGAAACGCCCGATGTTTATGGAGTAACCGTACGGACGCCGTATATGTTCAATGGAAGAAAGTCATTTCGAAATGTGGAGTCGTTCTAAGAGTCAGAGATCAGACTATTATCTGAGGCGCAATTATTTAGGCAAAATATCGCTAGTGTGGTGCATGATTAAAGAGGATTGTAAATAATGGAAGATGGTTAAGTCGATTGCGACGACCATATATTTGGCTCAACTCCAGGTCTAGATTGACTCAGCATGATTAGATGGGAAGACGGTTGGAAAAGCACACATGGAAAGAACTTACAGACGAAGGAAGGATAAATGGATGGATGGATGGATAGAAGGAAGGAACAATTGACGGATGAAAAGGAGAAGGAAAAATGGAAAGAAGGATGAATGGAAGACAGTTGAATGGAAGAAAGAATGAGCAATCATAAGAAAAATTAATAATGAAAACGCAGTAATTAGGCTATTGTTAGTATTTTTAAGTAAAAATATTAATAATGGATGACATTTGTATAATAAACTATTATGATTATCCAAAAGTATAATTTTGAAAACTCAATACCAGCAACCTTCTTGAATATCCCCTCTGTTTGTTTAAACAAGAGTTCATTATTCTTTTTAAAACTCTGGTTCTGTTCAGAGATATTATAGTTGATGCCATGGGAAGCGTGAGAGACTTTTCCTTGATGCCATCCCATCATCGTATAAGACGTATATATTATATACTGCCATGCACCGTTAGACTGCATATCTGGCGTCTGTTTTATATTATGCGCTGCATGTAGACTTTCCTTAGTATGTATAGTTGTATATCTTCTCTCTCTCTTCGCCTCTGCATGCAGTCTGTAATCGTCGTGTGTCTCTTGACTCGGCCGCAATTCCACACAGATGCGCTGCAGCTCGAGTGCTGTTCCTGTACAAACTCTTTACCCAACTGGGTCGGCTGATAATAATAAATACTAATAATAAATATTATTATTATCTTCCTTTTGAATTCAGAATAAGATTTAGACTGGCATTCTGACCTATATAACCACAGCAAAGAGTGTTTCTATATGTAGGCTACCTTCAGTCACCGTTCTCTCGTGATATCCATAATCATCGGGAATGGATCTTTTTCTTCATTCACGATGTATGAGAATGTCTTGGACTCTCAAACATTCCACGTTGATGCTCTCTCGACTGAATGGAACCGACGAATACCAATTTTTTCCGCTGCTCCACCTGTTTTTCCCGTTCAACAGCCGCCTCAGAACTTAACATTTCTCATTGACATATCGGGATATACATCTAAGTGCGTGGGACTTACTGAATGATTAAAAACCTCCGTGTGAAAACGTTTGCAAAAATGATGATAATAGCAATAATAACAGTAGTGTTGTGATGACGTAGTAGTAGCTCATGGTGACATATGATTAGCTACATGAGTAGCTCATGGTGATGACGATGATTATGAAGATGACGTTTGCGACGACGACGAGTAGCAGTAACAGTAGTGGTGGTGGTGGTGGTAGCTGCAGTAGTAGCAGTAGTCACAGTAGTAGTAGTTGTTGTAGTTGTAACGATAATAATATTTCTCTATAGCTAAAAAATGGTAATCTCCACAGACGTAAATGCGACGTGTATACAAACTATGCATACATACCCCGAATAATAATAATAATAATCTTCGTTTATTGACATTCAATCTGACAAACCGCAGAACGATTACATGTACAAGGTTATACGAAATACGGCCTGCTTCGCACGACACGCAGTTCGGCTACAACAGGTTCGGTAACTTAACACTAATGGCCTAAGTACTGGAACGCTCCTGAATCGGCCAAACCAGGAGTGGGAGAGGCTATCTTTATTTTTTAGCAGAACCCAATACAATGTTGCACTGCACAATGTATTTGCATGCATAAACATGCATAATGCATATGATATGTATTTATTAATTTTGCTGAGGGAAACAAATTTTTTATTGCAAAACGCAAATCAAGTATGATGTCACAGAATAATTAAGAGAAATGTTGAGTGTTTTGTTTGAAAAATTCGGGCATCTGATCAACACGCTTATAACACTCTTCACTGATTCTGGTCTATTTACCGTGCACCGTCGGTCATTGTGTTTCCCATGGCTCGAATATACGAGGGAGGGGTGAGGTGGCGAATAGCACTTCCTCCTTCGGATTCGATGAGGTCGACCAAGTATATACGGTGGATGATAGATCGTAGATTATTCAGATTAAAACTTGTTGATCAGTGAACAGAGAAGATTTTCCTCTTTTCCATGATGTTCAAGATGTTCTCGTCACCTTCTCCGAAACCATTCTGACCGAACGACAGAGATAGAGATATACAGAGAGACAGACAGAGAGACAGACAGGCAAAGAGAGAGACAGACAAACAGTGGCAGACATAGAAAGAGAAAAAGAAAATGGAGTTCTTGGACATTCCCAGTCAAACATGCATAGTCGTGTAATGCAGTTGGTTGACAACTTGCAGCGCTGGCGTCGCCAGGGTTCATCTCTTGTTGAGAGGAGGCATCTTGCCAAGCATCCAACCTCTGTGGTCTCCTTGTAATTGGACGACGCTGAGATCTGCCTCCAGGCCACGCATGCATGCACAGCAGCAGCAGCAGCGTTCCAGGCGACGGACAGACAAACGATTGCGAAGGTCTGCGTCCGATTAGAATGAAGAGCAAACAGCTGAAGGGTGAAACGGCGGAGGTGGTCTCTGCTTATTCCATGATGCATCTATACATGTATTGTATAAAGCACCGACGCTGTTCTTCAGTGCCTTCACATTCATCAAAGACTCTTTTTACATATACACATTATATACACTTTATATAGGTTTATGAACATCTGGCATTGGAAGGATGCTCAGGTGAAGTGAGTGGGTGAGTGAATGAGTGAGTGAGTGAGTGGGTAGTGAGTGAGTGAGTGAGTGAGTGAGTGAGCGAGCAAGCGAGCAAGTGAGCGAGTGAGCGAGTTAGCGAGTGAGTGAATGAGTGAGTGAGTGAGCGAGCGAGCGGGTGGGTGGGTAGTGAGTGAGTGAGTGAGTGAGTGAGTGAGTGAGCGAGTGAGTGAGTGAGAGAGTGAGTGAGTGAGTGAGTGAGTGAGTGAGTGAGTGAGCGAGCGAGCAAGTGAGCGAGTGAGCGAGTGAGCGAGTGAGTGAGTGAATGAGTGAGTGAGTGAGCGAGCGAGCGGGTGGGTGGGTAGTGAGTGAGTGAGTGAGTGAGTGAGCGAGTGAGTGAGTGAGAGAGTGAGTGAGTGAGTGAGTGAGCGAGCGAGCAAGTGAGCGAGTGAGCGAGTGAGCGAGTGAGTGAGTGAATGAGTGAGTGAGTGAGCGAGTGAGTGAGTGAATGAGTGAGTGAGTGAGTGAGTGAGTGAGTGAGTGAGCGAGTGAGTGAGTGAGAGAGTGAGCGAGTGAGTGAGTGAGTGAGTGAGTGAGTGAGCGAGCGAGCAAGTGAGCGAGTGAGCGAGTGAGCGAGTGAGTGAGTGAGTGAGTGAGTGAGTGAGCGAGTGAGTGAGTGAGAGAGTGAGAGAGTGAGCGAGTGAGTGAGTGAGTGAGTGAGTGAGTGAGCGAGTGAGCGAGTGAGTGAGTGAGTGAGTGAGTGAGCGAGTGAGTGAGTGAGAGAGTGAATGAGTGAGTGAGTGAGCGAGTGAGTGAGTGAATGAGTGAGTGAGTGAGTGAGTGAGTGAGTGAGTGAGTGAGCGAGTGAGTGAGTGAGAGAGTGAGCGAGTGAGTGAGTGAGTGAGTGAGTGAGTGAATGAGTGAGTGAGTGAGCGAGTGAGTGAGTGAATGAGTGAGAGAGTGAATGAGTGAGTGAGTGAGCGAGTGAGTGAGTGAGTGAGTGAGTGAGTGAATGAGTGAGTGAGTGAGCGAGTGAGTGAGTGAGAGAGTGAGCGAGTGAGTGAGTGAGTGAGTGAGTGAGTGAATGAGTGAGTGAGTGAGCGAGTGAGTGAGTGAATGAGTGAGAGAGTGAATGAGTGAGTGAGTGAGCGAGTGAGTGAGTGAGTGAGTGAGTGAGTGAGCGAGTGAGTGAGTGAGAGAGTGAGAGAGTGAGCGAGTGAGTGAGTGAGTGAGTGAGTGAGTGAGCGAGTGAGCGAGTGAGTGAGTGAGTGAGTGAGTGAGCGAGTGAGTGAGTGAGAGAGTGAATGAGTGAGTGAGTGAGCGAGTGAGTGAGTGAATGAGTGAGTGAGTGAGTGAGTGAGTGAGTGAGTGAGCGAGTGAGTGAGTGAGAGAGTGAGCGAGTGAGTGAGTGAATGAGTGAGAGAGTGAATGAGTGAGTGAGTGAGCGAGTGAGTGAGTGAATGAGTGAGTGAGTGAGTGAGTGAGTGAGTGAGCGAGTGAGTGAGTGAGAGAGTGAGCGAGTGAGTGAGTGAGTGAGAGAGTGAGCGAGTGAGTGAGTGAGTGAGGGAGTGAGTGAGTGAGTGAGTGAGCGAGTGAGTGAGTGAGTGAGTGAGTGAGCGAGTGAGTGAGTGGATGAGTGAGTGAGTGAGTGAGTGCGAGTGCGAGTGCTGCCAACTCAGCTGCGCAGACAGGTGTGATCAAAGGTTGATGGAAAATGACAAGATGCGACCGGTGAATGTTTTCGCGTCATTCCGATTAATAATTATTTATCATTATTATTGTTTTTTATTATTACTATATTATCATTATTATCATCATCATTATCATTGTCATTATTATTATTACGACGATATATATATATATATATATATATTCATATATATATATATATAAAGAGCGTGATAGAGTCAGAGACAGTCAGACTGATCTCAAACGCCAATAAATTGACTTTTGCATGAACAGGTAGAGACAAGTACAGCGTCGAACGCGATGACGAGGATAGGGGGGGTTTGAGTGGACGGAAGAAGCAACGTCTACCAAGAAACGAAGGATCCCTTCTGTCTTTCATTACTTCTGGCGCCAAATTGTCCGATGTCTGGCGTGATCTGTCGAATTCCAGCGCCCAGCCACCCCCCACCACCAACACCACCGCCCCTCCCTGCCTCCTCCTCACCCACTGCAAATGAATTCCTTGCCAATATGATCGCCACCGTCGTGGCCGACACCGTCGTCGTCGTCGTCGTGTATATCGGCGACTGGTTTCTTATTCATCAAGTGGGCAACAGGCGGCGGCGGCGGCGCTCCATTCCACTTTCTTCGATCATTGCATGCATGCAGTTACTAAGTCTGCAATATTGCTCAGATGCACGAACGCACCTAAGCACACACGCAATCACACGTACATCACACGACCCATATATTATTTATATCCGTTGAACAATTTCTATCTATAATTATTGTATATGCTATATTTAAATCGTGCATATATAATATTATGTCTATCTATCCATCCATCCATCCATCCATCCATCCATCCATCCATCCATCCATCCATCCATCCATCCATCCATCCATCCATCCATCCATCCATCCATCCATCCATCCATCCATCCATCCATCCATCCATCCATCCATCCATCCATCCATCCATCCATCCATCCATCCATCCATCCATCCATCCATCCATCCATCCATCCATCCATCCATCCATCCATCCATCCATCCATCCATCCATCCATCCATCCATCCATCCATCCATCCATCCATCCATCCATCCATCCATCCATCCATCCATCTATCTATCTATCTATCTATCTATCTATCTATCTATCTATCTATCTATCTATCTATCTATCTATCTATCTATCTATCTATCCATCCATATATCCATCCATATATCCATCCATCCATCCAACCATTCATCTATGTGAATATATGTGAATATAGGCCTATGTGAATATATGTGAATATATGTGAATATTTGTCAGGGCTTATTGTAACCTGCAGCTGGACACAAAGTAGCCTATGTAGTTGGATTTGAAATTTGTGCAGTTAAAAATCAGATTTTGAGCAGTAACTTTTGTAGACCTAATTGTATGAACCAACAAAATTAGGTCTAACTAAAACAATTAGGCTAGTTGCAAAACTTTTAAGACACGAACATCATAGGAACTCAGACTTGGAGGCGGTTTATTTCGGCGATGTCTATGTTCAGTAAAAAACTAAAAATGTAATGACGCGATCTAATTTGGCGTTAGGTATAGACGTGGCTGGGCTGGGAGCGACTCTGAGTAGGTTTTTCTTGACGAGGCGTTATCTACATTTTCTAAATGAATGAACAAATAGCGCCGAGCAGAGGATGGGTTTGGAGAGGGGATGTGGAGAGGGGAATTTTTTGAACTATGGGATCTTTTGAATCAGCCCTGAAACAGTCGAGAATTTTTTTTAAAGATGACAGCTTCGAAAGATTCCATAGTTCACAAAATTCCCCTCTCCACATCCCCTCTCCAAACCCATCCTCTGCTCGGCGCTATTTGTTCGTTCATTCATTCATTCATTTAGAAAATTTATATAACGCCTCGTCAAGAAAAACCTACTCAGAGTCGCTCCCAGCCCAGCCACAGCTAAAAAGTAGAATATGAGAGACTTAAAATATACATGGGAATTCAATTTGGCCTAGGCATAGTGGGAGGCCATTCCAGATAGCGGGACCCACAACAGAAAAGGCTCGGTGCTGTCTTATAGAAGTGCGAGCTCACGGAACTAAAAACTCACCAGATGCCGCAGTTATGTTATGTATAGTTTTTATACACGTTATGTTATAAGCAATTTGATATAATATATCAAATTGCTTAGCAATTTGATATATTATATCAAATTGCTTATAACATATTAAACGTGTATACAAGCTCGCACTTCTATAAGACAGCACCGAGCCTTTTCTGTTGTGAGTCCTGCTATCTGGAATGGCCTCCCACTCCCCAATACAAGGGTCATATTATGACCCTTGTATTGGGAAATCCAAGACGCTTAGTGTTAATAGCTGCATATAACTCTGTCGGTGGAGTGCACTATAATCTCTGATCTGGCAATCAAAAACTTGAACTGAACTCAAACACTTTGCTACTGTTAATCTGACATGAACCTGGATCGCATTTGATCTATAAGACGCTAATCTGAAGGCCTGCAGTGTCTCACAGTCGATATTTATGAGGCACTTATTTTCTTTATTACTGTAATTCTACAGCATCGAGTCTTTTCAAATTCAGAGGCCTGTAAAACGCTGTCCTCTTCGCATCATCACAGCACAACATGACCCCCCTCTGCTTCTTATGAATTATGGATTGTTATACTGTTATAACTCTCTGTCTCCATACACGTCATCTCGCCTTCCTTCTTTCTCTTTCTTTCTTTCTTTCTCTCTCTCTCTCTCTCTCTCTCTCTCTCTCTCTCTCTCTCTTTATTCTCTCTCTCTCTCTCTCCCCTTCTCTCTCTCTCTCTCTCTCTCTCTCTCTCTCTCTCTCTCTCTCTCTCTCTCTCCTTCTCTCTCTCTCTCTCTCCTCTCTCTCTCTCTCTCTCTCTCTCTCTCTCTCTCTCTCTCTCTCTCTCTCTCTCTTTATTCTCTCTCTCTCTCTCTCTCTCTCTCTCTCTCTCTCTCTCTCTCTCTCTCTCTCTCTCTCTCTCTCTCTCTCTCTCTCTTTATTCTCTCTCTCTCTCTCGATTTTGGTTGTATGGAAAATGGCAGCCGATTTCCTAAAGTCTATAGCCTATACCAGTGGGATCAAGAAGTACAAATGATCCCTTTCAGCACGTTTATTCCCTCGTATCTGAATTATTTAATATAGTGTTGTATATAACATCATATTGTTCATAATTCAAGCACATAGTGATACGACAAACTATAATTTTTGTTCATAATTAGATAATTGTCTCATCCACTGATTTCATTAGAAGCGCTTTATAAATGCTCATATGCAATGCAATGCAATGCAATACAATTACTGAAGCAGAAGTCACTGACGCAATAATTTTATTGTATAAGACGATTCATAATTTCAAATGCCGGAAGGTTTTTCGCCTCCATGACATGCAGTTTGGCTGCGAGTATAGAATTAAAATTAGAGAGACCTTGGTCCAGTTGCACAGATACAAAAGAGAGTGAAGTTATTGTGCTCCTGTAATGAGTTATATGCATAATCATCATTGACAGCTTTCTTGTAGTGGGTGTCAAGTGCTTGAAACAAACACGAAGAAGACAATGAGACAGGAAGGCAATGTCTTAAACATGAAACCTATTCTGGTTGTCTGTGTAGAATATGCTACTGAGGAGGAGGTGGAGGAGGAGGAGGAGGAGGAGGAGGAGGAGGAGGAGGAGCGGGAGGTGGAGGAGGAGGTAGTGGAGGAGCAGGAGGACGAGGAGGTGGAGGTGAAGGAGGAGCAGGAGGAGGAGGAGGTGGAGGAAGAGGAGGAGGCGGTGGAGGAGGAGGAGGAGTAGCTGGAGGAGGACGATGAAGAGACATCTCAGTGGCGATACTTGTGACTGTGAAATAGTGAGAGGAACTGATGTGAAGGACGTCGTTCATTAGTGCTGCGCATAAATTATATTAGACATCACCGTAGGCTGCTACATGGTGGTGTAGCTGAGAGATAAAGAGACAGACAGACAGAGACAGACAGAAAAACAGAGAAAAAAACAGAGACAGATAAAAGCAGAAGCAGAGACAAAGAGAGAGACAGAGACAGAAACAGAAACAGAGACAGAGGCAGACTAGAGACAGGGAGGCAGAGATGTGTTGGTGGCGAATGGATTGAGCCATGGACGACGTCGTCGTCGTCGTCGTCGTCGTCGTCGTCTTCTAATGAGAGTCGGATGATGAATAAAGTGAGAATAAACTGAGAATAAACTGAGAATAGACTGAGAATAAACTGAGAATAAAGTGAGAATAAACTGAGAATAAACTGAGAATAGACTGAGAATAAACTGAGAACAAACTGAGAATAAACTGAGAATAAACTGAGAATAAACTGAGAATGACAGAGCGTAGAACTGTCGTGAAATGAATGACATCGAGACTTAAAAATTAGTTGAGAGTTGCATTCATTGGAGGATTTATTCCGCCCCTTCAGGAATCTACTTTCTAACTATAGATCTATACTGCGGTTCTTTATAAATTTCTTTGCACATAAGAAACTATTCGTATTATTTTTATTCTCTATCCTGACTGTTCGGTGTCTTGTTCCATGTTCTTGCCATTCAGATGTTTTGTGTCATGCATTGTTTCTGTCACACGAGTCTCTGCGAGTTTTGCAATAATCGGAGTCATATTGTTGTTGTTGAAGCTGCTGATCATGTGGCAAGTTTTGTTTTGCGAGAAGATGGAAGACGAAATGAAAGAGGAAAAGGAGCAGAATGAAAAGAAATATGGCGAATGGGTGGAAGAGGAGAAGGAAAAGAATCAATAATATATAGGAAGATGAGAAGCATGCAGGAGGAAGAGGGTGGGATCAAGAGAGGAAGCAGATGGAGGAGATGGGAGAAAATAGAAAGATGGTCAGTAGGTGAATAGATTGGGGAGAAGAGGTCAAGGGGATTAGCAGATGAAGCAGGAGGTGGAGCTGAAGGAAGATGAGGTGAGTGTTAGACGGTGTCGTTTAAGCCACCCGGATGTCTTGGTGTGTATGGCTGGTGACATCTGGTGTGTGTGTGATGCTGGTGACATTAGACACACGTATACACGGAACATATATAATATAGGAGAGAGAGCAGGAGAGTCGATCCGTCATAATTGACGACGACGTCACTCGACTAAATCGGTTTTGAAAGCGAGGCATTCGTTAAATATTGATCGCTGATTGATTGATCTGTGACTTCCGTTCGGTCTCGTTCGGTCGTTCGGTCGTTCGGTCGTTCGGTCGTTCGGTCGCTTCTGTTCGTCATCGTTATCACACCTCAGAGGAGGAGGAGGACGACGACGACGACGAGGAAGTGGAGGAGGAGGGACGGACGGCAGATAGAAAGAGTAAATATTTGAAATTGCAAATTGCTTTGCACATGCAGTGTATCTCCTATAATGCTGGAAGCTCAGTCTGTTCCATAGTATACTGCGTCAGTCGGTCGGTCGGTCAGCTGGGCCAGTGGTTCCTCGTTCGGTCGGTCGGTTGGTGGGGTGTTAACAGCAGGAAGGATTGGCTGGCGCTTAGGGAATCGACGGCTTGGATTGAATGGATTAGGCTAAAAGCCTTGATCCTTATGAGGATATTTCGTGTGTCCTGTGTCGATTATACATCGACGATCTACACACCGCAGACTAGGACACACGTCACTCGAGAGACGGAAAAGCCCGGATGAACCAAAGACACCGAAGATGTAAACTATATAGAAGGTTGATCGGAATAGCTGTGATCGCCAGAAGGCAGACAACAATCCAAAGATCTTCTTTACCTCGGTCTCCTCATAACTCCCTGGTATCCCATCGCTTTCCACTCGCGATCGCCATAATTCTAAGAATGCTTAGATCTGCTAGACTGCTTCCCACGTTACCTCGCATAATTTTAAAGGTTTGTTCAGAAATAAACCTCGAACATTCAGCCAAACTAGACTTACTACAGGTGGTAGGTGGTAGGTGGTATAGGTGGTAGGATCAATCGTGACGGTTTTTGTTTGACAAAGTAAATATTATCCGATGATCCGATCTGGAATGAACTCATTTCGAATTGAATTCAACGATTGATGGTTGAAGTTCCGCTTGTCTTTGTACGATTGGCGACGGTGGATCGAAACAATTGGCAAAGGAAACATCAGATGTTTATGGAGTTGAAGCGGAAGAATTAGCGATGTCCAGCGAAGAAGAGAAAGCAGAATGTGAATGTCGTTTGTGATGCATCAATGAATCGACTTTCATCATTGGATCTGATGAACAGAGGACGCGTGTACAATGCTGAAGAATGGTATGACGATGTAAACACAGGAAACATTATTATTATTATTACAAAGGCAGAAAGAATTAAGTGGAGAAGGAAGAGTAAATAAAGGACGAAAATTAAAATTATTTGTTTTATTATTACAACTTTTTATTTTTTACCTGAGGTAGGCCTACTATGCACACAATTTCTCAGGATATGAAAAATGAGAGATAATATATTATACTTTTAAATTCGATGAACATTAAATTATCATTTTCCTCTGAGATGTTTCATTCCCCCAAGAAATTTAAAGTTTTATTATCAATTAGGACAAAATTGGTTAAAAACGGTAGTAGTAGTAATGATTACAAAAATCATAGGACTAATACTAATAGTAATAGTGGCAGTAGTTGTAGCAGGCTAGTGATAACTGTATACTATAGTAGTAATTGCTGCTGCTGCTGCTGCCTCTGGCGCTGTTGTTGTAACGATGGTGATAGCACGCACACACACGCACACACACACACACACATCGTTGAGCAGAGCTCTTTTCTCTTTCCTCATAAAGACCTTACAAGCCGGCTTTTTAAGATCTTTATGAGGAAAGAGAACCGTGTTTTTTCGTCCATTCCCTCTGAAAGCCGTTTGTCTAAATACAAACGAACTGAGATTGAACGGCGCGTTTTAAACTGTTTATGGCACCAACTAAACGAAAAAAATCAGAGGTGCGAACCTGGCGTTGAATATAATTAAGAACAGAAGTTTTCACACAGAGCAGCGACTCTTAATGCTTCATCGGTATAGCGCCATTATTGCTGAGCCTGAGGGGTTTGTAGCAGGGAGGGCGAATCTAATACACTTATCTGAACTGATTGAACACCGTTGCACCAACGACATCTGTTGCCTGGATGTGTTTGCCGGCATGAAAGGAAATGGAAATATGTTATCGGGTGCTTCTAAACATCGAGAAACGTCGTTCAAAGAACACGCGATATATACAGCGCCATCAAAAATTAGTACGCCTCTTGCACAGCACCTTCGTTAAGAAAACGTCCTAGTGAAGAATTGTGTCGGTCTGTCCGCGTATAATATCGCCCTTCAAGGTGCTCCGAACAGACTCGTACAGACTGACAATAGGCGAAATGAGATTCGGAGCGTTGTGTTATTTAGGCAGATGTAAGAGACAGACAGACAAGATATAAGTAGACAGATGTGCAGACAGAAGGATGGACATACACACACACGGATGAAGAGGCGGTCTGGCCTATAGGCTACACACTAATTGTGCCACTTAGGCAACTGTAAACGGCAGACAGCTACACATACACGAAGACGAAACGTGTTGACAGACTTGATATAGACTTGTTGTGCTACTGAAGCATATTGCGCCACTTAGGTCGTAGTCGTTCTGTGGCACATTTCCCTAAATGTTCTGCAACATTAAGAACACATTCTAATGTAAGAACACCTCCAAATGTAAGAACAACTCCGAATGTAAGAACTCCTCCGAATGCACCAGCATACACGGCAACTAATCTCCTCCTCTTCTATCGACTGCATCCACTTCAATGTCTTCTGCTAAACTTCGCTGTCGCCCTGAATTACTGTGAGTTGATTGATCGAATCTAAATTACTGTGTTACTCGTTTTCCGAATATTCGTCGTGAAGTCATATTTCCAGCATCTGCAAAGTTGTTCTGAATAGCAAACTCTTGTTGACTATTCATCCCTGCATCGGAAATGTTTTCCTGAATTGTCAATTTAAAAATGTTTACAATATCGCAATCATTTTCTCTAATTTTCAAATTTTCCTCAATGGTCAAGAGTGAAACATTGAATTGTTGTATTTCATTCAAAAGTTCGAAAATGAATGGCCATGTTAACGGTTTCTTTACCCGTCATTGTAAAACATTTATGAGTGGAGTACTGTGAAAGTGCATGTGGTCGCATTTAAAACCCCATTCTGTTCATGCGATTTTTGTGAGAATGTTTGTTCGCTGTAACGATAGAACGGCACGGCTAAACCCCTCAATAATCTAATGGCTAATGTCATAACATTCATAAACGAATTCACAAATGAACCCGAACGTCTCTAATGCTGTAGCAAAGCTTCAGAACTTCATTTTTCAAGTAGCCTCAATTATGCCGTCCACGGTTGATTGATTTATGGACAACTGTGCTCTGCAGTGTTCACCTGCGATGCGTGAACAGAGCTGCTGCTGCTGCTGCTGCTGATGATGATGATGATGCTGCGTGGAGCGGTCCCTCCCTCTCTCCATCAATCCCTTCCTACCCACACTTCCCCCCACCCCCACACACACCCACACACACCCACACACCCACGTCGCCTGGGTTTCGCTTCATGTTGTCGACGCTGAGTGTTGCGAGTGTTCAGGTAAATAATGCAAACCTCTGGCCACCACCGCTTTCCTCTGTCTTCGGCGCTGATCAATTATTGACGGATCCCTGTATGGCATCGGTGGTCTCCCCTCGGCAGCTTAAGTTCCAGCCAGGGCTTCCGACTGCGTGCACCACCAAATGGTCCATTCCTTCTCCCATTACCCCCCCCACCACTCCATGCTTCTCCAGTTCCCACCCGCGAGATGATGATTACTGGAGGGCAGGTGACTATCAGCAATGATTTCCTTTTTCCGGTGAACTTCACGTGGTCCGTTGGAAATCTGCAAACAGCATGACGATGACTGCTGCATAGCATAGCAAGCGACACGTTGAGCGAGAACATAATAGAACAAAAAAAGAATAAGATTCTGGTGATGTGCTTCTTTTACTCAAAAGAATAACACGCATAACGCCGACGAAAAATCAACTTCGACACAGACAATACCAGTGATATACATATACCAGTGTACCACGACTACCTGTGATATATACCACCACTACCATTATTACACCACCGCTGCTACTATTTCTACTGCAGACACCTGTTTTGGTCTAAATGAAAAACTCTCAAGAGACCGACCAGAAAGGAGTGATGAGATGTACATGTAGGTTATAGGTATGTGCAGGCGAGAAACCTCATCAAAACAGGAACTATCAAAACGTGACTTTTTCCTGGAATTTATCTTATTTTCTAAGTGAGTGATGTATAGTTCGATGTGTGCATTAAGGATTGAAGGAATGCTTTTAATGTGAGCTGAAGTTGAACCAGGGCCTCTAGTGCTGGTGGGTCTGACATACGCAGCTTATCTGCGCGTATGACAGCGGTTGAATCTCTAGTCAACAACGGCATAATTATATGGGGAAACAGCTCCAATTATAATAGATTCACTTTTTTGTGGGTCCGACTCTAGAAACTCCTATTGTTTTCTATGCATTGTTTTGCATGATGATAGTGTTTTGATATTGTGACCTTCTATTGTTATCTTGCACATTATGATAACGGCGCTTTAGAAGTGATTAGATTAGGTTAGATTAGATTAGCTTAGGTCATATTATTATAAATTATTAGATCAGTTTAGATTAGTACATAGAGTGATTCAGTCCGTTGTGTGACATCTTACAGTTTTGGTCTAAATGAAGTATGTAGACTATATATCGCAAAGAATGTCACTGGTTGGAATTCTAGGCCTGCAGCGCAAAGAGTACTCAAGCCATGCAGTACTAGTTTGAGCCTCGTCCGAGGCAGTTACATCATTTACATGTAGGTCTACTGTGTGTAGAGACGTTGAGCAAATCCTTCATGCAATCACGACCGCTCAGCGCCATTGAGGTTCTGCTATGTCGTCGTTGTGTGCATTTCTAGACTTTGGAAGGAAGGTCTCCTGTCAAATGCAGTTGTAATGTAGCAAGGAATAACTATGTAGACAACAGCGTGAAGACCCGCTCTCGATATTAGATCTCCTACAAGAACTGAGCATTATTATACCAACCATAAATTATAGATATAACATCGCTGTGCATAATGTATACACGTAGGCCTATCATCCTGTATAATTACACGGCACATGAGTGGCTGTTATTCGCACTCGATGAATTCATGGAAAGGCTGCATAAAAATTCAGCGCTTACACTCAGATATGAAGGCGTTAAATCCATCAGCGCTGGTCTGTTTGCTTAAGCGAATCGCTGATAGTATTTCATCATCGCTTTGCCTCAGCTGAGCAGATGCTGCAGCAGGTGTTCGCTCGTCTAAGCCTCCGATCTTCTTTTCGTGGGCGTCAAGAGCGGATTGTAATTGGTCGATCGCTGCCGTATTTCAGATAGACTCATGTTATTTTAGACGCAGACTCAGGTTATTCTACACTCAGACTCAGGTTATTCTAGACTCAAGTTATTCTAGACTCAGACTCGGGTTATTATACACTCAGACTCAGGTTATTCTAGACTCAGACTCAGGTTATTCTAGACTCAGACTCGGGTTATTCTAGACTCAGACGGTCTTTAACTAGAGACGGTTCTTCAATCGATTGGCCTCAAGTTGATCATCGTTTGACGACCGGATGCCGATGAGGTGCTAAGACGATCGAAATCCGACATGTAGTTCAGCCTCCAATATCGACGCAATAATTTATGGATATATGCGTATAATAGACGTATGCATGGATCTACACTATTCTTACCTATCACCGCTTTCGTGAAGCGCCTAGAAGGCTCTACATTAGTATCTTGATCATAAAACATACTTATAGCAATATATCTTGAACTCATAAATGCATAAAATTTAATGTATGAGGGTTCAGTTAACGAAGGCGGTGATGAGAGTTCGTGTATTATGCGTACATTGATCAGTGGATGAAGCGTTGAATTCCAGGCTACATTTGAGCGAAAGGCAAAGGGGAATATTGACTGGAAAGTGGAAACTGGAGACGGGTTCGTTGCGGGTCTTTCACTCGTTGCCGCCGCTGAGTGGCAGATTGCGGCGACGACCTGAGCGGCGTGAAAAGAGGAGATACCGTTTAATCAATCAACAGCACTGTGGTCGTCGAAACCACATCTGTCGACCAGCGGACTGAACATCCACCGCTGAGAAGGCTGAGAAGGAGAGATTCGTTGCGATCAATCCCTTCTCCCTTCTCTGGTTCACATTGAGGGAGACATAGAGAAAGAGAGAGTTCACCGTCGGAATGAAAAGATCTTTACACCGCTTCACAGACTTAAGAGGAATCGTATCCGATAGTGTCCGATTCCACAGTTCTTCCAATTCCAGGGCGCGTGGATGGAGGAACCTTTACCGTTGAGCGTTGAATGAGGCGCAAACAAGAGACTGCAGTAAGAGTTTTTTTAGCGGTTATGCATTTCCTGAGGTTGTTCTTTGAAGTTGGTCAAAGATTGAGCGGGAAGTGTGGAAGTGTGCTTTCCTGCATGAAGATGGTTTATATATAGATCTACTGATATAGACTAATTGACCTATGACCTACATGTATGTGAGTACTGAGTACTATCTGTAGGACAAGTTGAACTTTCGTAAGGGGCATAAATTATAAATTATACCCTTGAAATAAAGAAAGTATAGATTGAAAGTCCATCAAAGAGCTCCATAGATTGATGATGATGATGATGCTGTTGTTGTTGTTGATGATGATTACGATGATAATGATGATGATAAAGATGAATCATCATCATTATCATCATCATCACATATAACTCCTCGGTTCAACATTTAATAGGCAGAAAATCTGGAAAATATAGGTTAACATGCACGAACTACATACACCCCATTTAATGTCATAACTGTCGTCAGAGGTTTCACTGAGTATAAAAGGTGTGACTCGTTCGTCGTCGTGTGACTGTTTCAAAGAGCGACGACGACGACGACGATTTGTCTGAAGTGACAGCTGAATAAAAGTAGACGATGAGGAGTTCTCCGGTTTAAGAGCCATGAAGAAGGAGGTTGCTTTGATCTGAGTGGGTTGCTAGCGATGTCTTTGACACGGAACCATCGACACACAATGCAGCAGCATTCAGTCAACGAAATGGTCGATCAATGCCCTCACCCTTCTCTGAACACCCTCCCTTCCTTCTCTGAACGACCATTACATCGAGATGTGCTGTTCATTGTGTCTGTCGCTGGCGCTGCATATCTCGCATGCTTCCAATGTTCCGTCACTTGTCACGAGAAGTATTTATCGCACGATTCTCGAACGGCTTCCCGGACGATGATTGACGTTTCGATTTGATTGACGTTTCGATTTGATTGACGTTTCGATTTGATTGACGTTTCGATTTGATTGACGTTTTGATTTGATTGACGTTTCGATTTGATTGACGTTTCGATTTGATTCACGTTTCGATTTGATTGACGTTTCGATTTGATGAGGTTGTTCAGTTGTTGTCGTTGGCGGAGTGTAAAACGAGGATTCATGTCAAACGAATCAGATCGTTGAATCGTTGATTTCAAATGATGTTGCACTGAAATGTATCCACGGAAATTAACGATCATGAGTTCTAGATTATCATTATACACAAACGATGATGATGTTAATTGAAATGATTTTTGGTATACGTATGTATGTGTTCATTTGTGCACATGGGTGGGTGTGGCTGCATGTGCGTCTTTATGGTGTGTGTGTGTGTGTGTGTGTGTATGCGTGTGTGCATCATGAGATGACGAATGCTGCCTTCACTGGACACCGACACAACCGCACCTGCTTTGGCCTGTGTTTACTGACCATTAATATAGCTCTGCACACTTGCGCTATTATCAAAAACTTGTGAATTATGTAATATGATAATTATTAGAAATATCGCCGTGAAGTCATTTAGGAGGTATTTGAGAAACCATATCAAGTGACCTGCTGTCCTTTTGGTCTAACCTTTCGATCGAAAGCAATAATTATGAATAATGAATGATATGATATTTACGTGCCATACACCAATACTCGAATGAGAGACATTGTGATTCGCGGAGAGGGTGAGGGAAGATGGACGGATGAGAGTGGAAGTTAAGTGACCGATGGATCTTTAAGGTGGCGCTTGAGGGACGAGATGGATGCTGCATGGAATGACCTTATAATTGGAGGGCTGAGGTGCATTGTATTCCAAACACTGCATTGGGTGGTGAGGCCGCATTAATGGAACTGTATTGCTGGTCGTTATTTGCTGATGAGCGAAATTATCTCGATTCAATTTAATTTCAATTTCTACATTTTACCGTCGTTTACCTCTGTCCAATCATTCATTCATCCACCAAGTTTCGACCCCTTCTTCCATTCGTCGTACTCCTTCCATTCTTTCCAGACTCATTCTGCTCATTCCACACCATTTTCATCCTATTCCTGCAAACAACAAACGCATCCACATTCCATTCACACTTCTATTCCTCTCACACGTCTTCCATCTGTTCGATAGATCTTCAAGAAAAGCGGTTGCAGATGCAGATGCCTCTGGAGATTAATCGATTCTATATCTGTAGTAAGTCTATATCTGAAGTCGAATTGGTCTTTACATACATAGTAGACTTACATTGTCTCCAGTTGATCTTTTGCATAACTGGCGGTTTATCCAATTTACTTTCGACCTGTTGGTGCTTGACCTGACTGACCTTTAACCTCAGTATAGCGCTTAACTTCAACGACCTTTGTGTGAAATTCCATGAAACGAACGGAGAGATTTATTATACTCAGCTGAACTTCAAATAACAGAACGAAGTGACGACTATAGAGAGAGAGAGAGAGAGAGACAGACAGACAGACAGACAGACAGACAGACGGAGACAGAGACATAGGCAGAAACAGACAGAGACAGAGACAGAGATATAAGAGGCATGTCGACATTGGCTTCTATATTATTGTTATAGATCCTATAATGTTAATCAATTAATGCATATTAGTTTTGATCTAAATCTATGATTTTTTAATTTTTATGCTTAATTTGTTGCTTGTTAAACCAAGGGAATATGCTAAGCTTATAGAATGGATGAGAATGGATGTTCTGCGTATGGATTGTTGGTTGGATTTTGCCATTGTCTGTTACCATTATACGCTGCCGTTGTCTACTGCTGTTGTCTGTTGCTATTATCTGTTGCTATTGTTGCTGTTGTCTGCTGCCATTGTCTGTTTCTACAGTCTGTTGTTAATGTCTGCTGATATTGTCTGTTGCTATTGTCTGTTGCTATTGTCTGTTTCTACATGCAGTCTGTTGTTAATGTCTGTTGATTTTGTCTGTTGCCATTATCTGCTGCCGTTGTCTGTTGCCATTATCTGCTGCCATTGTCTGTTGCTGTTGTCTGCTGCCATTGTCTGTTGCCATTATCTGCTGCCGTTGTCTGTTGCTGTTGTCTGCTGCCATTGTCTGTTGCCATTATCTGCTGCCGTTGTCTGTTGCTATTGTCTGTTGCTATTGTCTGTTTCTACATGCAGTCTGTTGTTAATGTCTGTTGATTTTGTCTGTTGCCATTATCTGCTGCCGTTGTCTGTTGCCATTATCTGCTGCCATTGTCTGTTGCTGTTGTCTGCTGCCATTGTCTGTTGCCATTATCTGCTGCCGTTGTCTGTTGCTGTTGTTTGCTGCCATTGTCTGTTGCCATTATCTGCTGCCGTTGTCTGTTGCTATTGTCTGTTGCTATTGTTTGTTGCTATATATTGTTTGTTGTCAATACCTGCAGCTAATGTCTGTTGATAATGTCTGTTGCTAACTTGCTACATGCAGTCTGTTGCTATTGTCTGTTGCTATTGTCTGTTGCTATTGTCTGCTGCCATATATTATTGTCTGTTGCCAATATCTGTTGCTAATGTCTATTCCATTGCCTGTTGCCAGTGTCCGCATTGTTCAACTCTCTCTTCAGAAATTGATTTTAGCTTACCAGTTGGAAGCGCACGATATGTGCATGAAGTTTGATGTTGCAGAATGAATGTGTAAAATTGTCAGTGTTATCAGACATTTGTATGGCTGTTATCAGACATTTGTATGGCTATATGGATAGCTCACTGATATACTGTTTTGCAGCCTGTACCTGATATGTTGACGGAAGAAATTACTCAGAGGGACAAATGAACTGAAACTTTTAATGAACTCATTTGAAAATTTCTAATCTTAATGCCAATGCCATTCTGTAACAAGCAGCTGAAATGACGAATACCAAAATTGTTATGGGTGAAATGGTTTTTATTACATCTATTTGTTAGACGCTATAAGGCCTAGGCCATCTATACGTGGCTGTGCATTTGAGTGTGTTTCATTTACCAGTACATGAGTATATATATATATATATCTATGGTGGAGACGAAATTCCACAATAAATGTCAGCCTTTCCTTTCTAGGTACTTGACCCCTGAGGCTCTGACCTCTCTTTATTGACAGTAAAGCACGTTAACCCACTAAACCAAACTCATCTCAAAAGACATAAGTTTGTAAATGTTGACCTATACTGAACATATGTCGGGGCATTTAATTGCTGCATTATCTTAACCAGCGTGCATGAAAAGCACCATTTATATAGCATTGAGATAATGTTATCTGTATGAGCTATATGAAAATATGCATGCTCATATCCATGCATTGCGTATACGTAGATTCCATCGTATCGTATAGACCTATTATATATTTAATATACATACTTCGCATATAAATATATATAATTATGTACTATGTGCTGTCCATCTATCCGTCTATCCATCCATGCTGTACGATGTATATACGAAGTATGTACTGCAGATATATACTGAATGTGGTCGGCTGAGGTCGGTCTGAGAATACATCAATTACTACGCGAGTGACGTGACATGAACTCTTTCTTCATTCTTTCGTTTTAGTCGTCATTTAGAAATAGCGGACACTCCTCCTTCATTTCCTCCTCCTCCTCCTCCTCCAGTTTCTCCTCCTCCAGTTCCTCCTCCACTTCCTCCTCCTCCTCCAGTTCCTCCTCCACTTCCTCCTCCTCCTCCAGTTCCTCCTCCTCCTCCATTTCCTCCTCCTCCTCCTCCTCCACTTCCTCCTCCTCCACTTCCTCCTCCTCCACTTCCTTCTCTTTCGCTTCTTCATCCTCCTCCTCCTCCTCCACTTCCTCCTCCTCCACTTCCTCCTCCACTTCCTCCTCCTCCTCCAGTTCCTCCTCCTCCTCCATTTCCTCCTCCTCCTCCTCCTCCACTTCCTCCTCCTCCACTTCCTTCTCTTTCGCTTCTTCATCCTCCTCCTCCTCCTCCACTTCCTCCTCCTCCACTTCCTCCTCCACTTCCTCCTCCTCCTCCAGTTCCTCCTCCTCCTCCATTTCCTCCTCCTCCTCCTCCTCCACTTCCTCCTCCTCCACTTCCTTCTCTTTCGCTTCTTCATCCTCCTCCTCCTCATCCACTTCCTCCTCCTACACCTCCTTCTCCTCCGCTACCTCCTCCTCCACCTCCCTCTCCTCATTCTCCTCCTCCGACCAATTATTGGCGTATCTCACAATAACAAACCGATCCATCTTCTTCCTCTTCTGCGTATCATACTTGACAAACATCATTCAGATCTGCATGTATCCACATATGCACGACCTCTTTGCCGATGTATTCATGCATCCGCATCTAACAAGGCTTGCATATATAATATATATATAATATTTTATATATATATAATATTATGTATATGCATGCGTCGTTGTTTATGATATATTATACATATACACATATTATGGTCACATGCATAAAGTCATATGCGATACATACATGTATTACATTTATATATAGAATGCTATGGAATGATACAAATGATGGATGAATGGATAGGTGGATATATGGATAGATGGATGAATGGATGGACGGACGGACGGATGGACGAATGGATGGAAGGATAGAGACAGGCAGGTAGAGACAGAGACAGACAGAGACAGACAGAGACAGACAGAGGCTGACGTGGTATACGGTGAGCTGGTATTAGTGCCAATACATGGAGAGTGAAGTTGGAGTCTAATCCTCTTCCTTCGTTCGCATGATCCGGATTTTCCTGTTGGGACGTGGACGCCTCCTTGTCCTTCCCCTGGAGTGAGGGAGTGAGGGAGGTAGCGAGGTAGTGAGGGAGGTGGTCGGCGTCCGAGGGTGTCAGGAGGGATTACGAGCGCTACATCTATTAAGTGGCATTAAAACTGAACTGCGTCGTTTAATGGACCAACGACATTGCAGAGCAATGCAGACTGAAGAACTGCATAGAAGACACGACCGCCACATTATTATAAGCCATAGCAGCAGCACACCTACAAGTGCAGATGCAGACAATGCAATCCCTTCTTACACACTCTTCCTCCTCCTCCTCCTCGTCCTCCATCTCCTCCTCCTCCTTCTCTCTTGAAACACAAACACCTCCTCCATCTTCTCTTCTCTTTTCTTCTCTCCTTCCTCTCCTTGCTTCATCCGTCCCATTCCCTCCATCCACTTTTCCATTCTCCCTTTCTTCCACACCTTCATGTCCCCACATGCACTGCACCATACCACCATACCAAACCATGTTTCTTCTGCCCAAGCAGCCTTCTTTTATCCCCCCTCGATGTTTTTCATCTTCCCTTTCCCCCCTTTCCTTTCGTCCATTCCTTGTTTCTTCCTCGATGCTATCCTATCCACCATCCCTTTCCTCATTGATCTCTCCGCCAGGTCCGCCTCTTCCTCCTTCCCTCCCTTCCTTCACGGCCACCCATCCGTCCCTCTCCCACCACCCTCTCCCACCACTCACTCCCGCTGGCGGAAGCGGGCATTTACGCATGCGCAGAGCCGCATAGGCGCCGTGCGAGGTAGGAGCTGTTCGTAATCGACTTCACCGTTCATTAGATGCAGAGGCAGGAGAAGGCGCCGCGTATTAATTGAAGACGTCGTCCACCATCCATCATATCGCGATTAGACGAGGATGCCGATGCAGTTAGAGGACGGTGCATGCCAGACCAGGGATGGACGAGGGAGGGAGGGGCACTGATGCGGCCGATTGGTGGATGAACGGACGGACGGACGGATGGATGGGATGGGCATTCCCTGATAAGAAGACGAAGGCGACGTGGAAGCTGAGGGTCGGCATCGACTAATCCAGCAAAATATGAATCCATGAGATGCTATCTTGATGATCCGACCAAATGAGATCATCTCAGAAAGACGGTCGATCATGGTTAGCCACGGAGGGGGATGGGGAGAGGAGGAGGAGGAGGAGCAAGAGAAGGCGGATCAGGAGGAGGTGGAAGAAGAGGAGGAGCACGAGGAGAAGGAGAACGAAAAAGGAAGAGGAGGAGGAGGACGACGAGAAGGAAGAGGAAGAGTAGGGAGAGATGAGCAGAAGGAGGATGGGGTATGAGAATGAGCAGGAGGAGGAGAAGGAGCAAGAGGAGGCGGAAGATGAGGAGGCGGATGAAACCTATCGACTGGAACTTCCCTCCCCCACTTTGCCGTCATTCCTTCGTCATCCGTCCCTCTCTCTGCCTTTATCTCTACTTCTTCCTTACCATCTCTGTCTGTCTGTCTGTCTGACTGTCTGTCTGTCTTTCTGTCTGTCTGTCTGTCTTTCTGTCTGTCTGTCTGTCTATCTATCTGTCTGTCTGTCTGTCTGTCTGTCTGTCTGTCTGTCTGCCACTCGTAATCGTAATTGGAAACTCTGAAATGTCTGAAGCACTACTCAACAGTTACAACCGCCGGACATCAGCTTATTAGCGACGCTGCGTCAAGTCTGAAGGGGTTGTCCGAAGATGCAAAGTGAAGAAGAACATTCTTGCAATCTAAGCTAATTCTATCAGGCCATGCACTGCAGTGTCTAGCGCACGAGACATCAGCCACATTCAAGTCGTGTTCTTGTTGCTGTTTAATTTAACGACGACGCTGCAGTGTAATAATATCAAAGATGATTCGTGTCGCCCTCCTTCTTTCTCCACGCTTGGGACTGGTACTGCCAACGAACGAGCAGTGGTTGAGTTGATATATAGAAACAGAGATGAGCTGCTTTTGATGTTCGTTGTGTTTACCATTAAAGAAATTGGAAGCATCTGATTGGTTGTTGATCGCGGAATGCATTCTTCACAATCTGATAATCCGCAGTTACTAAGATAATCTATGATAACTTAAGCATGCGTCATGAAGCGTCATGATGAAGCGTCATGAAGCGTCATGATGAAGCGTCATGAAGCGTCATGATGAAGCGTCATGAAGCGTCATGATGAAGCGCCATGAA